>CATKUP010000327.1:0-335000 GCA_949786385.1 Onychomys leucogaster | reverse complement strand
CTACATCATTCACAAAGCTCACACGTTTCTCATCTTAACTGACAAGCATTGGATGTTAGAGGACCAGTGCATTCTATCAGTTTCAGAAGAAGATTTGGACTACATATAGTCCGTATGTATAGGAAACACCCTTCTTTTGTTCTGGGCACACTCAGATTTCCTGCTGTCTTAGAGACTCTAGAAAGCAAGAGTGTGCTTCTTGCTCTAAAGCAGAGTGTGATCCATGGATGAGAACTATGCTGTGTGTTTCACTTCAGAAAAGGAGTTAAATGCCAGGCTCTGAGTCTTTCTACAAGCAAGACTTCAATTCAGGTAAGGGCAGTCACTTCTCTGCACAAACGAACTACATAGTTCACGAAGCTCACACGTTTCTCATCTTAACTGACAAGCTTTGGATGTAAGATGGTCAGTGCTTTTTATCAGTTTCAGAAGCAGATTTGGACTACATAAGGTCCATATGTGTAGGAAACACCCTTCTTTTGTTCTGGGCACACTCAGATTTCCTGCTGTATTAGATAATCTAGAAAGAAAGAGTGTGCTTCTCGCTCTAAAGCAGAGTGTGATCCATGGATGAGAACTATGCTGTGTGTTTCCCTTCCGAAATGGTCTTAAATCCCAGGCTCTGTGTCTTACTACAAGCAAGACTTCGTTTCAGGTAAGGTCAGGCACTTTTCAGCTCACATGAACTACATCATTCACGAAGCTCACACGTTTCTCATCTTAACAGACAAGCATTGGATTTTAGAGGACCAGTGTTTTGTATCAGTTTCAGATGCAGAGTTGGACTATATAATGTCCGTAAGTGTAGGAAAAACCGTTCTTTTGTTCTCAGCACACTCACATTTCCTGCTGTTTTAGAGAATCTAGAAAGCAAGAGCGTGCTTCTTGTTCTAAAGCAGAGTTTGATCAATGGATGATTACACGGCTGTGTGTTTTACTTCAGAAATGGAGTTAAATCCCAGGCTCTGAGTCTTCCTACAAGCAAGACTTCAATTCAGGTAAGGGCAGTCACTTTTCTGCTCAAACGAACTACACCGTTCAAGAGGCTCACACATTTCTCATCTTAACTGACAAGCATTGGATGTAAGATGGTCAGTGCTTTGTATCAGTTTCAGAAGCAGATTTGGACTACATAAGGTCCATATGTGTAGGAAACACCCTTCTTTTGTTCTGGGCACACTCAGATTTCCTGCTGTCTTAGAGAATCTAGAAAGAAAGAGTATGCTTCTCGCTCTAAAGCAGAGTGTGATCCATGGATGAGAACTATGCTGTGTGTTTCCATTCAGAAATGGACTTAAATTCCAGGCTCTGTTTCTTACTACAAGCAAGACTTCGTTTCAGGTAAGGGCAGTCACTTTTCAGTTCAAAGGAACTAGATCATTCACTAAGCACACATGTTTCTCATCTTAACTGACAAGCATTGGATGTTAGAGGACCAGTGCTTTGTATCACTTTCAGAAGCAGAGTTGGACTAGATATGGTCCGTATGTGTAGGAAACACCGTTCATTTGTTCTCAGAACACTCACGTTTCCTGCTGTCTTAGAGACTGTAGAAAGCAAGAGCGTGCTTCTCGCTCTAAAGCAGAGTGTGATCCATGGAAGAGAACTATGCTGTGTGTTTCCCTTCAGAAAACGAGTTAAATCCCAGGCTCTGTGTCTTCCTACAAGCAAGACTTCGTTTCAGGTAAGGGCAGTCACTTTTCAGCTCAAACGAACTACATCGTTCACGGAGCCCACACGTTTCTCATCTTAACAGACAAGCATTGGATGTTAGAGGACCAGTGCTTTGTATCAGTTTCAGAAGCAGAGTTGGACTAGATATGGTCCTTATGTGTAGGAAACACCGTTCTTTTGTTCTCAGCAAACTCACGTTTCCTGCTGTCTTAGAGACTCTAGAAAGCGCGATCGTGCTTCTTGTTCTAAAGTAGAGTGTGATCAATGGATGAGAACACTGCTGTGTGTTTCACTTCAGAAATGGAGTTAAATCCCATGCTCTGAGTCTTCCTACAAGCAAGACATCGTTTCAGGTAAGGGCAGTCACTTTTCTGCTCAAACGAACTACATCTTTCACGAAGCTCACAAGGTTCTCATCTTAACTGACAAGCATTGGATGTTAGAGGACCAGTGCATTCTTTCAGTTTCAGAAGAAGATTTGGATTACATATTGTCCTTATGTGTAGGAAACACCGTTCTTTTGTTCTGGGCACACTCAGATTTCCTGCTGTATTAGAGAGTCTATAAAGCAAGAGTGTGCTTCTCGCTCTAAAGCAGAGTGTGATCCATGGATGAGAACTATGCTGTGTGTTTCACTTCAGAAATGGAGTTAAATCTCAGGCTCTGAGTCTTCCTACAAGCAAGACTTCGTTTCATGTAAGGGCAGTCACTTTTCGGCTCAAAGGAACTACATCGTTCACTGAGCTCACACGTTTCTCATCTTAACAGACAAGCATTGGATGTTAGAGGACCAGTGCTTTGTATCAGTTTCAGAAGCAGAGTTGGACTAGATATGGTCCGTATGTGTAGGAAACACCGTTCTTTTCTTCTCAGCACACTCATGTTTCCTGCTGTCTTAGAGACTCTAGATAGCAAGAGCGTGCTTCTTCTTCTAAAGCAGAGTGTGATCAATGGATGAGACAATGTTGTGTGTTTCTCTTCAGAAATGTAGTTAAATCCCATTCTCTGATTCTCCCTACAAGCAAGACTTCGTTTCAGGTAAGGGCTGTCACTTTTCTGCTCAAAGGACTACATCCTTCACGAAGCTCACACGTTTCTCATCTTAACTGACAACCATTGGATGTTAGAGGACCAGTGCTTTGTATCAGTTTCAGAAGCAGATTTGGACTACATATGGTCCATATGGGTAGGAAACACCGTTCTTTTGTTCCGGGCACACTCAGATTTCCTGCTGTATTAGAGGCTCTACAAAGCCAGAGTGTGCTTCTCGCTCTAAAGCAGAGTGTGATCAATGGATGAGAACTATGCTGTGTGTTTCCCTTCAGAAATGGAGTTAAATCCCAGGATCTGAGTCTTCCTACAAGCAAGACTTCAATTCAGGTAAGGGCAGTCACTTTTCTGCTCAAACTAACTACATCGTTCACGAAGCTCACACGTTTCTCATCTTAACTGACAAGCATTGGATGTTAGACGGTCAGTGGTTTGTATCAGTTTCAGAAGCAGATTTGGACTACATATGGTCCATATGTGTAGGAAACACCGTTCTTTTGTTCTGGGCACACTCAGATTTCCTGCTGTATTAGAGACACTAGAAAGCTAGAGTGTGCTTCTCGATCTAAAGCAGAGTGTGATCCATGGATGAGAACTATGCTGTGTGTTTCCCTTCAGAAATGGACTTAAATCCCAGGCTCTGTGTCTTACTACAAGCAAGACTTCGTTTCAGGTAAGGGCAGTCACTTTTCAGTTCAAAGGAACTACATCATTCACAAAGCTCACACGTTTCTCATCTTAACTGACAAGCATTGGATGTTAGAGGACCAGTGCATTCTATCAGTTTCAGAAGAAGATTTGGACTACATATAGTCCGTATGTATAGGAAACACCCTTCTTTTGTTCTGGGCACACTCAGATTTCCTGCTGTCTTAGAGACTCTAGAAAGCAAGAGTGTGCTTCTTGCTCTAAAGCAGAGTGTGATCCATGGATGAGAACTATGCTGTGTGTTTCACTTCAGAAAAGGAGTTAAATGGCAGGCTCTGAGTCTTTCTACAAGCAAGACTTCAATTCAGGTAAGGGCAGTCACTTCTCTGCACAAACGAACTACATAGTTCACGAAGCTCACACGTTTCTCATCTTAACTGACAAGCTTTGGATGTAAGATGGTCAGTGCTTTTTATCAGTTTCAGAAGCAGATTTGGACTACATAAGGTCCATATGTGTAGGAAACACCCTTCTTTTGTTCTGGGCACACTCAGATTTCCTGCTGTATTAGATAATCTAGAAAGAAAGAGTGTGCTTCTCGCTCTAAAGCAGAGTGTGATCCATGGATGAGAACTATGCTGTGTGTTTCCCTTCCGAAATGGTCTTAAATCCCAGGCTCTGTGTCTTACTACAAGCAAGACTTCGTTTCAGGTAAGGTCAGGCACTTTTCAGCTCACACGAACTACATCATTCACGAAGCTCACACGTTTCTCATCTTAACAGACAAGCATTGGATTTTAGAGGACCAGTGTTTTGTATCAGTTTCAGATGCAGAGTTGGACTATATAATGTCCGTAAGTGTAGGAAAAACCGTTCTTTTGTTCTCAGCACACTCACATTTCCTGCTGTCTTAGAGAATCTAGAAAGCAATAGCGTGCTTCTTGTTCTAAAGCAGAGTTTGATCAATGGATGATTACACGACTGTGTGTTTTACTTCAGAAATGGAGTTAAATCCCAGGCTCTGAGTCTTCCTACAAGCAAGACTTCAATTCAGGTAAGGGCAGTCACTTTTCTGCTCAAACGAACTACACCGTTCAAGAGGCTCACACATTTCTCATCTTAACTGACAAGCATTGGATGTAAGATGGTCAGTGCTTTGTATCAGTTTCAGAAGCAGATTTGGACTACATAAGGTCCATATGTGTAGGAAACACCCTTCTTTTGTTCTGGGCACACTCAGATTTCCTGCTCTTAGAGAATCTAGAAAGAAAGAGTGTGCTTCTCGCTCTAAAGCAGAGTGTGATCCATGGATGAGAACTATGCTGTGTGTTTCCATTCAGAAATGGACTTAAATTCCAGGCTCTGTTTCTTACTACAAGCAAGACTTCGTTTCAGGTAAGGGCAGTCACTTTTCAGTTCAAAGGAACTAGATCATTCACTAAGCACACATGTTTCTCATCTTAACTGACAAGCATTGGATGTTAGAGGACCAGTGTTTTGTATCACTTTCAGAAGCAGAGTTGGACTAGATTTGGTCCGTATGTGTAGGAAACACCGTTCATTTGTTCTCAGAACACTCACGTTTCCTGCTGTCTTAGAGACTGTAGAAAGCAAGAGCGTGCTTCTCGCTCTAAAGCAGAGTGTGATCCATGGAAGAGAACTATGCTGTGTGTTTCCCTTCAGAAAAGGAGTTAAATCCCAGGCTCTGTGTCTTCCTACAAGCAAGACTTCGTTTCAGGTAAGGGCAGTCACTTTTCAGCTCAAACGAACTACATCGTTCACGGAGCCCACACGTTTCTCATCTTAACAGACAAGCATTGGATGTTAGAGGACCAGTGCTTTGTATCAGTTTCAGAAGCAGAGTTGGACTAGATATGGTCCTTATGTGTAGGAAACACCGTTCTTTTGTTCTCAGCAAACTCACGTTTCCTGCTGTCTTAGAGACTCTAGAAAGCGCGATCGTGCTTCTTGTTCTAAAGTAGAGTGTGATCAATGGATGAGAACACTGCTGTGTGTTTCACTTCAGAAATGGAGTTAAATCCCATGCTCTGAGTCTTCCTACAAGCAAGACATCGTTTCAGGTAAGGGCAGTCACTTTTCTGCTCAAACGAACTACATCTTTCACGAAGCTCACAAGGTTCTCATCTTAACTGACAAGCATTGGATGTTAGAGGACCAGTGCATTCTATCAGTTTCAGAAGAAGATTTGGATTACATATTGTCCTTATGTGTAGGAAACACCGTTCTTTTGTTCTGGGCACACTCAGATTTCCTGCTGTATTAGAGAGTCTATAAAGCAAGAGTGTGCTTCTCGCTCTAAAGCAGAGTGTGATCCATGGATGAGAACTATGCTGTGTGTTTCACTTCAGAAATGGAGTTAAATCTCAGGCTCTGAGTCTTCCTACAAGCAAGACTTCGTTTCATGTAAGGGCAGTCACTTTTCGGCTCAAAGGAACTACATCGTTCACTGAGCTCACACGTTTCTCATCTTAACAGACAAGCATTGGATGTTAGAGGACCAGTGCTTTGTATCAGTTTCAGAAGCAGAGTTGGACTAGATATGGTCCGTATGTGTAGGAAACACCGTTCTTTTCTTCTCAGCACACTCATGTTTCCTGCTGTCTTAGAGACTCTAGATAGCAAGAGCGTGCTTCTTCTTCTAAAGCAGAGTGTGATCAATGGATGAGACAATGTTGTGTGTTTCTCTTCAGAAATGTAGTTAAATCCCATTCTCTGATTCTCCCTACAAGCAAGACTTCGTTTCAGGTAAGGGCTGTCATTTTCTGCTCAAAGGAACTACATCCTTCACGAAGCTCACACGTTTCTCATCTTAACTGACAACCATTGGATGTTAGAGGACCAGTGCTTTGTATCAGTTTCAGAAGCAGATTTGGACTACATATGGTCCATATGTGTAGGAAACACCGTTCTTTTGTTCCGGGCACACTCAGATTTCCTGCTGTATTAGAGGCTCTACAAAGCAAGAGTGTGCTTCTCGCTCTAAAGCAGAGTGTGATCAATGGATGAGAACTATGCTGTGTGTTTCCCTTCAGAAATGGAGTTAAATCCCAGGATCTGAGTCTTCCTACAAGCAAGACTTCAATTCAGGTAAGGGCAGTCACTTTTCTGCTCAAACTAACTACATCGTTCACGAAGCTCACACGTTTCTCATCTTAACTGACAAGCATTGGATGTTAGACGGTCAGTGGTTCGTATCAGTTTCAGAAGCAGATTTGGACTACATATGGTCCATATGTGTAGGAAACACCGTTCTTTTGTTCTGGGCACACTCAGATTTCCTGCTGTATTAGAGACTCTAGAAAGCTAGAGTTTGCTTCTCGATCTAAAGCAGAGTGTGATCCATGGATGAGAACTATGCTGTGTGTTTCCCTTCAGATATGGACTTAAATCCCAGGCTCTGTGTCTTACTACAAGCAAGACTTCGTTTCAGGTAAGGGCAGTCACTTTTCAGTTCAAAGGAACTACATCATTCACAAAGCTCACACGTTTCTCATCTTAACTGACAAGCATTGGATGTTAGAGGACCAGTGCATTCTATCAGTTTCAGAAGAAGATTTGGACTACATATAGTCCGTATGTATAGGAAACACCCTTCTTTTGTTCTGGGCACACTCAGATTTCCTGCTGTCTTAGAGACTCTAGAAAGCAAGAGTGTGCTTCTTGCTCTAAAGCAGAGTGTGTTCCATGGATGAGAGCTATGCTGTGTGTTTCACTTCAGAAAAGGAGTTAAATCCCAGGCTCTGAGTCTTTCTACAAGCAAGACTTCAATTCAGGTAAGGGCAGTCACTTCTCTGCACAAACGAACTACATAGTTCACGAAGCTCACACGTTTCTCATCTTAACTGACAAGCTTTGGATGTAAGATGGTCAGTGCTTTTTATCAGTTTCAGAAGCAGATTTGGACTACATAAGGTCCATATGTGTAGGAAACACCCTTCTTTTGTTCTGGGCACACTCAGATTTCCTGCTGTATTAGATAATCTAGAAAGAAAGAGTGTGCTTCTCGCTCTAAAGCTGAGTGTGATCCATGGATGAGAACTATGCTGTGTGTTTCCCTTCAGAAATGGTCTTAAATCCCAGGCTCTGTGTCTTACTACAAGCAAGACTTCGTTTCAGGTAAGGTCAGGCACTTTTCAGCTCACACGAACTACATCATTCACGAAGCTCACACGTTTCTCATCTTAACAGACAAGCATTGGATTTTAGAGGACCAGTGTTTTGTATCAGTTTCAGATGCAGAGTTGGACTATATAATGTCCGTAAGTGTAGGAAAAACCGTTCTTTTGTTCTCAGCACACTCACATTTCCTGCTGTCTTAGAGAATCTAGAAAGCAAGAGCGTGCTTCTTGTTCTAAAGCAGAGTTTGATCAATGGATGATTACACGGCTGTGTGTTTTACTTCAGAAATGGAGTTAAATCCCAGGCTCTGAGTCTTCCTACAAGCAAGACTTCAATTCAGGTAAGGGCAGTCACTTTTCTGCTCAAACGAACTACACCGTTCAAGAGGCTCACACATTTCTCATCTTAACTGACAAGCATTGGATGTAAGATGGTCAGTGGTTTGTATCAGTTTCAGAAGCAGATTTGGACGACATAAGGTCCATATGTGTAGGAAACACCCTTCTTTTGTTCTGGGCACACTCAGATTTCCTGCTGTCTTAGAGAATCTAGAAAGAAAGAGTGTGCTTCTCGCTCTAAAGCAGAGTGTGATCCATGGATGAGAATTATGCTGTGTGTTTCCATTCAGAAATGGACTTAAATTCCAGGCTCTGTTTCTTACTACAAGCAAGACTTCGTTTCAGGTAAGGGCAGTCACTTTTCAGTTCAAAGGAACTAGATCATTCACTAAGCACACATGTTTCTCATCTTAACTGACAAGCATTGGATGTTAGAGGACCAGTGCTTTGTATCACTTTCAGAAGCAGAGTTGGACTAGATATGGTCCGTATGTGTAGGAAACACCGTTCATTTGTTCTCAGCACACTCACGTTTCCTGCTGTCTTAGAGACTGTAGAAAGCAAGAGCGTGCTTCTCGCTCTAAAGCAGAGTGTGATCCATGGAAGAGAACTATGCTGTGTGTTTCCCTTCAGAAAAGGAGTTAAATCCCAGGCTCTGTGTCTTCCGACAAGCAAGACTTCGTTTCAGGTAAGGGCAGTCACTTTTCAGCTCAAACGAACTACATCGTTCACGGAGCCCACACGTTTCTCATCTTAACAGACAAGCATTGGATGTTAGAGGACCAGTGCTTTGTATCAGTTTCAGAAGCAGAGTTGGACTAGATATGGTCCTTATGTGTAGGAAACACCATTCTTTTGTTCTCAGCAAACTCACGTTTCCTGCTGTCTTAGAGACTCTAGAAAGCGCGATCGTGCTTCTTGTTCTAAAGTAGAGTGTGATCAATGGATGAGAACACTGCTGTGTGTTTCACTTCAGAAATGGAGTTAAATCCCATGCTCTGAGTCTTCCTACAAGCAAGACATCGTTTCAGGTAAGGGCAGTCACTTTTCTGCTCAAACTAACTACATCGTTCACGAAGCTCACACGTTTCTCATCTTAAATGACAAGCATTGGATGTTAGACGGTCAGTGGTTTGTAACAGTTTCAGAAGCAGATTTGGACTACATATGGTCCATATGTGTAGGAAACACCGTTCTTTTGTTCTGGGCACACTCAGATTTCCTGCTGTATTAGAGACTCTAGAAAGCTAGAGTGTGCTTCTCGATCTAAAGCAGAGTGTGATCCATGGATGAGAACTATGCTGTGTGTTTCCCTTCGGAAATGGACTTAAATCCCAGGCTCTGTGTCTTACTACAAGCAAGACTTCGTTTCAGGTAAGGGCAGTCACTTTTCAGTTCAAAGGAACTACATAATTCACAAAGCTCACACGTTTCTCATCTTAACTGACAAGCATTGGATGTTACAGGACCAGTGCATTCTATCAGTTTCAGAAGAAGATTTGGACTACATATAGTCCGTATGTATAGGAAACACCGTTCTTTTGTTCTGGGCACACTCAGATTTCCTGCTGTCTTAGAGACTCTAGAAAGCAAGAGTGTGCTTCTTGCTCTAAAGCAGAGTGTGATCCATGGATGAGAACTATGCTGTGTGTTTCACTTCAGAAAAGGAGTTAAATCCCAGGTTCTGAGTCTTTCTACAAGCAAGACTTCAATTCAGGTAAGGGCAGTCACTTCTCTGCTCAAACGAACTACATCTTTCACGAAGCTCACACGTTTCTCATCTTAACTGACAAGCATTGGATCTTAGATAGTCAGTGCTTTGTATCAGTTTCAGAAGCAGATTTGGACTACATATGGTCCATATGTGTAGGAAACACCGTTCTTTTGTTCTGGGCACACTCAGATTTCCTGCTGTATTAGAGAGTCTATAAAGCAAGAGTGTGCTTCTCGCTCTAAAGCTGAGTGTGATCCATGGATGAGAACTATGCTGTGTGTTTCCCTTCAGAAATGGTCTTAAATCCCAGGCTCTGTGTCTTACTACAAGCAAGACTTCGTTTCAGGTAAGGTCAGGCACTTTTCAGCTCACACGAACTACATCATTCACGAAGCTCACACGTTTCTCATCTTAACAGACAAGCATTGGATTTTAGAGGACCAGTGTTTTGTATCAGTTTCAGATGCAGAGTTGGACTATATAATGTCCGTAAGTGTAGGAAAAACCGTTCTTTTGTTCTCAGCACACTCACATTTCCTGCTGTCTTAGAGAATCTAGAAAGCAAGAGCGTGCTTCTTGTTCTAAAGCAGAGTTTGATCAATGGATGATTACACGGCTGTGTGTTTTACTTCAGAAATGGAGTTAAATCCCAGGCTCTGAGTCTTCCTACAAGCAAGACTTCAATTCAGGTAAGGGCAGTCACTTTTCTGCTCAAACGAACTACACCGTTCAAGAGGCTCACACATTTCTCATCTTAACTGACAAGCATTGGATGTAAGATGGTCAGTGGTTTGTATCAGTTTCAGAAGCAGATTTGGACGACATAAGGTCCATATGTGTAGGAAACACCCTTCTTTTGTTCTGGGCACACTCAGATTTCCTGCTGTCTTAGAGAATCTAGAAAGAAAGAGTGTGCTTCTCGCTCTAAAGCAGAGTGTGATCCATGGATGAGAATTATGCTGTGTGTTTCCATTCAGAAATGGACTTAAATTCCAGGCTCTGTTTCTTACTACAAGCAAGACTTCGTTTCAGGTAAGGGCAGTCACTTTTCAGTTCAAAGGAACTAGATCATTCACTAAGCACACATGTTTCTCATCTTAACTGACAAGCATTGGATGTTAGAGGACCAGTGCTTTGTATCACTTTCAGAAGCAGAGTTGGACTAGATATGGTCCGTATGTGTAGGAAACACCGTTCATTTGTTCTCAGCACACTCACGTTTCCTGCTGTCTTAGAGACTGTAGAAAGCAAGAGCGTGCTTCTCGCTCTAAAGCAGAGTGTGATCCATGGAAGAGAACTATGCTGTGTGTTTCCCTTCAGAAAAGGAGTTAAATCCCAGGCTCTGTGTCTTCCGACAAGCAAGACTTCGTTTCAGGTAAGGGCAGTCACTTTTCAGCTCAAACGAACTACATCGTTCACGGAGCCCACACGTTTCTCATCTTAACAGACAAGCATTGGATGTTAGAGGACCAGTGCTTTGTATCAGTTTCAGAAGCAGAGTTGGACTAGATATGGTCCTTATGTGTAGGAAACACCATTCTTTTGTTCTCAGCAAACTCACGTTTCCTGCTGTCTTAGAGACTCTAGAAAGCGCGATCGTGCTTCTTGTTCTAAAGTAGAGTGTGATCAATGGATGAGAACACTGCTGTGTGTTTCACTTCAGAAATGGAGTTAAATCCCATGCTCTGAGTCTTCCTACAAGCAAGACATCGTTTCAGGTAAGGGCAGTCACTTTTCTGCTCAAACTAACTACATCGTTCACGAAGCTCACACGTTTCTCATCTTAAATGACAAGCATTGGATGTTAGACGGTCAGTGGTTTGTAACAGTTTCAGAAGCAGATTTGGACTACATATGGTCCATATGTGTAGGAAACACCGTTCTTTTGTTCTGGGCACACTCAGATTTCCTGCTGTATTAGAGACTCTAGAAAGCTAGAGTGTGCTTCTCGATCTAAAGCAGAGTGTGATCCATGGATGAGAACTATGCTGTGTGTTTCCCTTCGGAAATGGACTTAAATCCCAGGCTCTGTGTCTTACTACAAGCAAGACTTCGTTTCAGGTAAGGGCAGTCACTTTTCAGTTCAAAGGAACTACATAATTCACAAAGCTCACACGTTTCTCATCTTAACTGACAAGCATTGGATGTTACAGGACCAGTGCATTCTATCAGTTTCAGAAGAAGATTTGGACTACATATAGTCCGTATGTATAGGAAACACCGTTCTTTTGTTCTGGGCACACTCAGATTTCCTGCTGTCTTAGAGACTCTAGAAAGCAAGAGTGTGCTTCTTGCTCTAAAGCAGAGTGTGATCCATGGATGAGAACTATGCTGTGTGTTTCACTTCAGAAAAGGAGTTAAATCCCAGGTTCTGAGTCTTTCTACAAGCAAGACTTCAATTCAGGTAAGGGCAGTCACTTCTCTGCTCAAACGAACTACATCTTTCACGAAGCTCACACGTTTCTCATCTTAACTGACAAGCATTGGATCTTAGATAGTCAGTGCTTTGTATCAGTTTCAGAAGCAGATTTGGACTACATATGGTCCATATGTGTAGGAAACACCGTTCTTTTGTTCTGGGCACACTCAGATTTCCTGCTGTATTAGAGAGTCTATAAAGCAAGAGTGTGCTTCTCGCTCTAAAGCAGAGTGTGATCCATGGATGAGAACTATGCTGTGTGTTTCCCTTCAGAAATGGAGTTAAATCCCAGGCTCTGTGCTTTCCTACAAGCAAGACTTCATTCCAGGTAAGGGCAGTCACTTTTCAGCTAAAACGAACTACATCGTTCACTGAGCTCACACGTTTCTCATCTTAACAGACAAGCATTGGATGTTAGAGGACCAGTGCTTTTTATCAGTTTCAGAAGCAGAGTTGGACTAGATATGGTCCGTGTGTGTAGGAAACACCGTTCTTTTGTTCTCAGCACACTCACGTTTCCTGCTGTCTTAGAGATTCTAGAAAGCAAGAGTGTGCTTCTTGTTCTAAAGCAGAGTGTGATCAATGGATGAGACAATGCTGTGTGTTTCACTTCAGAAATGGAGTTAAATCCCAGGCTCTGAGTCTCCCTACAAGCAAGACTTCGTTTCAGGTAACGGCAGTCACTTTTCTGATTAAAGGAACTACATCATTCACGAAGCTCACACGTTTCTCATCTTAACTGACAAGCATTGGATGTTAGAGGAACAGTGCATTGTATCAGTTTCAGAAGAAGATTTGGACTACACATAGGCCGTATGTGTAGGAAACACCGTTCTTTTGTTCTCAGCACACTCACGTTTCCTGCTGTCTTAGAGACTCTAGAAAGCAAGAGCATTCTTCTTGTTCTAAAGCAGAGTGTGATCAATGGATGATTACACTGCTGTGAGTTTTACTTCAGAAATGGAGTTAAATCCCAGGCTCTGTGTCTTACTACAGGCAAGACTTCGTTTCAGGTAAGGGCAGTCACTTTTCTGCTCAAACGAACTACATCGTCCATGAAGCTCACACGTTTCTCATCTTAACTGACAAGCATTGGGTGTTATATGGTCAGTGCTTTGTATCAGTTTCAGAAGCAGATTTGGACTACATATGGTCCATATGTGTAGGAAACACCCTTCTTTTGTTCCGGGCACACTCAGATTTCCTGCTGTATTAGAGAATCTACAAAGCAAGGGTGTGCTTCTCGCTCTAAAGCAGAGTGTGATCCATGGATGAGAACTATGCTGTGTGTTTCCCTTCAGAAATGGAGTTAAATCGCAGATTCTGTGTCTTCCTACAGGCAAGACTTCGTTTCAGGTAAGGGCAGTCACTTTTCTGCTCAAAGGAACTACATCGTTCACGAACCTCACACGTTTCTCATCTTAACTGACAAGCATTGGATGTTAGAGGACCAGTGCATTGTATCAGTTTCAGAAGCAGTCTTGGACTAGATATGGTCCGTATGTGTAGGAAACACCGTTCTTTTGTTCTGGGCACACTCAGATTTCCTGTTGTATTAGATAATCTAGAAAGCAAGAGCGTGCTTCTTGCTCTAAAGCAGAGTGTGATCCATGGATGAGAACTATGCTGTGTGTTTCCCTTCAGAAATGGAGTTAAATCCAAGGCTCTGTGTCTTCCTACAAGCAAGACTTCGTTTCAGGTAAGGGCAGTCACTTTTCAGCTCAAGCGAACTACATCGTTCACTGAGCTCACACATTTCTCATCTTAACAGACAAGCATTGGATGGTAGAGGACCAGTGCTTTGTATCAGTTTCAGAAGCAGAGTTGGACTAGATATGGTCCGTATGTGTAGGAAACACCGTTCTTTTGTTCTCAGCACACTCACGTTTCCTGCTGTCTTAGAGACTCTAGAAAGCAAGAGCGTGCTTCTTGTTCTAATGCAGAGTGTGATCAATGGATGAGATAATGCTGTGTGTTTCACTTCAGAATTGGAGTTAAATCCCAGGCTCTGAGTCTCCCTACAAGCAAGACTTCGTTTCAGGTAAGGGCAGTCACTTTTCTGCTCAAAGGAACTACATCGTTCACGAAGCTCACATGTTTCTCATCTTAACTGACAAGCATTGCATATTAGAGGACCAGTGCATTGTATCAGTTTCAGAAGAAGATTAGGACTACATATATTCCGTATGTGTAGAAAACACCGTTCTATTGTTCTCGGCACAATCAGATTTCCTGCTGTATTCGAGACTCTAGAAAGCAAGAGTGTGCTTCTTGCTCTAAAGCAGAGTGTGATCCATGGATGAGAACTATGCTGTGTGTTTCCCTTCAGAAATGGAGTTAAATCCCAGGCTCTGAGTCTTCCTACAAGCAAGACTTAAATTCAGGTAAGGGCTGTCACTTTTCTGCTCAAACTAACTACATCGTTCATGAAGCTCACACATTTCTCATCTTAACTGACAAGCATTGGATGTTAGAGGGTCAGTGCTTTGTATCACTTTCAGAAGCAGATTTGGACTACATATGGTCCATATGTGTAGGAAACACCGTTCTTTTGTTCTGGGCACACTCAGATTTCCTGCTGTATTAGAGAGTCTAGAAAGCTAGAGTGTGCTTCTCGCTCTAGAGCAGAGTGTGATCCATGGATGAGAACTATGCTGTGTGTTTCCCTTCAGAAATGGACTTAAATCCCAGGCTCTGTGTCTTAATACAAGCAAGACTTCGTTTCAGGTAAGGGCAGTCACTTTTCAGTTCAAAGGAACTACATCATTCACAAAGCTCACACGTTTCTCATCTTAACTGACAAGCACTGGATGTTAGAGGACCAGTGCATTCTATCAGTTTCAGAAGAAGATTTGGACTACATATAGTCCGTATGTGTGGGAAACACCGTTCTTTTGTTCTGGGCACAATCAGACTTCCTGCTCTATTAGAGACTCTAGAAAGCAAGAGCGTGCTTCTTGCTCTAAAGCAGAGTGTGATCCATTGATGAGAACTATGCTGTATGTTTCCCTTCTGAAATGGAGTTAAATCCCAGACTCTTTGTCTTCCTACAGGCAAGACTTCGTTTCAGGTAAGGGCAGTCACTTTTCAGTTCAAAGGAACTACATAATTCACAAAGCTCACACGTTTCTCATCTTAACTGACAAGCACTGGATGTTAGAGGACCAGTGCATTCTATCAGTTTCAGAAGCAGATTTGGACTACATATGGTCCATATGTGTAGGAAACACCGTTCTTTTGTCCCGGGCACACTCAGATTTCCTGCTGTATTAGAGACTCTACAAAGCAAGAGTGTGCTTCTCGCTCTAAAGCAGAGTGTGATCAATGGATGATTACACTGCTGTGTGTTTTACTTCAGAAATGGAGTTACATCCCAGGCTCTGAGTCTTCCTACAAGCAAGACTTCAATTCAGGTAAGGGCAGTCACTTTTCTGCTCAAACTAACTACATCGTTCATGAAGCTCACACATTTCTCATCTTAACTGACAAGCATTGGATGTTAGAGGACCATTGCATTGTGTCAGTTTCAGAAGAAGATTTGGACTACATATAGTCCGTATGTGTAGGAAACACCGTTCTTTTGTTCTTGGCACACTCAGATATCCTGCTGTCTTAGAGACTCTAGAAAGCAAGAGTGTGCTTCTTGCTCTAAAGCAGAGTGTGATCCATGGATGAGAACTATGCTGTGTGCTTGACTTCAGAAATGGAGTTAAATCCCAGGCTCTGAGTCTTCCTACAGGCAAGACTTCGTTTCAGGTAAGGGCAGTCACTTTTCTGCTCAAACGAACTACATCGTTCATGAATCTCACACGTTTCTCATCTTAACTGACAAGCATTGGATGTTAGATGGTCAGTGCTTTCTATCAGTTTCAGAAGCAGATTTGGACTACATATGGTCCATATGTGTAGGAAACACCGTTCTTTTGTTCCGGGCACACTCAGATTTCCTGCTGTATTAGAGACTCTACAAAGCAAGAGTGTGCTTCTTGCTCTAAAGCAGAGTGTGATCCATGGATGAGAACTATGCTGTGTGTTTCCCTTCAGAAATGGACTTAAATCCCAGGCTCTGTATCTTACTACAAGCAAGACTTCGTTTCAGGTAAGGGCAGTCACTTTTCTGCTCAAATGAACTACATCATTCACGAAGCTCACAGGTTTCTCATCTTAACTGACAAGCATTGGATGTTAGAGGACCAGTGCTTTGTATCAGTTTCAGAAGAAGAGTTGGACTAGATATGGTCCATATGTGTAGGAAACACCGTTCTTTTGTTCTGGGCACACTCAGATTTCCTGCTGTCTTAGAGAATCTAGAAAGCAATAGCGTGCTTCTTGTTCTAAAGCAGAGTGTGATCAATGGATGAGAACATTGCTGTGTGTTTCACTTCAGAAATGGAGTTAAATCCCAGGCTCTGTGTCTTCCTACAGGCAAGACTTCGTTTCAGGTAAGGGCAGTCACTTTTCACCTCAAAAGATCTACATCGTAGACTGAGCTCACACGTTTCTCATCTTAACAGACAAGCATTGGATGTTAGAGGACCAGTGCATTGTATCAGTTTCAGAAGAAGATTTGGACTACATATAGTCAGTATGTGTGGGAAACACCGTTCTTTTGTTCTGGGCACAATCAGACTTCCTGCTCTATTAGAGACTCTAGAAAGCAAGAGCGTGCTTCTCGCTCTAAAGCAGAGTGTGATCCATGGATGAGAACTATGCTGTGTGTTTCCCTTCAGAAATGGACTTAAATCCCAGGCTCTGTATCTTACTACAAGCAATACTTCGTTTCAGGTAAGGGCAGTCACTTTTCTGCTCAAATGAACTACATCATTCACGAAGCTCACAAGTTTCTCATCTTAATTGACAAGCATTGGATGTTAGAGGACCAGTGCTTTGTATCAGTTTCAGAAGAAGAGTTGGACTAGATATGGTCCATATGTGTAGGAAACACCGTTCTTTTGTTCTGGGCACACTCAGATTTCCTGCTGTCTTAGAGAATCTAGAAAGCAATAGCCTGCTTCTTGTTCTAAAGCAGAGTGTGATCAATGGATGAGACAATGCTGTGTGTTTCACTTCAGAAATGGAGTTAAATCCCAGGCTCTGTGTCTTCCTACAGGCAAGACTTCGTTTCAGGTAAGGGCAGTCACTTTTCAGCTCAAAAGAACTACATCGTTCACTGAGCTCACACGTTTCTCATCTTAACAGACAAGCATTGGATGTTAGAGGACCAGTGCATTGTATCAGTTTCAGAAGAAGATTTGGACTACATATAGTCAGTATGTGTGGGAAACACCGTTCTTTTGTTCTGGGCACAATCAGACTTCCTGCTCTATTAGAGACTCTAGAAAGCAAGAGCGTGCTTCTTGCTCTAAAGCAGAGTGTGATCCATTGATGAGAACTATGCTGTATGTTTCCCTTCAGAAATGGAGTTAAATCCCAGACTCTGTGTCTTCCTACAGGCAAGACTTCGTTTCAGGTAAGGGCAGTCACTTTTCAGTTCAAAGGAACTACATCATTCACAAAGCTCACACGTTTCTCATCTTAACTGACAAGCACTGGATGTTAGAGGACCAGTGCATTCTATCAGTTTCAGAAGCAGATTTGGACTACATATGGTCCATATGTGTAGGAAACACCGTTCTTTTGTTCCGGGCACACTCAGATTTCCTGCTGTATTAGAGACTCTACAAAGCAAGAGTGTGCTTCTCGCTCTAAAGCAGAGTGTGATCCATGGATGAGAACTATGCTGTGTGTTTCCCTTCAGAAATGGACTTAAATCCCAGGCTCTGTATCTTACTACAAGCAATACTTCGTTTCAGGTAAGGGCAGTCACTTTTCTGCTCAAATGAACTACATCATTCACGAAGCTCACAAGTTTCTCATCTTAATTGACAAGCATTGGATGTTAGAGGACCAGTGCTTTATATCAGTTTCAGAAGAAGAGTTGGACTAGATATGGTCCATATGTGTAGGAAACACCGTTCTTTTGTTCTGGGCACACTCAGATTTCCTGCTGTCTTAGAGAATCTAGAAAGCAATAGCCTGCTTCTTGTTCTAAAGCAGAGTGTGATCAATGGATGAGACAATGCTGTGTGTTTCACTTCAGAAATGGAGTTAAATCCCAGGCTCTGTGTCTTCCTACAGGCAAGACTTCGTTTCAGGTAAGGGCAGTCACTTTTCAGCTCAAAAGAACTACATCGTTCACTGAGCTCACACGTTTCTCATCTTAACAGACAAGCATTGGATGTTAGAGGACCAGAGCATTGTATCAGTTTCAGAAGAAGATTTGGACTACATATAGTCAGTATGTGTGGGAAACACCGTTCTTTTGTTCTGGGCACAATCAGACTTCCTGCTCTATTAGAGACTCTAGAAAGTAAGAGCGTGCTTCTTGCTCTAAAGCAGAGTGTGATCCATTGATGAGAACTATGCTGTATGTTTCCCTTCAGAAATGGAGTTAAATCCCAGACTCTGTGTCTTCCTACAGGCAAGACTTCGTTTCAGGTAAGGGCAGTCACTTTTCAGTTCAAAGGAACTACATCATTCACAAAGCTCACACGTTTCTCATCTTAACTGACAAGCACTGGATGTTAGAGGACCAGTGCATTCTATCAGTTTCAGAAGAAGATTTGGACTACATATAGTCTGTGTGTGTAGGAAACACCGTTCTTTTGTTCTGGGCACACTCAGATTTCCTGCTGACTTAGAGACTCTAGAAAGCAAGAGTGTGCTTCTCGCTCTAAAGCAGAGTGTGATCAATGGATGATTACACTGCTGTGTGTTTTACTTCAGAAATGGAGTTACATCCCAGGCTCTGAGTCTTCCTACAAGCAAGACTTAAATTCAGTTAAGGGCAGTCACTTTTCTGCTCAAACTAACTACATCGTTTACGAAGCTCACACATTTCTCATCTTAACTGACAAGCATTGGATGTTAGAGGACCAGTGCATTGTGTCAGTTTCAGAAGAAGATTTGGACTACATATAGTCCATATGTGTAGGAAACACCGTTCTTTTGTTCTGGGCACACTCATATTTCCTGCTGTCTTAGAGACTCTAGAAAGCAAGAGTGTGCTTCTTGCTCTAAAGCAGAGTGTGATCCATGCATGAGAACTATGCTGTGTGCTTGACTTCAGAAATGGAGTTAAATCCCAGGCTCTGAGTCTTCCTACAGGCAAGACTTCGTTTCAGGTAAGGGCAGTCACTTTTCTGCTCAAACGAACTACATCGTTCATGAAGCTCACACGTTTCTCATCTTAACTGACAAGCATTGGATGTTAGATGGTCAGTGCTTTGTATCAGTTTCAGAAGCAGATTTGGACTACATATGGTCCATATGTGTAGGAAAGACCGTTCTTTTGTTCCGGGCACAGTCAGATTTCCTGATGTATTAGAGACTCTACAAAGCAAGAGTGTGCTTCTCGCTCTAAAGCAGAGTGTGATCCATGGATGAGAACTATGCTGTGTGTTTCCCTTCAGAAATGGAGTTAAATCCCAGGCTCTGTGTCTTCCTACAAGCAAGACTTCGTTTCATGTAAGGGCAGTCACTTTTCAGCTCAAGCGAACTACATCGTTCACTGAGCTCACACATTTCTCATCTTAACAGACAAGCATTGGATGGTAGAGGACCAGTGCTTTGTATCAGTTTCAGAAGCAGAGTTGGACTAGATATGGTCCGTATGTGTAGGAAACACCGTTCTTTGTTCTCAGCACACTCACATTTCCTGCTGTCTTAGAGAATCTAGAAAGCAAGAGCGTGCTTCTTGTTCTAATGCAGAGTGTGATCAATGGATGAGATAATGCTGTGTGTTTCACTTCAGAATTGGAGTTAAATCCCAGGCTCTGAGTCTCCCTACAAGCAAGACTTCGTTTCAGGTAAGGGCAGTCACTTTTCTGCTCAAATGAACTACATCACTCACGAAGCTCACACGTTTCTCATCTTAATTGACAAGCATTGGATGTTAGAGGACCAGTGCTTTGTATCAGTTTCAGAAGAAGAGTTGGACTAGATATGGTCCATATGTGTAGGAAACACCGTTCTTTTTTTCTGGGCACACTCAGATTTCCTGCTGTATTAGAAATTCTAGAAAGCAAGAGCGTGCTTCTCGCTCTAAAGCAGAGTGTGATCAATGGATGATTACACTGCTGTGTGTTTTACTTCAGAAATGGAGCTAAATCCCAGGCTCTGAGTCTTCCTACAAGCAAGACTTCGTTTCAGGTAAGGGCAGTCACTTTTCTGCTCAAACTAACTACATCGTTCACGAAGCTCACACATTTCTCATCTTAACTGACAAGCATTGGATGTTAGAGGACCAGTGCATTGTGTCAGTTTCAGAAGAAGATTTGGACTACATATAGTCCGTATGTGTAGGAAACACCGTTCTTTTGTTCTGGGCACAATCAGATTTCCTGCTGTATTAGATACTCTAGAAAGCAAGAGCGTGCTTCTTGCTCTAAAGCAGAGTGTGATCCATGGATGAGAACTATGCTGTGTGTTTCACTTCAGAAATTGACTTAAATCCCAGGCTCTGTGTCTTACTACAAGCAAGACTTCGTTTCAGGTAAGGGCAGTCACTTTTCTGCTCAAATGAACTACATCATTCACTAAGCTCACACGTTTCTCATCTTAATTGACAAGCATTGGATGGTAGAGGACCAGTGCTTTGTATCAGTTTCAGAAGAAGAGTTGGACTAGATATGGTCCATATGTGTAGGAAACACCGTTCTTTTGTTCTGGGCACACTCATATTTCCTGCTGTCTTAGAGAATCTAGAAAGCAATAGCGTGCTTCTTGTTCTAAAGCAGAGTGTGATCAATGGATGAGAGAATGCTGTGTGTTTCACTTCAGAATTGGAGTTAAATCCCAGGCTCTGTGTCTTCCTACAGGCAAGACCTCGTTTCAGGTAAGGGCAGTCACTTTTCAGTTCAAAGGAACTACATCATTCACAAAGCTCACACGTTTCTCATCTTAACTGACAAGCACTGGATGTTAGATGATAAGTGCTTTGTATGAGTTTCAGAAGCAGATTTGGACTACATATGGTCCATATGTGTAGGAAACAAGGTTCTTTTGTTCCGGGCACACTCAGATTTTCTGCTGTATTAGAGACTCTACAAAGCAAGAGTGTGCTTCTTGCTCTAAAGCAGAGTGTGATCCATGGATGAGAACTATGCTGTGTGCTTGACTTCAGAAATGGAGTTAAATCCCAGGCTCTGAGTCTTCCTACAGGCAAGACTTCGTTTCAGGTAAGGGCAGTCACTTTTCTGCTCAAACGAACTACATCGTTCATGAAGCTCACACGTTTCTCATCATAACTGACAAGCAATGGATGTTAGATGGTCAGTGCTTTGTATCAGTTTCAGAAGCAGATTTGGATTACATATGGTCCATATGTGTAGGAAAGACCATTCTTTTGTTCCGGGCACAGTCAGATTTCCTGATGTATTAGAGACCCTACAAAGCAAGAGTGTGCTTCTCGCTCTAAAGCAGAGTGTGATCCATGGATGAGAACTATGCTGTGTGTTTCCCTTCAGAAATGGAGTTAAATCCCAGGCTCTGTGTCTTCCTACAAGCAAGACTTCGTTTCATGTAAGGGCAGTCACTTTTCAGCTCAAGCGAACTACATCTTTCACTGAGCTCACACATTTCTCATCTTAACAGACAAGCATTGGATGGTAGAGGACCAGTGCTTTGTATCAGTTTCAGAAGCAGAGTTGGACTGGATATGGTCCGTATGTGTAGGAAACACCGTTCTTTGTTCTCAGCACACTCACGTTTCCTGCTGTCTTAGAGAATCTAGAAAGCAAGAGCGCGCTTCTTGTTCTAATGCAGCGTGTGACCAATGGATGAGATAATGCTGTGTGTTTCACTTCAAAATTGGAGTTAAATCCCAGGCTCTGAGTCTCCCTACAAGCAAGACTTCGTTTCAGGTAAGGGCAGTCACTTTTCTGCTCAAATGAACTACATCATTCACGAAGCTCACACGTTTCTCATCTTAATTGACAAGCATTGGATGTTAGAGGACCAGTGCTTTGTATCAGTTTCAGAAGAAGAGTTGGACTAGATATGGTCCATATGTGTAGGAAACACCGTTCTTTTGTTCTGGGCACACTCAGATTTCCTGCTGTATTAGAAATTCTAGAAAGCAAGAGCGTGCTTCTCGCTCTAAAGCAGAGTGTGATCAATGGATGATTACACTGCTGTGTGTTTTACTTCAGAAATGGAGCTAAATCCCAGGCTCTGAGTCTTCCTACAAGCAAGAATTAAATTCAGGTAAGGGCAGTCACTTTTCTGCTCAAACTAACTACATCGTTCACGAAGCTCACACATTTCTCATCTTAACTGACAAGCATTGGATGTTAGAGGACCAGTGCATTGTGTCAGTTTCAGAAGAAGATTTGGACTACATATAGTCCGTATGTGTAGGAAACACCGTTCTTTTGTTCTGGGCACAATCAGATTTCCTGCTGTATTAGATACTCTAGAAAGCAAGAGCGTGCTTCTTGCTCTAAAGCAGAGTGTGATCCATGGATGAGAACTATGCTGTGTGTTTCACTTCAGAAATTGACTTAAATCCCAGGCTCTGTGTCTTACTACAAGCGAGACTTCGTTTCAGGTAAGGGCAGTCACTTTTCTGCTCAAATGAACTACATCATTCACGAAGCTCACACGTTTCTCATCTTAATTGACAAGCATTGGATGGTAGAGGACCAGTGCTTTGTATCAGTTTCAGAAGAAGAGTTGGACCAGATATGGTCCATATGTGTAGGAAACACCGTTCTTTTGTTCTGGGCACACTCATATTTCCTGCTGTCTTACAGAATCTAGAAAGCAATAGCGTGCTTCTTGTTCTAAAGCAGAGTGTGATCAATGGATGAGACAATGCTGTGTGTTTCACTTCAGAATTGGAGTTAAATCCCAGGCTCTGTGTCTTCCTACAGGCAAGACTTCGTTTCAGGTAAGGGCAGTCACTTTTCTGCTCAAACGAACTACATCGTTCATGAAGCTCACGCGTTTCTCATCTTAACTGACAAGCAATGGATGTTAGATGATCAGTGCTTTGTATCAGTTTCAGAAGCAGATTTGGACTACATATGGTCCATATGTGTAGGAAACAAGGTTCTTTTGTTCCGGGCACACTCAGATTTTCTGCTGTATTAGAGACTCTACAAAGCAAGAGTGTGCTTCTGCTCTAAAGCAGAGTGTGATCCATGGATGAGAACTATGCTGTGTGTTTCCCTTCAGAAATGGACTTAAATCCCAGGCTCTGTGTCTTACTACAAGCAAGACTTCGTTTCAGGTAAGGGCAGTCACTTTTCTGCTCAAATGAACTACATCATTCACGAAGCTCACACGTTTCTCATCTTAATTGACAAGCATTGGATGGTAGAGGACCAGTGCTTTGTATCAGTTTCAGAAGAAGAGTTGGACTAGATATGGTCCATATGTGTAGGAAACACCGTTCTTTTGTTCTGGGCACACTCAGATTTCCTGCTGTCTTAGAGAATCTAGAAAGCTAGAGTGTGCTTCTTGCTCTAAAGCAGAGTGTGATCAATGGATGAGACAATGCTGTGTGTTTCACTTCAGAAATGGAGTTAAATCCCAGGCTCTGTGTCTTCCTACAGGCAAGACTTCGTTTCAGGTATGGGCAGTCACTTTTCAGCTCAAAAGAACTACATCGTTCACTGAGCTCACACGTTTCTCATCTTAACAGACAAGCATTGGATATTAGAGGACCAGTGCATTGTATCAGTTTCAGAAGAAGATTTGGACTACATATAGTCAGTATGTGTGGGAAACACCGTTCTCTTGTTCTGGGCACAATAAGACTTCCTGCTCTATTAGAGACTCTAGAAAGCAAGAGCGTGCTTCTTGCTCTAAAGCAGAGTGTGATCCATTGATGAGAACTATGCTGTATGTTTCCCTTCAGAAATGGAGTTAAATCCCAGACTCTGTGTCTTCCTACAGGCAAGACTTCGTTTCAGGTAAGGGCAGTCACTTTTCAGCTCAAACGAACTACATCGTTCACTGAGCTCACACATTTCTCATCTTAACAGACAAGCATTGGATGTTAGAGGACCAGTGCTTTGTATCATTTTCAGAAGCAGAGTTGTACTAGATATTGTCCGTATGTGAAGGAAACACCGTTCTTTTGTTCTGGGCACACTCAGATTTCCTGCTGTATTAGAGAGTCTAGAAAGCTAGAGTGTGCTTCTCCCTCTAAAGCAGAGTGTGATCCATGGATGAGTACTATGCTGTGTGTTTCCCTTCAGAAATGGATTTAAATCCCAGGCTCTGTGTCTTACTACAAGCAAGACTTCGTTTCAGGTAAGGGCAGTCACTTTTCAGTTCAAAGGAACTACATCATTCACAAAGCTCACACGTTTCTCATCTTAACTGACAAGCACTGGATTTTAGAGGACCAGTGCTTTGTATCAGTTTCAGAAGCAGAGTTGGACTAGATATGCTCCGTATGTGTAGGAAACACCGTTCTTTTGTTCTCAGCACACTCACGTTTCCTGCTGTCTTAGAGACTCTAGAAAGCAAGAGCGTGCTTCTTGTTCTAATGCAGAGTGTGATCAATGGATGAGATAATGCTGTGTGTTTCACTTCAGAAATGGAGTTAAATCCCAGGCTCTGAGTCTCCCTACAAGCAAGACTTCGTTTCAGGTAAGGGCAGTCACTTTTCTGCTCAAAGGAACTACATCGTTCACGAAGCTCACACGTTTCTCATCTTAACTGAAAAGCATTGGATATTAGAGGACCAGTGCATTGTATCAGTTTCAGAAGAAGATTAGGACTACATATAGTCCGTATGTGTAGGAAACACCGTTCTATTGTTCTGGGCACAATCAGATTTCCTGCTGTATTCGAGACTCTAGAAAGCAAGAGTGTGCTTCTTGCTCTAAAGCAAAGAGTGATCCATGGATGAGAACTATGCTGTGTGTTTCCCTTCAGAAATGGTGTTAAATCCCAGGCTCTGAGTCTTCCTACAAGCAAGACTTAAATTCAGGTAAGGGCTGTCACTTTTCTGCTCAAACTAACTACATCGTTCATGAAGCTCACACATTTCTCATCTTAACTGACAAGCATTGGATGTTAGAGGGTCAGTGCTTTGTATCAGTTTCAGAAGCAGATTTGGACTACATATGGTCCATATGTGTAGGAAACACCGTTCTTTTGTTCTGGGCACACTCAGATTTCCTGCTGTCTTAGAGACTCTAGAAAGCAAGAGCGTGCTTCTCGCTCTAAAGCAGAGTGTGATCCATGGATGAGAACTCTGCTGTGTGTTTCACTTCAGAAATTGACTTAAATCCCAGGCTCTGTGTCTTACTACAAGCAAGAATTCGTTTCAGGTAAGGGCAGTCACTTTTCTGCTCAAATGAACTACATCATTCACGAAGCTCACACGTTTCTCATCTTAATTGACAAGCATTGGATGTTAGAGGATCAGTACTTTGTATCAGTTTCAGAAGAAGAGTTGTACTAGATATGGTCCATATGTGTAGGAAACACCGTTCTTTTGTTCTGGGCACACTCCGATTTCCTGCTGTCTTAGAGAATCTAGAAAGCAATAGCGTGCTTCCTGTTCTAAAGCAGAGTGTGATCAATGGATGAGACAATGCTGTGTGTTTCCCTTCAGAAATGTAGTTAAATCCCAGGCTCTGTGTCTTCCTACAGGCAAGACTCCGTTTCAGGTAAGGGCAGTCACTTTTCAGTTCAAAGGAACTACATCATTCACAAAGCTCACACGTTTCTCATCTTAACTGACAAGCACTGGATGTTAGAGGACCAGTGCATTCTATCAGTTTCAGAAGAAGATTTGGACTACATATAGTCCGTATGTGTAGGAAACACCGTTCTTTTGTTCTGGGCACAATCAGATTTCCTGCTGTATTAGATACTCTAGAAAGCAAGAGCGTGCTTCTTGCTCTAAAGCAGAGTGTGATCCATGGATGAGAACTATGCTGTGTGTTTCACTTCAGAAATTGACTTAAATCCCAGGCTCTGTGTCTTACTACAAGCAAGAATTCGTTTCAGGTAAGGGCAGTCACTTTTCTGCTCAAATGAACTACATCATTCACGAAGCTCACACTTTTCTCATCTTAATTGACAAGCATTGGATGGTAGAGGACCATTGCTTTGTATCAGTTTCAGAAGAAGAGTTGGACTAGATATGGTCCATATGTGTAGGAAACACCGTTCTTTTGTTCTGGGCACACTCAGATTTCCTGCTGTCTTAGAGATTCTAGAAAGCAATAGCGTGCTTCTTGTTCTAAAGCAGAGTGTGATCAATGGATGAGACAATGCTGTGTGTTTCACTTCAGAATTGGAGTTAAATCCCAGGCTCTGTGTCTTCCTACAGGCAAGACCTCGTTTCAGGTAAGGGCAGTCACTTTTCTGCTCAAACGAACTACATCGTTCATGAAGCTCACACGTTTCTCATCTTAACTGACAAGCATTGGATGTTAGATGGTCAGTGCTTTGTATCAGTTTCAGAAGCAGATTTGGACTACATATTGTCCATATGTGTAGGAAACACCGTTCTTATGTTCTGGGCACACTCAGATTTCCTGCTGTATTAGAGACTCTACAAAGCAAGAGTGTGCTTCTCGCTCTAAAGCAGATTGTGATCCATGGATGAGAACTATGCTGTGTGTTTCCCTTCAGAAATGGAGTTAAATCCCAGGCTCTGTGTCTTACTACAAGCAAGACTTCGTTTCAGGTAAGGGCAGTCACTTTTCTGCTCAAATGAACTACATCTTTCACGAAGCTTACACGTTTCTCATCTTAATTGACAAGCATTGGATGGTAGAGGACCAGTGCTTTGTATCAGTTTCAGAAGAAGAGTTGGACTAGATATGGTCCATATGTGTAGGAAACACCGTTCTTTTGTTCTGGGCACACTCAGATTTCCTACTGTCTTAGAGAATCTAGAAAGCAATAGCGTGCTTCTTGTTCTAAAGCAGAGTGTGATCTATGGATGAGACAATGCTGTGTGTTTCACTTCAGAAATGGAGTTAAATCCCAGGCTCTGTGTCTTCCTACAGGCAAGACTTCGTTTCAGGTAAGGGCAGTCACTTTTCAGCTCAAAAGAACTACATCGTTCACTGAGCTCACACGTTTCTCATCTTAATTGACAAGCATTGGATGGTAGAGGACCAGTGCTTTGTATCAGTTTCAGAAGAAGTGTTGGACTAGATATGGTCCATATGTGTAGGAAACACCATTCTTTTGTTCTGGGCACACTCAGATTTCCTGCTGTCTTAGAGATTCTAGAAAGCAATAGCGTGCTTCTTGTTCTAAAGCAGAGAGTGATCAATGGATGAGACAATGCTGTGTGTTTCACTTCAGAATTGGAGTTAAATCCCAGGCTCTGTGTCTTCCTACAGGCAAGACCTCATTTCAGGTAAGGGCAGTCACTTTTCAGTTCAAAGGAACTACATCATTCACAAAGCTCACACGTTTCTCATCTTAACTGACAAGCACTGGATGTTAGAGGACCAGTGCATTCTATCAGTTTCAGAAGAAGATTTGGACTACATATAGTCCGTATGTGTAGGAAACACCGTTCTTTTGTTCTGGGCACACTCAGATTTCCTGCTGTCTTAGAGACTCTAGAAAGCAAGAGTGTGCTTCTTGCTCTAAAGCAGAGTGTGATCCATGGATGAGAACTATGCTGTGTGCTTGACTTCAGAAATGGAGTTAAATCCCAGGCTCTGAGTCTTCCTACAGGCAAGACTTCGTTTCAGGTAAGGGCAGTCACTTTTCTGCTCAAACGAACTACATCGTTCATGAAGCTCACGCGTTTCTCATCTTAACTGACAAGCAATGGATGTTAGATGGTCAGTGCTTTGTATCAGTTTCAGAAGCAGATTTGGACTACATATAGTCCATATGTGTAGGAAAGTCCGTTCTTTTGTTCCGGGCACACTCAGATTTCCTGCTGTATTAGAGACTCTACAAAGCAAGAGTGTGCTTCTCCCTCTAAAGCAGAGTGTGATCCATGGATGAGAACTATGCTGTGTGTTTCCCTTCAGAAATGGAGTTAAATCGCAGACGCTGTGTCTTCCTACAGGCAAGACTTCGTTTCAGGTAAGGGCAGTCACTTTTCTGCTCAAAGGAACTACATCGTTCACGAACCTCACACGTTTCTCATCTTAACTGACAAGCATTGGATGTTAGAGGACCAGTGCATTGTATCAGTTTCAGAAGCAGAGTTGGACTAGATATGGTCCATATGTGTAGGAAACACCTTTCTTTTGTTCTGGGCACAATCAGATTTCCTGCTGTATTAGATGCTCTAGAAAGCAAGAGCGTGCTTCTTGCTCTAAAGCAGAGTGTGATTCATGGATGAGAACTATGCTGTGTGTTTCCCTTCAGAAATGGAGTTAAATCCCAGGCTCTGTGTCTTACTAAAAGCAAGACTTCGTTTCAGGTAATGGCAGTCACTTTTCTGCTCAAATGAACTACATCATTCACGAAGCTCACACGTTTCTCATCTTAATTGACAAGCATTGGATGGTAGAGGACCAGTGCTTTGTATCAGTTTCAGAAGAAGAGTTGGACTAGATATGGTCCATATGTGTAGGAAACACCGTTCTTTTGTTCTGGGCACACTCAGATTTCCTGCTGTCTTAGAGAATCTAGAAAGCAATAGCGTGCTTCTTGTTCTAAAGCAAAGTGTGATCAATGGATGAGACAATGCTGTGTGTTTCACTTCCGAAATGGAGTTAAATCCCAGGCTCTGTGTCTTCCTACAGGCAAGACTTCGTTTCAGGTAAGGGCAGTCACTTTTCAGCTCAAACGAACTACATCGTTCACTGAGCTCACACATTTCTCATCTTAACAGACAAGTATTGGATGTTAGTGGACCAGTGGATTGTATCAGTTTCAGAAGAAGATTTGGACTACATGAGGTCCGTATGTGTCGGACACCGTTCTATTGTTCTGGGCACAATCAGATTTCCTGCTCTATTAGAGACTCTAGAAAGCAAGAGCGTGCTTCTTGCTCTATAGCAGAGTGTGATCCATGGATGAGAACTATGCTGTGTGTTTCCCTTCAGAAATGGAGTTAAATCCCAGGCTCTGTGTCTTCCTACAGGCAAGACTTCATTTCAGGTAAGGGCAGTCACTTTTCTGCTCAAACTAACTACATCGTTCACGAAGCTCACACATTTCTCATCTTAACTGACAAGCATTGGATGTTAGAGGACAAGTGCATTGTGTCAGTTTCAGAAGAAGATTTGGACTACATATAGTCCGTATGTGTAGGAAACACCGTTCTTTTGTTCTGGGCACAATCAGATTTCCTGCTGTATTAGATACTCTAGAAAGCAAGAGCGTGCTTCTTGCTCTAAAGCAGAGTGTGATCCATGGGTGAGAACTATGCTGTGTGTTTCACTTCAGAAATTGACTTAAATCCCAGGCTATGTGTCTTACTACAAGCAAGACTTCGTTTAAGGTAAGGGCAGTCACTTTTCTGTTCAAATGAACTACATCATTCACGAAGCTCACACGTTTCTCATCTTAATTGACAAGCATTGGATGGTAGAGGACCAGTGCTTTGTATCAGTTTCAGAAGAAGAGTTGGACTAGATATGGTCCATATGTGTAGGAAACACCGTTCTTTTGTTCTGGGCACACTCAGATTTCCTGCTGTCTTAGAGAATCTAGAAAGCAATAGCGTGCTTCTTGTTCTAAAGCAGAGTGTGATCAATGGATGAGATAATGCTGTGTGTTTCACTTCAGAATTGGAGTTAAATCCCAGGCTCTGAGTCTCCCTAGAAGCAAGACTTCGTTTCAGGTAAGGGCAGTCACTTTTCTGCTCAAAGGAACTACATCGTTCACGAAGCTCACATGTTTCTCATCTTAACTGACAAGCATTGCATATTAGAGGACCAGTGCATTGTATCAGTTTCAGAAGAAGATTAGGACTACATATAGTCCATATGTGTAGAAAACACCGTTCTATTGTTCTGGGCACAATCAGATTTCCTGCTGTATTCGAGACTCTAGAAAGCAAGAGTGTGCTTCTTGCTCTAAAGCAGAGTGTGATCCATGGATGAGAACTATGCTGTGTGTTTCCCTTCAGAAATGGAGTTAAATCCCAGGCTCTGAGTCTTCCTACAAGCAAGACTTAAATTCAGGTAAGGGCTGTCACTTTTCTGCTCAAACTAACTACATCGTTCATGAAGCTCACACATTTCTCATCTTAACTGACAAGCATTGGATGTTAGAGGGTCAGTGCTTTGTATCACTTTCAGAAGCAGATTTGGACTACATATGGTCCATATGTGTAGGAAACACCGTTCTTTTGTTCTGGGCACACTCAGATTTCCTGCTGTATTAGAGAGTCTAGAAAGCTAGAGTGTGCTTCTCGCTCTAGAGCAGAGTGTGATCCATGGATGAGAACTATGCTGTGTGTTTCCCTTCAGAAATGGACTTAAATCCCAGGCTCTGTGTCTTAATACAAGCAAGACTTCGTTTCAGGTAAGGGCAGTCACTTTTCAGTTCAAAGGAACTACATCATTCACAAAGCTCACACGTTTCTCATCTTAACTGACAAGCACTGGATGTTAGAGGACCAGTGCATTCTATCAGTTTCAGAAGAAGATTTGGACTACATATAGTCCGTATGTGTGGGAAACACCGTTCTTTTGTTCTGGGCACAATCAGACTTCCTGCTCTATTAGAGACTCTAGAAAGCAAGAGCGTGCTTCTTGCTCTAAAGCAGAGTGTGATCCATTGATGAGAACTATGCTGTATGTTTCCCTTCAGAAATGGAGTTAAATCCCAGACTCTTTGTCTTCCTACAGGCAAGACTTCGTTTCAGGTAAGGGCAGTCACTTTTCAGTTCAAAGGAACTACATAATTCACAAAGCTCACACGTTTCTCATCTTAACTGACAAGCATTGGATGTTAGAGGACCAGTGCATTCTATCAGTTTCAGAAGCAGATTTGGACTACATATGGTCCATATGTGTAGGAAACACCGTTCTTTTGTTCCGGGCACACTCAGATTTCCTGCTGTATTAGAGACTCTACAAAGCAAGAGTGTGCTTCTCGCTCTAAAGCAGAGTGTGATCAATGGATGATTACACTGCTGTGTGTTTTACTTCAGAAATGGAGTTACATCCCAGGCTCTGCGTCTTCCTACAAGCAAGACTTAAATTCAGGTAAGGGCAGTCACTTTTCTGCTCAAACTAACTACATCGTTCACGAAGCTCACACATTTCTCATCTTAACTGACAAGCATTGGATGTTAGAGGACCATTGCATTGTGTCAGTTTCAGAAGAAGATTTGGACTACATATAGTCCGTATGTGTAGGAAACACCGTTCTTTTGTTCTTGGCACACTCAGATATCCTGCTGTCTTAGAGACTCTAGAAAGCAAGAGTGTGCTTCTTGCTCTAAAGCAGAGTGTGATCCATGGATGAGAACTATGCTGTGTGCTTGACTTCAGAAATGGAGTTAAATCCCAGGCTCTGAGTCTTCCTACAGGCAAGACTTCGTTTCAGGTAAGGGCAGTCACTTTTCTGCTCAAACGAACTACATCGTTCATGAATCTCACACGTTTCTCATCTTAACTGACAAGCATTGGATGTTAGATGGTCAGTGCTTTGTATCAGTTTCAGAAGCAGATTTGGACTACATATGGTCCATATGTGTAGGAAACACCGTTCTTTTGTTCCGGGCACACTCAGATTTCCTGCTGTATTAGAGACTCTACAAAGCAAGAGTGTGCTTCTTGCTCTAAAGCAGAGTGTGATCCATGGATGAGAACTATGCTGTGTGTTTCCCTTCAGAAATGGACTTAAATCCCAGGCTCTGTATCTTACTACAAGCAAGACTTCATTTCAGGTAAGGGCAGTCACTTTTCTGCTCAAATGAACTACATCATTCACGAAGCTCACAGGTTTCTCATCTTAACTGACAAGCATTGGATGTTAGAGGACCAGTGCTTTGTATCAGTTTCAGAAGAAGAGTTGGACTAGATATGGTCCATATGTGTAGGAAACACCGTTCTTTTGTTCTAGGCACACTCAGATTTCCTGCTGTCTTAGAGAATCTAGAAAGCAATAGCGTGCTTCTTGTTCTAAAGCAGAGTGTGATCAATGGATGAGAACACTGCTGTGTGTTTCACTTCAGAAATGGAGTTAAATCCCAGGCTCTGTGTCTTCCTACAGGCAAGACTTCGTTTCAGGTAAGGGCAGTCACTTTTCACCTCAAAAGATCTACATCGTTCACTGAGCTCACACGTTTCTCATCTTAACAGACAAGCATTGGATGTTAGAGGACCAGTGCATTGTATCAGTTTCAGAAGAAGATTTGGACTACATATAGTCAGTATGTGTGGGAAACACCGTTCTTTTGTTCTGGGCACAATCAGACTTCCTGCTCTATTAGAGAATCTAGAAAGCAAGAGCGTGCTTCTTGCTCTAAAGCAGAGTGTGATCCATTGATGAGAACTATGCTGTATGTTTCCCTTCAGAAATGGAGTTAAATCCCAGACTCTGTGTCTTCCTACAGGCAAGACTTCGTTTCAGGTAAGGGCAGTCACTTTTCAGTTCAAAGGAACTACATCATTCACAAAGCTCTCACGTTTCTCATCTTAACTGACAAGCACTGGATGTTAGAGGACCAGTGCATTCTATCAGTTTCAGAAGCAGATTTGGACTACATATGGTCCATATGTGTAGGAAACACCGTTCTTTTGTTCCGGGCACACTCAGATTTCCTGCTGTATTAGAGACTCTACAAAGCAAGAGTGTGCTTCTCGCTCTAAAGCAGAGTGTGATCCATGGATGAGAACTATGCTGTGTGTTTCCCTTCAGAAATGGACTTAAATCCCAGGCTCTGTATCTTACTACAAGCAATACTTCGTTTCAGGTAAGGGCAGTCACTTTTCTGCTCAAATGAACTACATCTTTCACGAAGCTCACAAGTTTCTCATCTTAATTGACAAGCATTGGATGTTAGAGGACCAGTGCTTTGTATCAGTTTCAGAAGAAGAGTTGGACTAGATATGGTCCATATGTGTAGGAAACACCGTTCTTTTGTTCTGGGCACACTCAGATTTCCTGCAGTCTTAGAGAATCTAGAAAGCAATAGCGTGCTTCTTGTTCTAAAGCAGAGTGTGATCAATGGATGAGACAATGCTGTGTGTTTCACTTCAGAAATGGAGTTAAATCCCAGGCTCTGTGTCTTCCTACAGGCAAGACTTCGTTTCAGGTAAGGGCAGTCACTTTTCAGCTCAAAAGAACTACATCGTTCACTGAGCTCACACGTTTCTCATCTTAACAGAAAAGCATTGGATGTTAGAGGACCAGTGCATTGTATCAGTTTCAGAAGAAGATTTGGACTACATATAGTCAGTATGTGTGGGAAACACCGTTCTTTTGTTCTGGGCACAATCAGACTTCCTGCTCTATTAGAGACTCTAGAAAGCAAGAGCGTGCTTCTTGCTCTAAAGCAGAGTGTGATCCATTGATGAGAACTATGCTGTATGTTTCCCTTCAGAAATGGAGTTAAATCCCAGACTCTGTGTCTTCCTACAGGCAAGACTTCGTTTCAGGTAAGGGCAGTCACTTTTCAGTTCAAAGGAACTACATCATTCACAAAGCTCACACGTTTCTCATCTTAACTGACAAGCACTGGATGTTAGAGGACCAGTGCATTCTATCAGTTTCAGAAGCAGATTTGGACTACATATGGTCCATATGTGTAGGAAAACCGTTCTTTTGTTCCGGGCACACTCAGATTTCCTGCTGTATTAGAGACTCTACAAAGCAAGAGTGTGCTTCTCGCTCTAAAGCAGAGTGTGATCCATGGATGAGAACTATGCTGTGTGTTTCCCTTCAGAAATGGACTTAAATCCCAGGCTCTGTATCTTACTACAAGCAATACTTCGTTTCAGGTAAGGGCAGTCACTTTTCTGCTCAAATGAACTACATCATTCACGAAGCTCACAAGTTTCTCATCTTAATTGACAAGCATTGGATGTTAGAGGACCAGTGCTTTGTATCAGTTTCAGAAGAAGAGTTGGACTAGATATGGTCCATATGTGTAGGAAACACCGTTCTTTTGTTCTGGGCACACTCAGATTTCCTGCTGTCTTAGAGAATCTAGAAAGCAATAGCGTGCTTCTTTTTCTAAAGCAGAGTGTGATCAATGGATGAGACAATGCTGTGTGTTTCACTTCAGAAATGGAGTTAAATCCCAGGCTCTGTGTCTTCCTACAGGCAAGACTTTGTTTCAGGTAAGGGCAGTCACTTTTCAGCTCAAAAGAACTACATCGTTCACTGAGCTCACACGTTTCTCATCTTAACAGACAAGCATTGGATGTTAGAGGACCAGAGCATTGTATCAGTTTCAGAAGAAGATTTGGACTACATATAGTCAGTATGTTTGGGAAACACCGTTCTTTTGTTCTGGGCACAATCAGACTTCCTGCTCTATTAGAGACTCTAGAAAGCAAGAGCGTGCTTCTTGCTCTAAAGCAGAGTGTGATCCATTGATGAGAACTATGCTGTATGTTTCCCTTCAGAAATGGAGTTAAATCCCAGACTCTGTGTCTTCCTACAGGCAAGACTTCGTTTCAGGTAAGGGCAGTCACTTTTCTGCTCAAACGAACTACATCGTTCATGAAGCTCACACGTTTCTCATCTTAACTGACAAGCAATGGATGTTAGATGGTCAGTGCTTTGTATCAGTTTCAGAAGCAGATTTGGATTACATATGGTCCATATGTGTAGGAAAGACCGTTCTTTTGTTCCGGGCACAGTCAGATTTCCTGATGTATTAGAGACTCTACAAAGCAAGAGTGTGCTTCTCGCTCTAAAGCAGAGTGTGATCCATGGATGAGAACTATGCTGTGTGTTTCCCTTCAGAAATGGATTTAAATCCCAGGCTCTGTGTCTTCCTACAAGCAAGACTTCGTTTCATGTAAGGGCAGTCACTTTTCAGCTCAAGCGAACTACATCTTTCACTGAGCTCACACATTTCTCATCTTAACAGACAAGCATTGGATGGTAGAGGACCAGTGCTTTGTATCAGTTTCAGAAGCAGAGTTGGACTAGATATGGTCCGTATGTGTAGGAAACACCGTTCTTTGTTCTCAGCACACTCACGTTTCCTGCTGTCTTAGAGAATCTAGAAAGCAAGAGCGCGCTTCTTGTTCTAATGCAGCGTGTGACCAATGGATGAGATAATGCTGTGTGTTTCACTTCAGAATTGGAGTTAAATCCCAGGCTCTGAGTCTCCCTACAAGCAAGACTTCGTTTCAGGTAAGGGCAGTCACTTTTCTGCTCAAATGAACTACATCATTCACGAAGCTCACGCGTTTCTCATCTTAATTGACAAGCATTGGATGTTAGAGGACCAGTGCTTTGTATCAGTTTCAGAAGAAGAGTTGGACTAGATATGGTCCATATGTGTAGGAAACACCGTTCTTTTGTTCTGGGCACACTCAGATTTCCTGCTGTATTAGAAATTCTAGAAAGCAAGAGCGTGCTTCTTGCTCTAAAGCAGAGTGTGATCCATGGATGAGAACTATGCTGTGTGTTTCACTTCAGAAATTGACTTAAATCCCAGGCTCTGTGTCTTACTACAAGCAAGACTTCGTTTCAGGTAAGGGCAGTCACTTTTCTGCTCAAATGAACTACATCATTCACGAAGCTCACACGTTTCTCATCTTAATTGACAAGCATTGGATGGTAGAGGACCAGTGCTTTGTATCAGTTTCAGAAGAAGAGTTGGACCAGATATGGTCCATATGTGTAGGAAACACCGTTCTTTTGTTCTGGGCACACTCATATTTCCTGCTGTCTTAGAGAATCTAGAAAGCAATAGCGTGCTTCTTGTTCTAAAGCAGAGTGTGATCAATGGATGAGACAATGCTGTGTGTTTCACTTCAGAATTGGAGTTAAATCCCAGGCTCTGTGTCTTCCTACAGGCAAGACCTCGTTTCAGGTAAGGGCAGTCACTTTTCAGTTCAAAGGAACTACATCATTCAATGAGCTCACACGTTTCTCATCTTAACTGACAAGCACTGGATGTTAGAGGACCAGTGCATTCTATCAGTTTCAGAAGAAGATTTGGACTACATATAGTCCTTATGTGTAGGAAACACCGTTCTTTTGTTCTGGGCACACTCAGATTTCCTGCTGTCTTAGAGACTCTAGAAAGCAAGAGTGTGCTTCTTGCTCTAAAGCAGAGTGTGATCCATGGATGAGAACTATGCTGTGTGCTTGACTTCAGAAATGGAGTTAAATCCCAGGCTCTGAGTCTTCCTACAGGCAAGACTTCGTTTCAGGTAAGGGCAGTCACTTTTCTGCTCAAACGAACTACATCGTTCATGAAGCTCACGCGTTTCTCATCTTAACTGACAAGCACTGGATTTTAGAGGACCAGTGCATTCTATCAGTTTCAGAAGAAGATTAGGACTACATATAGTCCGTATGTGTAGGAAACACCGTTCTATTGTTCTGGGCACAATCAGATTTCCTGCTGTATTCGAGACTCTAGAAAGCAAGAGTGTGCTTCTTGCTCTAAAGCAAAGAGTGATCCATGGATGAGAACTATGCTGTGTGTTTCCCTTCAGAAATGGTGTTAAATCCCAGGCTCTGAGTCTTCCTACAAGCAAGACTTAAATTCAGGTAAGGGCTGTCACTTTTCTGCTCAAACTAACTACATCGTTCATGAAGCTCACACATTTCTCATCTTAACTGACAAGCATTGGATGTTAGAGGGTCAGTGCTTTGTATCAGTTTCAGAAGCAGATTTGGACTACATATGGTCCATATGTGTAGGAAACACCGTTCTTTTGTTCTGGGCACACTCAGATTTCCTGCTGTCTTAGAGACTCTAGAAAGCAAGAGCGTGCTTCTCGCTCTAAAGCAGAGTGTGATCCATGGATGAGAACTCTTTTGTGTGTTTCACTTCAGAAATTGACTTAAATCCCAGGCTCTGTGTCTTACTACAAGCAAGAATTCGTTTCAGGTAAGGGCAGTCACTTTTCAGTTCAAAGGAACTACATCATTCACAAAGCTCACACGTTTCTCATCTTAACTGACAAGCACTGGATGTTAGAGGACCAGTGCATTCTATCAGTTTCAGAAGAAGATTTGGACTACATATAGTCCGTATGTGTAGGAAACACCGTTCTTTTGTTCTGGGCACAATCAGATTTCCTGCTGTATTAGATACTCTAGAAAGCAAGAGCGTGCTTCTTGCTCTAAAGCAGAGTGTGATCCATGGATGAGAACTATGCTGTGTGTTTCACTTCAGAAATTGACTTAAATCCCAGGCTCTGTGTCTTACTACAAGCAAGAATTCGTTTCAGGTAAGGGCAGTCACTTTTCTGCTCAAATGAACTACATCATTCACGAAGCTCACACGTTTCTCATCTTAATTGACAAGCATTGGATGGTAGAGGACCAGTGCTTTGTATCAGTTTCAGAAGAAGAGTTGGACTAGATATGGTCCATATGTGTAGGAAACACCGTTCTTTTGTTCTGGGCACACTCAGATTTCCTGCTGTCTTAGAGATTCTAGAAAGCAATAGCGTGCTTCTTGTTCTAAAGCAGAGTGTGATCAATGGATGAGACAATGCTGTGTGTTTCACTTCAGAATTGGAGTTAAATCCCAGGCTCTGTGTCTTCCTACAGGCAAGACCTCGTTTCAGGTAAGGGCAGTCACTTTTCTGCTCAAACGAACTACATCGTTCATGAAGCTCACACGTTTCTCATCTTAACTGACAAGCATTGGATGTTAGATGGTCAGTGCTTTGTATCAGTTTCAGAAGCAGATTTGGACTACATATGGTCCATATGTGTAGGAAACACCGTTCTTATGTTCCGGGCACACTCAGATTTCCTGCTGTATTAGAGACTCTACAAAGCAAGAGTGTGCTTCTCGCTCTAAAGCAGATTGTGATCCATGGATGAGAACTATGCTGTGTGTTTCCCTTCAGAAATGGAGTTAAATCCCAGGCTCTGTGTCTTACTACAAGCAAGACTTCGTTTCAGGTAAGGGCAGTCACTTTTCTGCTCAAATGAACTACATCTTTCACGAAGCTTACACGTTTCTCATCTTAATTGACAAGCATTGGATGGTAGAGGACCAGTGCTTTGTATCAGTTTCAGAAGAAGAGTTGGACTAGATATGGTCCATATGTGTAGGAAACACCGTTCTTTTGTTCTGGGCACACTCAGATTTCCTACTGTCTTAGAGAATCTAGAAAGCAATAGCGTGCTTCTTGCTCTAAAGCAGAGTGTGATCCATGGATGAGAACTATGCTGTGTGCTTGACTTCAGAAATGGAGTTAAATCCCAGGCTCTGAGTCTTCCTACAGGCAAGACTTCGTTTCAGGTAAGGGCAGTCACTTTTCTGCTCAAACGAACTACATCGTTCATGAAGCTCACGCGTTTCTCATCTTAACTGACAAGCAATGGATGTTAGATGGTCAGTGCTTTGTATCAGTTTCAGAAGCAGATTTGGACTACATATAGTCCATATGTGTAGGAAAGTCCGTTCTTTTGTTCCGGGCACACTCAGATTTCCTGCTGTATTAGAGACTCTACAAAGCAAGAGTGTGCTTCTCCCTCTAAAGCAGAGTGTGATCCATGGATGAGAACTATGCTGTGTGTTTCCCTTCAGAAATGGAGTTAAATCGCAGACGCTGTGTCTTCCTACAGGCAAGACTTCGTTTCAGGTAAGGGCAGTCACTTTTCTGCTCAAAGGAACTACATCGTTCACGAACCTCACACGTTTCTCATCTTAACTGACAAGCATTGGATGTTAGAGGACCAGTGCATTGTATCAGTTTCAGAAGCAGAGTTGGACTAGATATGGTCCATATGTGTAGGAAACACCTTTCTTTTGTTCTGGGCACAATCAGATTTCCTGCTGTATTAGATACTCTAGAAAGCAAGAGCGTGCTTCTTGCTCTAAAGCAGAGTGTGATTCATGGATGAGAACTATGCTGTGTGTTTCCCTTCAGAAATGGAGTTAAATCCCAGGCTCTGTGTCTTACTACAAGCAAGACTTCGTTTCAGGTAATGGCAGTCACTTTTCTGCTCAAATGAACTACATCATTCACGAAGCTCACACGTTTCTCATCTTAATTGACAAGCATTGGATGTTAGAGGACCAGTGCTTTGTATCAGTTTCAGAAGAAGAGTTGGACTAGATATGGTCCATATGTGTAGGAAACACCGTTCTTTTGTTCTGGGCACACTCAGATTTCCTGCTGTCTTAGAGAATCTAGAAAGCAATAGCGTGCTTCTTGTTCTAAAGCAAAGTGTGATCAATGGATGAGACAATGCTGTGTGTTTCACTTCCGAAATGGAGTTAAATCCCAGGCTCTGTGTCTTCCTACAGGCAAGACTTCGTTTCAGGTAAGGGCAGTCACTTTTCAGCTCAAACGAACTACATCGTTCACTGAGCTCACACATTTCTCATCTTAACAGACAAGTATTGGATGTTAGTGGACCAGTGGATTGTATCAGTTTCAGACGAAGATTTGGACTACATGTAGTCCGTATGTGTCGGACACCGTTCTAATGTTCTGGGCACAATCAGATTTCCTGCTCTATTAGAGACTCTAGAAAGCAAGAGCGTGCTTCTTGCTCTAGAGCAGAGTGTGATCCATGGATGAGAACTATGCTGTGTGTTTCCCTTCAGAAATGGAGTTAAATCCCAGGCTCTGTGTCTTCCTACAGGCAAGACTTCATTTCAGGTAAGGGCAGTCACTTTTCTGCTCAAACTAACTACATCGTTCACGAAGCTCACACATTTCTCATCTTAACTGACAAGCATTGGATGTTAGAGGACAAGTGCATTGTGTCAGTTTCAGAAGAAGATTTGGACTACATATAGTCCGTATGTGTAGGAAACACCGTTCTTTTGTTCTGGGCACAATCAGATTTCCTGCTGTATTAGATACTCTAGAAAGCAAGAGCGTGCTTCTTGCTCTAAAGCAGAGTGTGATCCATGGATGAGAACTATGCTGTGTGTTTCACTTCAGAAATTGACTTAAATCCCAGGCTCTGTGTCTTACTACAAGCAAGACTTCGTTTAAGGTAAGGGCAGTCACTTTTCTGTTCAAATGAACTACATCATTCACGAAGCTCACACGTTTCTCATCTTAATTGACAAGCATTGGATGGTAGAGGACCAGTGCTTTGTATCAGTTTCAGAAGAAGAGTTGGACTAGATATGGTCCATATGTGTAGGAAACACCGTTCTTTTGTTCTGGGCACACTCAGATTTCCTGCTGTCTTAGAGAATCTAGAAAGCAATAGCGTGCTTCTTGTTCTAAAGCAGAGTGTGATCAATGGATGAGACAATGCTGTGTGTTTCACTTCAGAAATATAGTTAAATCCCAGGCTCTGTGTCTTCCTACAGGCAAGACTTCGTTTCAGGTAAGGGCAGTCACTTTTCAGTTCAAAGGAACTACATCATTCACAAAGCTCACACGTTTCTCATCTTAACTGACAAGCACTGGATGTTAGAGGACCAGTGCATTCTATCAGTTTCAGAAGAAGATTTGGACTACATATAGTCAGTACGTGTAGGAAACACCGTTCTTTTGTTCTGGGCACACTCAGATTTCATGCTGTATTAGATACTCTAGAAAGCAAGAGCGTGCTTCTTGCTCTAAAGCAGAGTGTGATCCATGGATGAGAACTATGCTGCGTGTTTCACTTCAGAAACTGACTTAAATCCCAGGCTCTGTGTCTTACTACAAGCAAGACTTCGTTTCAGGTAAGGGCAGTCACCTTTCTGCTCAAATGAACTACATCATTCACGAAGCTCACACGTTTCTCATCTTAATTGACAAGCATTGGATGGTAGAGGACCAGTGCTTTGAATCAGTTTCAGAAGAAGAGTTGGACTAGATATGGTCCATATGTGTAGGAAACACCGTTCTTTTGTTCTGGGCACACTCAGATTTCCTGCTGTTTAGAGACTCTAGAAAGCAAGAGTGTGCTTCTTGCTCTAAAGCAGAGTGTGATCCATGGATGAGAACTATGCTGTGTGTTTCCCTTCAGAAATGGACTTAAATCCCAGGCTCTGTGTCTTACTACAAGCAAGACTTCGTTTCAGGTAATGGCAGTCACTTTTCTGCTCAAATGAACTACATCATTCACGAAGCTCACACGTTTCTCATCTTAATTGACAAGCATTGGATGGTAGAGGACCAGTGCTTTGTATCAGTTTCAGAAGAAGAGTTGGACTAGATATGGTCCATATGTGTAGGAAACTCCGTTCTTTTGTTCTGGGCACACTCAGATTTCCTGCTGTCTTAGAGAATCTAGAAAGCAATAGCGTGCTTCTTGTTCTAAAGCAGACTGTGATCAATGGATGAGACAATGCTCTGTGTTTCACTTCCGAAATGGAGTAAAATACCAGGCTCTGTGTCTTCCTACAGGCAAGACTTCGTTTCAGGTAAGGGCAGTCACTTTTCAGCTCAAACGAACTACATTGTTCACTGAGCTCACACATTTCTCATCTTTACAGACAAGCATTGGAGGTTAGTGGACCAGTGGATTGTAACAGTTTCAGAAGAAGATTTGGACTACATGTAGTCTGTATGTGTGGGACACCGTTCTATTGTTCTGGGCACAATCAGATTTCCTGCTCTATTAGAGACTCTAGAAAGCAAGAGCGTGCTTCTTGCTCTATAGCAGAGTGTGATCCATGGATGAGAACTATGCTGTGTGTTTCCCTTCAGAAATGGAGTTAAATCCCAGGCTCTGTGTCTTCCTACAGGCAAGACTTCGTTTCAGGTAAGGGCAGTCACTTTTCAGTTCAAAGGAACTACATCATTCACAAAGCTCACACGTTTCTCATCTTAACTCAAAAGCACTGGATGTTAGAGGACCAGTGCATTCTATCAGTTTCAGAAGAAGATTTGGACTACATATAGTCTGTATGTGTAGGAAACACCGTTCTTTTGTTCTGGGCACACTCAGATTTCCTGCTGTCTTAGAGCCTCTAGAAAGCGAGAGTGTGCTTCTTGCTCTAATGCAGAGTGTGATCCATGGATGAGAACTATGCTGTGTGTTTCCCTTCAGAAATGGAGTTAAATCCCAGTCTCTGTGTCTTCCTACAGGCAAGTCTTCGTTTCAGGTAAGGGCAGTCACTTTTCTGCTCAAACTAACTACATCATTCACGAAGCTCACACATTTCTCATCTTAACTAACAAGCATTGGATGTTAGAGGGTCAGTGCTTTGTATCAGTTTCAGAAGCAGATTTGGACTACATGTGGTCCATATGTGTAGGAAACACCGTTCTTTTGTTCTGGGCACACTCAGATATCCTGCTGTTTTAGAGAGTCTAGAAAGCTAGAGTGTGCTTCTCACACTGAAGCAGAGTGTGATCCATGGATGAGTACTATGCTGTGTGTTTCCCTTCAGAAATGGATTTAAATCCCAGGCTCTGTGTCTTACTACAAGCAAGACTTCGTTTCAGGTAAGGGCAGTCACTTTTCAGTTCAAAGGAACTACATCATTCACAAAGCTCACACATTTCTCATCTTAACTGAAAAGCACTGGATGCTAGAGGACCAGTGCATTCCATCAGTTTCAGAAGAAGTTTTGGACTACATATAGTCTGTATGTGTAGGAAACACCGTTCTTTTGTTCTGGGCACACTCAGATTTCCTGCTCTCAAAGAGACTCTAGAAAGCAAGAGCGTGCTTCTCGCTCTAAAGCAGAGTGTGATCCATGGATGAGAACTATGCTGTGTGTTTGCCTTCAGAAATGGAGTTAAATCCCAGGTTCTGAGTCTTCCTACAAGCAAGACTTCGTTTCAGGTAAGGGCAGTCACTTTTCAGCTCAAACGAACTACATCGTTCATGAAGCTCACACGTTTCTCATCTTAACTGACAAGCAATGGATGTTAGATGGTCAGTGCTTTGTATCAGTTTCAGAAGCAGATTTGGACTACATATGGTCCATATGTGTAGGAAACACCGTTCTTTTGTTCCGGGCACACTCAGATTTCCTGCTGTATTAGAGACTCTACAAAGCAAGAGTAGTCTTCTCGCTCTAAAGCAGAGTGTGATCCATGGATGAGAACTATGCTGTGTGTTTCCCTTCAGAAATGGACTTAAATCCCAGGCTCTGTGTCTTACTACAAGCAAGACTTCGTTTCAGGTAAGGGCAGTCACTTTTCTGCTCAAATGAACTACATCATTCACGAAGCTCACACGTTTCTCATCTTAATTGACAAGCATTGGATGTTAGAGGACCAGTGCTTTGTATCAGTTTCAGAAGAAGAGTTGGACTAGATATGGTCCATATGTGTAGGAAACACCGTTCTTTTGTTCTGGGCACACTCAGATTTCCTGCTGTATTAGAAATTCTAGAAAGCAAGAGCGTGCTTGTCGCTCTAAAGCAGAGTGTGATCAATGGATGATTACACTGCTGTGTGTTTTACTTCAGAAATGGAGTTAAATCCCAGGCTCTGAGTCTTCCTACAAGCAAGACTTAAATTCAGGTAAGGGCAGTCACTTTTCTGCTCAAACTAACTACATCGTTCATGAAGCTCACACATTTCTCATCTTAACTGACAAGCATTGGATGTTAGAGGACCAGTGCATTCTATCAGTTTCAGAAGAAGATTTGGACTACATATAGTCCGTATGTGTAGGAAACACCGTTCTTTTGTTCTGGGCACACTCAGATTTCCTGCTGTATTAGAAATTCTAGAAAGCAAGAGCATGCTTCTCGCTCTAAAGCAGAGTGTGATCCATGGATGAGAACTATGCTGTGTGTTTCCCTTCAGAAATGGAGTTAAATCGCAGACTCTGAGTCTTCCTACAGGCAAGACTTCGTTTCAGGTAAGGGCAGTCACTTTTCTGCTCAAAGGAACTACATCGTTCACGAACCTCACACGTTTCTCAACTTAACTGACAAGCATTGGATGTTAGAGGACCAGTGCATTGTATCAGTTTCAGAAGCAGAGTTGGACTAGATAGGGTCCGTATGTGTAGGAAACACCGTTCTTTTGTTCTGGGTACAATCAGATTTCCTGCTGTATTAGATACTCTAGAAAGCAAGAGCGTGCTTCTTGCTCTAAAGCAGAGTGTGATTCATTAATGAGAACTATGCTGTGTGTTTCCCTTCAGAAATGGACTTAAATCCCAGGCTCTGTGTCTTACTACAAGCAAGACTTCGTTTCAGGTAATGGCAGTCACTTTTCTGCTCAAATGAACTACATCATTCACGAAGCTCACACGTTTCTCATCTTAATTGACAAGCATTGGATGTTAGAGGACCAGTGCTTTGTATCAGTTTCAGAAGAAGAGTTGGACTAGATATGGTCCATATGTGTAGGAAACACCGTTCTTTTGTTCTGGGCACACTCAGATTTCCTGCTGTCTTAGAGAATCTAGAAAGCAATAGCGTGCTTCTTGTTCTAAAGCAGAGTGTGATCAATGGATGAGACAATGCTGTGTGTTTCACTTCCGAAATGGAGTTAAATCCCAGGCTCTGTGTCTTCCTACAGGCAAGACTTCGTTTCAGGTAAGGGCAGTCACTTTTCAGCTCAAACGAACTACATCGTTCACTGAGCTCACACATTTCTCATCTTAACAGACAAGCATTGGATGTTAGTGGACCAGTGGATTGTATCAGTTTCAGAAGAAGATTTGGACTAAATGTAGTCCGTATGTGTCGGACACCGTTCTATTGTTCTGGGCACATTCAGATTTCCTGCTCTATTAGAGACTCTAGAAAGCAAGAGCGTGCTTCTTGCTCTATAGCAGAGTGTGATCCATGGATGAGAACTATGCTGTGTCTTTGCCTTCAGAAATGGAGTTAAATCCCAGGCTCTGTGTCTTCCTACAGGCAAGACTTCGTTTCAGGTAAGGGCAGTCACTTTTCTGCTCAAACTAACTACATCTTTCACGAAGCTCACACATTTCTCATCTTAACTGACAAGCATTGGATGTTAGAGGGTCAGTGCTTTGTATCAGTTTCAGAAGCAGATTTGGACTACATGTGGTCCATATGTGTAGGAAACACCGTTCTTTTGTTCTGGGCACAATCAGATTTCCTGCTGTATTAGATACTCTAGAAAGCAAGAGCGTGCTTCTTGCTCTGAAGCAGAGTGTGATCCATGGATGAGAACTATGCTGTGTGTTTCACTTCAGAAATTGACTTAAATCCCAGGCTCTGTGTCTTACTACAAGCAAGACTTCGTTTCAGGTAAGGGCAGTCACTTTTCTGCTCAAACGAACTACATCGTTCATGAAGCTCTCGCGTTTATCATCTTAACTGACAAGCAATGGATGTTAGATGGTCAGTGCATTGTATCAGTTTCAGAAGCAGATTTGGACTACATATAGTCCATATGTGTAGGAAAGACCGTTCTTTTAATCTGGGCACACTCAGATTTCCTGCTGTATTAGAGACTCTACAAAGCAAGAGTGTGCTTCTCGCTCTAAAGCAGAGTGTGATCCATGGATGAGAACTATGCTGTGTGTTTCCCTTCAGAAATGGAGTTAAATCGCAGACTCTGTGTCTTCCTACAGGCAAGACTTCGTTTCAGGTAAGGGCAGTCACCTTTCTGCTCGAAAGGAACTACATCGTTCACGAAACTCACACGTTTCTCATCTTAACTGACAAGCATTGGATGTTAGAGGACCAGTGCATTGTATCAGTTTCAGAAGCAGAGTTGGACTAGATAGGGTCCGTATGTGTAGGAAACACCGTTCTTTTGTTCTGGGCACAATCAGATTTCCTGCTGTATTAGATACTCTAGAAAGCAAGAGCGTGCTTCTTGCTCTAAAGCAGAGTGTGATCCATGGATGAGAACTATGCTGTGTGTTTCACTTCAGAAACTGACTTAAATCCCAGGCTCTGTGTCTTACTACAAGCAAGACTTCGTTTCAGGTAAGGGCAGTCACCTTTATGCTCAAATGAACTACATCATTCACGAAGCTCACACGTTTCTCATCTTAATTGACAAGCATTGGATGGTAGAGGACCAGTGCTTTGTATCAGTTTCAGAAGCAGATTTGGACTACATATGGTCCATATGTGTAGGAAACACCGTTCTTTTGTTCCGGGCACACTCAGATTTCCTGCTGTATTAGAGACTCTACAAAGCAAGAGTGTGCTTCTCGCTCTAAAGCAGAGTGTGATCCATGGATGAGAACTATGCTGTGTGTTTCCCTTCATAAATGGACTTAAATCCCAGGCTCTGTGTCTTACTACAAGCAAGACTTCGTTTCAGGTAATGGCAGTCACTTTTCTGCTCAAATGAACTACATCATTCACGAAGCTCACAAGTTTCTCATCTTAATTGACAAGCATTGGATGTTAGAGGACCAGTGCTTTGTATCAGTTTCAGAAGAAGAGTTGGACTAGATATGGTCCATATGTGTAGGAAACACCGTTCTTTTGTTCTGGGCACACTCAGATTTCCAGCTGTCTTAGAGAATCTAGAAAGCAATAGCGTGCTTCTTGTTCTAAAGCAGAGTGTGATCAATGGATGAGACAATGCTGTGTGTTTCACTTCCGAAATGGAGTTAAATCCCTGGCTCTGTGTCTTCCTACAGGCAAGACTTCGTTTCAGGTAAGGGCAGTCACTTTTCAGCTCAAACGAACTACATCGTTCACTGAGCTCACACATTTCTCATCTTAACAGACAAGCATTGGATGTTAGTGGACCAGTGGATTGTATCAGTTTCAGAAGAAGATTTGGACTAAATGTAGTCCGTATGTGTTGGACACCGTTCTATTGTTCTGGGCACAATCAGATTTCCTGCTCTATTAGAGACTCTAGAAAGCAAGAGCGTGCTTCTTGCTCTATAGTAGAGTGTGATCCATGGATGAGAACTATGCTGTGTGTTTGCCTTCAGAAATGGAGTTAAATCCCAGGCTCTGTGTCTTCCTACTGGCAAGACTTCGTTTCAGGTAAGGGCAGTCACTTTTCTGCTCAAACTAACTACATCGTTCACGAAGCTCACACATTTCTCATCTTAACTGACAAGCATTGGATGTTAGAGGGTCAGTGCTTTGTATCAGTTTCAGAAGCAGATTTGGACTACATATGGTCCATATGTGTAGGAAACACCGTTCTTTTGTTCTGGGCACACTCAGATTTCCTGCTGTATTAGGGAGTCTAGAAAGCTAGAGTGTGCTTCTCGCTCTAAAGCAGAGTGTGATCCATGGATGAGTACTATGCTGTGTGTTTCCCTTCAGAAATGGATTTAAATCCCAGGCTCTGTGTCTTACTACAAGCAAGACTTTGTTTCAGGTAAGGGCAGTCACTTTTCAGTTCAAAGGAACTACATCATTCACAAAGCTCACACGTTTCTCATCTTAAATGACAAGCACTGGATGTTAGAGGACCAGTGCATTCTATCAGTTTCAGAAGAAGATTTGCACTACATATAGTCTGTATGTGTAGGAAACACCGTTCTTTTGTTCTGGGCACACTCAGATTTCCTGCTGTCTTAGAGCCTCTAGAAAGCAAGAGTGTGCTTCTTGCTCTAAAGCAGAGTGTGATCCATGGATGAGAACTATGCTGTGTGTTTCCTTTCAGAAATGGAGTTAAATCCCAGTCTCTGTGTCTTCCTACAGGCAAGACTTCGTTTCAGGTAAGGGCAGTCACTTTTCTGCTCAAACTAACTACATCGTTCACGAAGCTCACACATTTCTCATCTTAACTGACAAGCATTGGATGTTAGAGGGTCAGTGCTTTGTATCAGTTTCAGAAGCAGATTTGGACTACATATGGTCCATATGTGTAGGAAACACCGTTCTTTTGTTCTGGGCACACTCAGATTTCCTGCTGTATTAGAGAGTCTAGAAAGCTAGAGTGTGCTTCTCGCTCTAAAGCAGAGTGTGATCCATGGATGAGTACTATGCTGTGTGTTTCCCTTCAGAAATGGATTTAAATCCCAGGCTCTGTGTCTTACTACAAGCAAGACTTCGTTTCAGGTAAGGGCAGTCACTTTTCTGCTCGAAAGGAACTACATCGTTCATGAAGCTCTCGCGTTTATCATCTTAACTGACAAGCAATGGATGTTAGATGGTCAGTGCTTTGTATCAGTTTCAGAAGCAGATTTGGACTACATATAGTCCATATGTGTAGGAAAGACCGTTCTTTTGTTCTGGGCACACTCAGATTTCCTGCTGTATTAGAGACTCTACAAAGCAAGAGTGTGCTTCTCGCTCTAAAGCAGAGTGTGATCCATGGATGAGAACTATGCTGTGTGTTTCCCTTCAGAAATGGAGTTAAATCGCAGACTCTGTGTCTTCCTACAGGCAAGACTTCGTTTCAGGTAAGGGCAGTCACCTTTCTGCTCGAAAGGAACTACATCGTTCACGAAACTCACACGTTTCTCATCTTAACTGACAAGCATTGGATGTTAGAGGACCAGTGCATTGTATCAGTTTCAGAAGCAGAGTTGGACTAGATAGGGTCCGTATGTGTAGGAAACACCGTTCTTTTGTTCTGGGCACAATCAGATTTCCTGCTGTATTAGATACTCTAGAAAGCAAGAGCGTGCTTCTTGCTCTAAAGCAGAGTGTGATCCATGGATGAGAACTATGCTGTGTGTTTCACTTCAGAAACTGACTTAAATCCCAGGCTCTGTGTCTTACTACAAGCAAGACTTCGTTTCAGGTAAGGGCAGTCACCTTTATGCTCAAATGAACTACATCATTCACGAAGCTCACACGTTTCTCATCTTAATTGACAAGCATTGGATGGTAGAGGACCAGTGCTTTGTATCAGTTTCAGAAGAAGAGTTGGACTAGATATGGTCCATATGTGTAGGAAACACCGTTCTTTTGTTCTGGGCACACTCAGATTTCCTGCTGTCTTAGAGAATCTAGAAAGCAATAGCGAGCTTCTTGTTCTAAATCAGAGTGTGATCAATGGATGAGACAATGCTGTGTGTTTCACTTCAGAAACGGAGTTAAATCCCAGGCTCTCTGTCTTCCTACAGGCAAGACTTCGTTTCAGGTAAGGGCAGTCACTTTTCAGTTCAAAGGAACTACATCATTCACAAAGCTCACACGTTTCTCATCTTAACTGACAAGCACTGGATGTTAGAGGACCAGTGCATTCTATCAGTTTCAGAAGAAGATTTGGACTACATATAGTCCTTATGTGTAGGAAACACCGTTCTTTTGTTCTGGGCACACTCAGATTTCCTGCTGTCTTAGAGACTCTAGAAAGCAAGAGTGTGCTTCTTGCTCTAAAGCAGAGTGTGATCCATGGATGAGAACTATGCTGTGTGCTTGACTTCAGAAATGGAGTTAAATCCCAGGCTCTGAGTCTTCCTACAGGCAAGACTTCATTTCAGGTAAGGGCAGTCACTTTTCTGCTCAAACGAACTACATCGTTCATGAAGCTCACGCGTTTCTCATCTTAACTACAAGCAATGGATGTTAGATGGTCAGTGCTTTGTATCAGTTTCAGAAGCAGATTTGGACTACATATGGTCCATATGTGTAGGAAACACCGTTCTTTTGTTCCGGGCACACTCAGATTTCCTGCTGTATTAGAGACTCTACAAAGCAAGAGTGTGCTTCTCGCTCTAAAGCAGAGTGTGATCCATGGATGAGAACTATGCTGTGTGTTTCCCTTCAGAAATGGACTTAAATCCCAGGCTCTGTGTCTTACTACAAGCAAGACTTCGTTTCAGGTAAGGGCAGTCACTTTTCTGCTCAAATGAACTACATCATTCACGAAGCTCACAAGTTTCTCATCTTAATTGACAAGCATTGGATGTTAGAGGACCAGTGCTTTGTATCAGTTTCAGAAGAAGAGTTGGACTAGATATGGTCCATATGTGTAGGAAACACCGTTCTTTTGTTCTGGGCACACTCAGATTTCCAGCTGTCTTAGAGAATCTAGAAAGCAATAGCGTGCTTCTTGTTCTAAAGCAGAGTGTGATCAATGGATGAGACAATGCTGTGTGTTTCACTTCCGAAATGGAGTTAAATCCCTGGCTCTGTGTCTTCCTACAGGCAAGACTTCGTTTCAGGTAAGGGCAGTCACTTTTCAGCTCAAACGAACTACATCGTTCACTGAGCTCACACATTTCTCATCTTAACAGACAAGCATTGGATGTTAGTGGACCAGTGGATTGTATCAGTTTCAGAAGAAGATTTGGACTAAATGTAGTCCGTATGTGTTGGACACCGTTCTATTGTTCTGGGCACAATCAGATTTCCTGCTCTATTAGAGACTCTAGAAAGCAAGAGCGTGCTTCTTGCTCTATAGTAGAGTGTGATCCATGGATGAGAACTATGCTGTGTGTTTGCCTTCAGAAATGGAGTTAAATCCCAGGCTCTGTGTCTTCCTACTGGCAAGACTTCGTTTCAGGTAAGGGCAGTCACTTTTCTGCTCAAACTAACTACATCGTTCACGAAGCTCACACATTTCTCATCTTAACTGACAAGCATTGGATGTTAGAGGGTCAGTGCTTTGTATCAGTTTCAGAAGCAGATTTGGACTACATATGGTCCATATGTGTAGGAAACACCGTTCTTTTGTTCTGGGCACACTCAGATTTCCTGCTGTATTAGAGAGTCTAGAAAGCTAGAGTGTGCTTCTCGCTCTAAAGCAGAGTGTGATCCATGGATGAGTACTATGCTGTGTGTTTCCCTTCAGAAATGGATTTAAATCCCAGGCTCTGTGTCTTACTACAAGCAAGACTTTGTTTCAGGTAAGGGCAGTCACTTTTCAGTTCAAAGGAACTACATCATTCACAAAGCTCACACGTTTCTCATCTTAAATGACAAGCACTGGATGTTAGAGGACCAGTGCATTCTATCAGTTTCAGAAGAAGATTTGCACTACATATAGTCTGTATGTGTAGGAAACACCGTTCTTTTGTTCTGGGCACACTCAGATTTCCTGCTGTCTTAGAGACTCTAGAAAGCAAGAGTGTGCTTCTTGCTCTAAAGCAGAGTGTGATCCATGGATGAGAACTATGCTGTGTGTTTCCTTTCAGAAATGGAGTTAAATCCCAGTCTCTGTGTCTTCCTACAGGCAAGACTTCGTTTCAGGTAAGGGCAGTCACTTTTCTGCTCAAACTAACTACATCGTTCACGAAGCTCACACATTTCTCATCTTAACTGACAAGCATTGGATGTTAGAGGGTCAGTGCTTTGTATCAGTTTCAGAAGCAGATTTGGACTACATATGGTCCATATGTGTAGGAAACACCGTTCTTTTGTTCTGGGCACACTCAGATTTCCTGCTGTATTAGAGAGTCCAGAAAGCTAGAGTGTGCTTCTCGCTCTAAAGCAGAGTGTGATCCATGGATGAGTACTATGCTGTGTGTTTCCCTTCAGAAATGGATTTAAATCCCAGGCTCTGTGTCTTACTACAAGCAAGACTTCGTTTCATGTAAGGGCAGTCACTTTTCTGCTCAAATGAACTACATCATTCACGAAGCTCACACGTTTCTCATCTTAATTGACAAGCATTGGATGGTAGAGGACCAGTGCTTTGTATCAGTTTCAGAAGAAGAGTTGGACTAGATATGTTCCATATGTGTAGGAAACACCGTTCTTTTGTTCTGGGCACACTCAGATTTCCTGCTGTCTTAGAGAATCTAGAAAGCAATAGCGTGCTTCTTGTTCTAAAGCAGAGTGTGATCAATGGATGAGACAATGCTGTGTGTTTCACTTCAGAATTGGAGTTAAATCCCAGGCTCTGTGTCTTCCTACAGGCAAGACCTCGTTTCAGGTAAGGGCAGTCACTTTTCAGTTCAAAGGAACTACATCATTCACAAAGCTCACACGTTTCTCATTTTAACTGACAAGCACTGGATGTTAGAGGACCAGTGCATTCTATCAGTTTCAGAAGAAGTTTTGGACTACATATAGTCCTTATGTGTAGGAAACACCGTTCTTTTGTTCTGGGCACACTCAGATTTCCTGCTGTCTTAGAGACTCTAGAAAGCAAGAGTGTGTTTCTTGCTCTAAAGCAGAGTGTGATCCATGGATGAGAACTATGCTGTGTGCTTGACTTCAGAAATGGAGTTAAATCCCAGGCTCTGAGTCTTCCTACAGGCAAGACTTCGTTTCAGGTAAGGGCAGTCACTTTTCTGCTCAAACGAACTACATCGTTCATGAAGCTCACCCGTTTCTCATCTTAACTGACAAGCAAAGGATGTTAGATGATCAGTGCTTTGTATCAGTTTCAGAAGCAGATATGGACTACATATGGTCCATATGTGTAGGAAACACCGTTCTTTTGTTCCGGGCACACTCAGATTTTCTGCTGTATTTAGACTCTACAAAGCAAGAGTGTGCTTCTTGCTCTAAAGCAGAGTGTGGTCCATGGATGAGAACTATGCTGTGTGCTTGACATCAGAAATGGAGTTAAATCCCAGGCTCTGAGTCTTCCTACAGGCAAGACTTCGTTTCTGGTAAGGGCAGTCACTTTTCTGTTCAAACGAACTACATCGTTCATGAAGCTCACGCGTTTCTCATCTTAACTGACAAGCAATGGATGTTAGATGGTCAGTGCTTTGTATCACTTTCAGAAGCAGATTTGGACTACATATAGTCCATATGTGTAGGAAAGACCGTTCTTTTGTTCCGGGCACACTCAGATTTCCTGCTGTATTAGAGACTCTACAAAGCAAGAGTGTGCTACTCGCTCTAAAGCAGAGTGTGATCCATGGATGAGAACTATGCTGTGTGTTTCCCTTCAGAAATGGAGTTAAATCGCAGACTCTGTGTCTTCCTACAGGCAAGACTTCGTTTCAGGTAAGGGCAGTCACTTTTCTGCTCAAAGGAACTACATCGTTCACGAACCTCACACGTTTCTCATCTTAACTGACAAGCATTGGATGTTAGAGGACCAGTGCATTGTATCAGTTTCAGAAGCAGAGTTGGACTAGATATGGTCCATATGTGTAGGAAACACCGTTCTTTTGTTCTGGGCACAATCAGATTTCCTGCTGTATTAGATACTCTAGAAAGCAAGAGCGTGCTTCTTGCTCTAAAGCAGAGTGTGATTCATGGATGAGAACTATGCTGTGTGTTTCCCTTCAGAAATGGAGTTAAATCCCAGGCTCTGTGTCTTCCTACAGGCAAGACTTCGTTTCAGGTAAGGGCAGTCACTTTTCTGCTCAAACTAACTACATCGTTCACGAAGCTCACACATTTCTCATCTTAACTGACAAGCATTGGATGTTAGAGGGTCAGTGCTTTGTATCAGTTTCAGAAGCAGATTTGGACTACATATGGTCCATATGTGTAGGAAACACCGTTCTTTTGTTCTGGGCACACTCAGATTTCCTGCTGTATTAGAAATTCTAGAAAGCAAGAGTTTGCTTCTCACTCTAAAGCAGAGTGTGATCAATGGATGATTACACTGCTGTGTGTTTAACTTCAGAAATGGAGTTAAATCCCAGGCTCTGAGTCTTCCTACAAGCAAGACTTAAATTCAGGTAAGGGCAGTCACTTTTCTGCTCAAACTAACTACATCGTTCACGAAGCTCACACATTTCTCATCTTAACTGACAATCATTGGATGTTAGAGGACCAGTGCATTGTGTCAGTTTCAGAAGAAGATTTGGACTACATATAGTCCGTATGTGTAGGAAACACCGTTCTTTTGTTCTGGGCATAATCAGATTTCATGCTGTATTAGATACTCTAGAAAGCAAGAGCGTGCTTCTTGCTCTAAAGCAGAGTGTGATCAATGGATGAGACAATGCTGTGTGTTTCACTTCCGAAATGGAGTTAAATCCCTGGCTCTGTGTCTTCCTACAGGCAAGACTTCGTTTCAGGTAAGGGCAGTCTCTTTTCAGCTCAAACGAACTACATCGTTCACTGAGCTCACACATTTCTCATCTTAACAGACAAGCATTGGATGTTAGTGGACCAGTGGATTGTATCAGTTTCAGAAGAAGATTTGGACTAAATGTAGTCCGTATGTGTTGGACACCGTTCTATTGTTCTGGGCACAATCAGATTTCCTGCTCTATTAGAGACTCTAGAAAGCAAGAGCGTGCTTCTTGCTCTATAGCAGAGTGTGATCCATGGATGAGAACTATGCTGTGTGTTTGCCTTCAGAAATGGAGTTAAATCCCAGGCTCTGTGTCTTCCTACAGGCAAGACTTCGTTTCAGGTAAGGGCAGTCACTTTTCTGCTCAAACTAACTACATCGTTCACGAAGCTCACACATTTCTCATCTTAACTGACAAGCATTGGATGTTAGAGGGTCAGTGCTTTGTATCAGTTTCAGAAGCAGATTTGGACTACATATGGTCCATATGTGTAGGAAACACCGTTCTTTTGTTCTGGGCACACTCAGATTTCCTGCTGTATTAGAGAGTCTAGAAAGCTAGAGTGTGCTTCTCGCTCTAAAGCAGAGTGTGATCCATGGATGAGTACTATGCTGTGTGTTTCCCTTCAGAAATGGATTTAAATCCCAGGCTCTGTGTCTTACTACAAGCAAGACTTTGTTTCAGGTAAGGGCAGTCACTTTTCAGTTCAAAGGAACTACATCATTCACAAAGCTCACACGTTTCTCATCTTAACTCAAAAGCACTGGATGTTAGAGGACCAGTGCATTCTATCAGTTTCAGAAGAAGATTTGGACTACATATAGTCTGTATGTGTAGGAAACACCGTTCTTTTGTTCTGGGCACACTCAGATTTCCTGCTGTCTTAGAGCCTCTAGAAAGCAAGAGTGTGCTTCTTGCTCTAATGCAGAGTGTGATCCATGGATGAGAACTATGCTGTGTGTTTCCCTTCAGAAATGGAGTTAAATCCCAGTCTCTGTGTCTTCCTACAGGCAAGACTTCGTTTCAGGTAAGGGCAGTCACTTTTCTGCTCAAACTAACTACATCATTCACGAAGCTCACACATTTCTCATCTTAACTAACAAGCATTGGATGTTAGAGGGTCAGTGCTTTGTATCAGTTTCAGAAGCAGATTTGGACTACATGTGGTCCATATGTGTAGGAAACACCGTTCTTTTGTTCTGGGCACACTCAGATATCCTGCTGTTTTAGAGAGTCTAGAAAGCTAGAGTGTGCTTCTCACACTAAAGCAGAGTGTGATCCATGGATGAGTACTATGCTGTGTGTTTCCCTTCAGAAATGGATTTAAATCCCAGGCTCTGTGTCTTACTACAAGCAAGACTTCGTTTCAGGTAAGGGCAGTCACTTTTCAGTTCAAAGGAACTACATCATTCACAAAGCTCACACATTTCTCATCTTAACTGAAAAGCACTGGATGCTAGAGGACCAGTGCATTCCATCAGTTTCAGAAGAAGATTTGGACTACATATAGTCTGTATGTGTAGGAAACACCGTTCTTTTGTTCTGGGCACACTCAGATTTCCTGCTCTCAAAGAGACTCTAGAAAGCAAGAGCGTGCTTCTCGCTCTAAAGCAGAGTGTGATCCATGGATGAGAACTATGCTGTGTGTTTGCCTTCAGAAATGGAGTTAAATCCCAGGTTCTGAGTCTTCCTACAAGCAAGACTTCGTTTCAGGTAAGGGCAGTCACTTTTCAGCTCAAACGAACTACATCGTTCATGAAGCTCACACGTTTCTCATCTTAACTGACAAGCAATGGATGTTAGATGGTCAGTGCTTTGTATCAGTTTCAGAAGCAGATTTGGACTACATATGGTCCATATGTGTAGGAAACACCGTTCTTTTGTTCCGGGCACACTCAGATTTCCTGCTGTATTAGAGACTCTACAAAGCAAGAGTAGTCTTCTCGCTCTAAAGCAGAGTGTGATCCATGGATGAGAACTATGCTGTGTGTTTCCCTTCAGAAATGGACTTAAATCCCAGGCTCTGTGTCTTACTACAAGCAAGACTTCGTTTCAGGTAAGGGCAGTCACTTTTCTGCTCAAATGAACTACATCATTCACGAAGCTCACACGTTTCTCATCTTAATTGACAAGCATTGGATGTTAGAGGACCAGTGCTTTGTATCAGTTTCAGAAGAAGAGTTGGACTAGATATGGTCCATATGTGTAGGAAACACCGTTCTTTTGTTCTGGGCACACTCAGATTTCCTGCTGTATTAGAAATTCTAGAAAGCAAGAGCGTGCTTGTCGCTCTAAAGCAGAGTGTGATCAATGGATGATTACACTGCTGTGTGTTTTACTTCAGAAATGGAGTTAAATCCCAGGCTCTGAGTCTTCCTACAAGCAAGACTTAAATTCAGGTAAGGGCAGTCACTTTTCTGCTCAAACTAACTACATCGTTCATGAAGCTCACACATTTCTCATCTTAACTGACAAGCATTGGATGTTAGAGGACCAGTGCATTCTATCAGTTTCAGAAGAAGATTTGGACTACATATAGTCCGTATGTGTAGGAAACACCGTTCTTTTGTTCTGGGCACACTCAGATTTCCTGCTGTATTAGAAATTCTAGAAAGCAAGAGCGTGCTTCTCGCTCTAAAGCAGAGTGTGATCCATGGATGAGAACTATGCTGTGTGTTTCCCTTCAGAAATGGAGTTAAATCGCAGACTCTGAGTCTTCCTACAGGCAAGACTTCGTTTCAGGTAAGGGCAGTCACTTTTCTGCTCAAAGGAACTACATCGTTCACGAACCTCACACGTTTCTCAACTTAACTGACAAGCATTGGATGTTAGAGGACCAGTGCATTGTATCAGTTTCAGAAGCAGAGTTGGACTAGATAGGGTCCGTATGTTTAGGAAACACCGTTCTTTTGTTCTGGGTACAATCAGATTTCCTGCTGTATTAGATACTCTAGAAAGCAAGAGCGTGCTTCTTGCTCTAAAGCAGAGTGTGATTCATTAATGAGAACTATGCTGTGTGTTTCCCTTCAGAAATGGACTTAAATCCCAGGCTCTGTGTCTTACTACAAGCAAGACTTCGTTTCAGGTAATGGCAGTCACTTTTCTGCTCAAATGAACTACATCATTCACGAAGCTCACACGTTTCTCATCTTAATTGACAAGCATTGGATGTTAGAGGACCAGTGCTTTGTATCAGTTTCAGAAGAAGAGTTGGACTAGATATGGTCCATATGTGTAGGAAACACCGTTCTTTTGTTCTGGGCACACTCAGATTTCCTGCTGTCTTAGAGAATCTAGAAAGCAATAGCGTGCTTCTTGTTCTAAAGCAGAGTGTGATCAATGGATGAGACAATGCTGTGTGTTTCACTTCCGAAATGGAGTTAAATCCCAGGCTCTGTGTCTTCCTACAGGCAAGACTTCGTTTCAGGTAAGGGCAGTCACTTTTCAGCTCAAACGAACTACATCGTTCACTGAGCTCACACATTTCTCATCTTAACAGACAAGCATTGGATGTTAGTGGACCAGTGGATTGTATCAGTTTCAGAAGAAGATTTGGACTAAATGTAGTCCGTATGTGTCGGACACCATTCTATTGTTCTGGGCACATTCAGATTTCCTGCTCTATTAGAGACTCTAGAAAGCAAGAGCGTGCTTCTTGCTCTATAGCAGAGTGTGATCCATGGATGAGAACTATGCTGTGTCTTTGCCTTCAGAAATGGAGTTAAATCCCAGGCTCTGTGTCTTCCTACAGGCAAGACTTCGTTTCAGGTAAGGGCAGTCACTTTTCTGCTCAAACTAACTACATCTTTCACGAAGCTCACACATTTCTCATCTTAACTGACAAGCATTGGATGTTAGAGGGTCAGTGCTTTGTATCAGTTTCAGAAGCAGATTTGGACTACATGTGGTCCATATGTGTAGGAAACACCGTTCTTTTGTTCTGGGCACACTCAGATTTCCTGCTGTTTTAGAGAGTCTAGAAAGCTAGAGTGTGCTTCTCACTCTAAAGCAGAGTGTGATCCATGGATGAGTACTATGCTGTGTGTTTCCCTTCAGAAATGGATTTAAATCCCAGGCTCTGTGTCTTACTACAAGCAAGACTTCGTTTCAGGTAAGGGCAGTCACTTTTCAGCTCAAACGAACTACATCGTTCATGAAGCTCACACGTTTCTCATCTTAACTGACAAGCAATGGATGTTAGATGGTCAGTGCTTTGTATCAGTTTCAGAAGCAGATTTGGACTACATATGGTCCATATGTGTAGGAAACACCGTTCTTTTGTTCCGGGCACACTCAGATTTCCTGCTGTATTAGAAATTCTAGAAAGCAAGAACGTGCTTGTCGCTCTAAAGCAGAGTGTGATCAATGGATGATTACACTGCTGTGTGTTTTACTTCAGAAATGGAGTTAAATCCCAGGCTCTGAGTCTTCCTACAAGCAAGACTTAAATTCAGGTAAGGGCAGTCACTTTTCTGCTCAAACTAACTACATCGTTCATGAAGCTCACACATTTCTCATCTTAACTGACAAGCATTGGATGTTAGAGGCCCAGTGCATTGTGTCAGTTTCAGAAGAAGATTTGGACTACATATAGTCCGTATGTGTAGGAAACACCGTTCTTTTGTTCTGGGCACAATCAGATTTCCTGCTGTATTAGATACTCTAGAAAGCAAGAGCGTGCTTCTTGCTCTGAAGCAGAGTGTGATCCATGGATGAGAACTATGCTGTGTGTTTCACTTCAGAAATTGACTTAAATCCCAGGCTCTGTGTCTTACTACAAGCAAGACTTCGTTTCAGGTAAGGGCAGTCACTTTTCTGCTCAAACGAACTACATCGTTCATGAAGCTCTCGCGTTTATCATCTTAACTGACAAGCAATGGATGTTAGATGGTCAGTGCTTTGTATCAGTTTCAGAAGCAGATTTGGACTACATATAGTCCATATGTGTAGGAAAGACCGTTCTTTTGTTCTGGGCACACTCAGATTTCCTGCTGTATTAGAGACTCTACAAAGCAAGAGTGTGCTTCTCGCTCTAAAGCAGAGTGTGATCCATGGATGAGAACTATGCTGTGTGTTTCCCTTCAGAAATGGAGTTAAATCGCAGACTCTGTGTCTTCCTACAGGCAAGACTTCGTTTCAGGTAAGGGCAGTCACCTTTCTGCTCGAAAGGAACTACATCGTTCACGAAACTCACACGTTTCTCATCTTAACTGACAAGCATTGGATGTTAGAGGACCAGTGCATTGTATCAGTTTCAGAAGCAGAGTTGGACTAGATAGGGTCCGTATGTGTAGGAAACACCGTTCTTTTGTTCTGGGCACAATCAGATTTCCTGCTGTATTAGATACTCTAGAAAGCAAGAGCGTGCTTCTTGCTCTAAAGCAGAGTGTGATCCATGGATGAGAACTATGCTGTGTGTTTCACTTCAGAAACTGACTTAAATCCCAGGCTCTGTGTCTTACTACAAGCAAGACTTCGTTTCAGGTAAGGGCAGTCACCTTTATGCTCAAATGAACTACATCATTCACGAAGCTCACACGTTTCTCATCTTAATTGACAAGCATTGGATGGTAGAGGACCAGTGCTTTGTATCAGTTTCAGAAGCAGATTTGGACTACATATGGTCCATATGTGTAGGAAACACCGTTCTTTTGTTCCGGGCACACTCAGATTTCCTGCTGTATTAGAGACTCTACAAAGCAAGAGTGTGCTTCTCGCTCTAAAGCAGAGTGTGATCCATGGATGAGAACTATGCTGTGTGTTTCCCTTCAGAAATGGACTTAAATCCCAGGCTCTGTGTCTTACTACAAGCAAGACTTCGTTTCAGGTAATGGCAGTCACTTTTCTGCTCAAATGAACTACATCATTCACGAAGCTCACAAGTTTCTCATCTTAATTGACAAGCATTGGATGTTAGAGGACCAGTGCTTTGTATCAGTTTCAGAAGAAGAGTTGGACTAGATATGGTCCATATGTGTAGGAAACACCGTTCTTTTGTTCTGGGCACACTCAGATTTCCAGCTGTCTTAGAGAATCTAGAAAGCAATAGCGTGCTTCTTGTTCTAAAGCAGAGTGTGATCAATGGATGAGACAATGCTGTGTGTTTCACTTCCGAAATGGAGTTAAATCCCTGGCTCTGTGTCTTCCTACAGGCAAGACTTCGTTTCAGGTAAGGGCAGTCACTTTTCAGCTCAAACGAACTACATCGTTCACTGAGCTCACACATTTCTCATCTTAACAGACAAGCATTGGATGTTAGTGGACCAGTGGATTGTATCAGTTTCAGAAGAAGATTTGGACTAAATGTAGTCCGTATGTGTTGGACACCGTTCTATTGTTCTGGGCACAATCAGATTTCCTGCTCTATTAGAGACTCTAGAAAGCAAGAGCGTGCTTCTTGCTCTATAGTAGAGTGTGATCCATGGATGAGAACTATGCTGTGTGTTTGCCTTCAGAAATGGAGTTAAATCCCAGGCTCTGTGTCTTCCTACTGGCAAGACTTCGTTTCAGGTAAGGGCAGTCACTTTTCTGCTCAAACTAACTACATCGTTCACGAAGCTCACACATTTCTCATCTTAACTGACAAGCATTGGATGTTAGAGGGTCAGTGCTTTGTATCAGTTTCAGAAGCAGATTTGGACTACATATGGTCCATATGTGTAGGAAACACCGTTCTTTTGTTCTGGGCACACTCAGATTTCCTGCTGTATTAGAGAGTCTAGAAAGCTAGAGTGTGCTTCTCGCTCTAAAGCAGAGTGTGATCCATGGATGAGTACTATGCTGTGTGTTTCCCTTCAGAAATGGATTTAAATCCCAGGCTCTGTGTCTTACTACAAGCAAGACTTTGTTTCAGGTAAGGGCAGTCACTTTTCAGTTCAAAGGAACTACATCATTCACAAAGCTCACACGTTTCTCATCTTAAATGACAAGCACTGGATGTTAGAGGACCAGTGCATTCTATCAGTTTCAGAAGAAGATTTGCACTACATATAGTCTGTATGTGTAGGAAACACCGTTTTTTTGTTCTGGGCACACTCAGATTTCCTGCTGTCTTAGAGCCTCTAGAAAGCAAGAGTGTGCTTCTTGCTCTAAAGCAGAGTGTGATCCATGGATGAGAACTATGCTGTGTGTTTCCTTTCAGAAATGGAGTTAAATCCCAGTCTCTGTGTCTTCCTACAGGCAAGACTTCGTTTCAGGTAAGGGCAGTCACTTTTCTGCTCAAACTAACTACATCGTTCACGAAGCTCACACATTTCTCATCTTAACTGACAAGCATTGGATGTTAGAGGGTCAGTGCTTTGTATCAGTTTCAGAAGCAGATTTGGACTACATATGGTCCATATGTGTAGGAAACACCGTTCTTTTGTTCTGGGCACACTCAGATTTCCTGCTGTATTAGAGAGTCTAGAAAGCTAGAGTGTGCTTCTCGCTCTAAAGCAGAGTGTGATCCATGGATGAGTACTATGCTGTGTGTTTCCCTTCAGAAATGGATTTAAATCCCAGGCTCTGTGTCTTACTACAAGCAAGACTTCGTTTCAGGTAAGGGCAGTCACTTTTCTGCTCAAACGAACTACATCGTTCATGAAGCTCTCGCGTTTATCATCTTAACTGACAAGCAATGGATGTTAGATGGTCAGTGCTTTGTATCAGTTTCAGAAGCAGATTTGGACTACATATAGTCCATATGTGTAGGAAAGACCGTTCTTTTGTTCTGGGCACACTCAGATTTCCTGCTGTATTAGAGATTCTACAAAGCAAGAGTGTGCTTCTCGCTCTAAAGCAGAGTGTGATCCATGGATGAGAACTATGCTGTGTGTTTCCCTTCAGAAATGGAGTTAAATCGCAGACTCTGTGTCTTCCTACAGGCAAGACTTCGTTTCAGGTAAGGGCAGTCACCTTTCTGCTCGAAAGGAACTACATCGTTCACGAAACTCACACGTTTCTCATCTTAACTGACAAGCATTGGATGTTAGAGGACCAGTGCATTGTATCAGTTTCAGAAGCAGAGTTGGACTAGATAGGGTCCGTATGTGTAGGAAACACCGTTCTTTTGTTCTGGGCACAATCAGATTTCCTGCTGTATTAGATACTCTAGAAAGCAAGAGCGTGCTTCTTGCTCTAAAGCAGAGTGTGATCCATGGATGAGAACTATGCTGTGTGTTTCACTTCAGAAACTGACTTAAATCCCAGGCTCTGTGTCTTACTACAAGCAAGACTTCGTTTCAGGTAAGGGCAGTCACCTTTATGCTCAAATGAACTACATCATTCACGAAGCTCACACGTTTCTCATCTTAATTGACAAGCATTGGATGGTAGAGGACCAGTGCTTTGTATCAGTTTCAGAAGAAGAGTTGGACTAGATATGGTCCATATGTGTAGGAAACACCGTTCTTTTGTTCTGGGCACACTCAGATTTCCTGCTGTCTTAGAGAATCTAGAAAGCAATAGCGAGCTTCTTGTTCTAAATCAGAGTGTGATCAATGGATGAGACAATGCTGTGTGTTTCACTTCAGAAATGGAGTTAAATCCCAGGCTCTCTGTCTTCCTACAGGCAAGACTTCGTTTCAGGTAAGGGCAGTCACTTTTCAGTTCAAAGGAACTACATCATTCACAAAGCTCACACGTTTCTCATCTTAACTGACAAGCACTGGATGTTAGAGGACCAGTGCATTCTATCAGTTTCAGAAGAAGATTTGGACTACATATAGTCCTTATGTGTAGGAAACACCGTTCTTTTGTTCTGGGCACACTCAGATTTCCTGCTGTCTTAGAGACTCTAGAAAGCAAGAGTGTGCTTCTTGCTCTAAAGCAGAGTGTGATCCATGGATGAGAACTATGCTGTGTGCTTGACTTCAGAAATGGAGTTAAATCCCAGGCTCTGAGTCTTCCTACAGGCAAGACTTCATTTCAGGTAAGGGCAGTCACTTTTCTGCTCAAACGAACTACATCGTTCATGAAGCTCACGCGTTTCTCATCTTAACTACAAGCAATGGATGTTAGATGGTCAGTGCTTTGTATCAGTTTCAGAAGCAGATTTGGACTACATATGGTCCATATGTGTAGGAAACACCGTTCTTTTGTTCCGGGCACACTCAGATTTCCTGCTGTATTAGAGACTCTACAAAGCAAGAGTGTGCTTCTCGCTCTAAAGCAGAGTGTGATCCATGGATGAGAACTATGCTGTGTGTTTCCCTTCAGAAATGGACTTAAATCCCAGGCTCTGTGTCTTACTACAAGCAAGACTTCGTTTCAGGTAATGGCAGTCACTTTTCTGCTCAAATGAACTACATCATTCACGAAGCTCACAAGTTTCTCATCTTAATTGACAAGCATTGGATGTTAGAGGACCAGTGCTTTGTATCAGTTTCAGAAGAAGAGTTGGACTAGATATGGTCCATATGTGTAGGAAACACCGTTCTTTTGTTCTGGGCACACTCAGATTTCCAGCTGTCTTAGAGAATCTAGAAAGCAATAGCGTGCTTCTTGTTCTAAAGCAGAGTGTGATCAATGGATGAGACAATGCTGTGTGTTTCACTTCCGAAATGGAGTTAAATCCCTGGCTCTGTGTCTTCCTACAGGCAAGACTTCGTTTCAGGTAAGGGCAGTCACTTTTCAGCTCAAACGAACTACATCGTTCACTGAGCTCACACATTTCTCATCTTAACAGACAAGCATTGGATGTTAGTGGACCAGTGGATTGTATCAGTTTCAGAAGAAGATTTGGACTAAATGTAGTCCGTATGTGTTGGACACCGTTCTATTGTTCTGGGCACAATCAGATTTCCTGCTCTATTAGAGACTCTAGAAAGCAAGAGCGTGCTTCTTGCTCTATAGTAGAGTGTGATCCATGGATGAGAACTATGCTGTGTGTTTGCCTTCAGAAATGGAGTTAAATCCCAGGCTCTGTGTCTTCCTACTGGCAAGACTTCGTTTCAGGTAAGGGCAGTCACTTTTCTGCTCAAACTAACTACATCGTTCACGAAGCTCACACATTTCTCATCTTAACTGACAAGCATTGGATGTTAGAGGGTCAGTGCTTTGTATCAGTTTCAGAAGCAGATTTGGACTACATATGGTCCATATGTGTAGGAAACACCGTTCTTTTGTTCTGGGCACACTCAGATTTCCTGCTGTATTAGAGAGTCTAGAAAGCTAGAGTGTGCTTCTCGCTCTAAAGCAGAGTGTGATCCATGGATGAGTACTATGCTGTGTGTTTCCCTTCAGAAATGGATTTAAATCCCAGGCACTGTGTCTTACTACAAGCAAGACTTTGTTTCAGGTAAGGGCAGTCACTTTTCAGTTCAAAGGAACTACATCATTCACAAAGCTCACACGTTTCTCATCTTAAATGACAAGCACTGGATGTTAGAGGACCAGTGCATTCTATCAGTTTCAGAAGAAGATTTGCACTACATATAGTCTGTATGTGTAGGAAACACCGTTCTTTTGTTCTGGGCACACTCAGATTTCCTGCTGTCTTAGAGCCTCTAGAAAGCAAGAGTGTGCTTCTTGCTCTAAAGCAGAGTGTGATCCATGGATGAGAACTATGCTGTGTGTTTCCTTTCAGAAATGGAGTTAAATCCCAGTCTCTGTGTCTTCCTACAGGCAAGACTTCGTTTCAGGTAAGGGCAGTCACTTTTCTGCTCAAACTAACTACATCGTTCACGAAGCTCACACATTTCTCATCTTAACTGACAAGCATTGGATGTTAGAGGGTCAGTGCTTTGTATCAGTTTCAGAAGCAGATTTGGACGACATATGGTCCATATGTGTAGGAAACACCGTTCTTTTGTTCTGGGCACACTCAGATTTCCTGCTGTATTAGAGAGTCTAGAAAGCTAGAGTGTGCTTCTCGCTCTAAAGCAGAGTGTGATCCATGGATGAGTACTATGCTGTGTGTTTCCCTTCAGAAATGGATTTAAATCCCAGGCTCTGTGTCTTACTACAAGCAAGACTTCGTTTCATGTAAGGGCAGTCACTTTTCTGCTCAAATGAACTACATCATTCACGAAGCTCACACGTTTCTCATCTTAATTGACAAGCATTGGATGGTAGAGGACCAGTGCTTTCTATCAGTTTCAGAAGAAGAGTTGGACTAGATATGGTCCATATCTGTAGGAAACACCGTTCTTTTGTTCTGGGCACACTCAGATTTCCTGCTGTCTTAGAGAATCTAGGAAGCAATAGCGTGCTTCTTGTTCTAAAGCAGAGTGTGATCCATGGATGAGAACTATGCTGTGTGCTTGACTTCAGAAATGGAGTTAAATCCCAGGCTCTGAGTCTTCCTACAGGCAAGACTTCGTTTCAGGTAAGGGCAGTCACTTTTCTGCTCAAACGAACTACATCGTTCATGAAGCTCACCCGTTTCTCATCTTAACTGACAAGCAAAGGATGTTAGATGATCAGTGCTTTGTATCAGTTTCAGAAGCAGATTTGGACTACATATGGTCCATATGTGTAGGAAACACCGTTCTTTTGTTCCGGGCACACTCAGATTTTCTGCTGTATTTAGACTCTACAAAGCAAGAGTGTGCTTCTTGCTCTAAAGCAGAGTGTGGTCCATGGATGAGAACTATGCTGTGTGCTTGACTTCAGAAATGGAGTTAAATCCCAGGCTCTGAGTCTTCCTACAGGCAAGACTTCGTTTCTGGTAAGGGCAGTCACTTTTCTGTTCAAACGAACTACATCGTTCATGAAGCTCACGCGTTTCTCATCTTAACTGACAAGCAATGGATGTTAGATGGTCAGTGCTTTGTATCACTTTCAGAAGCAGATTTGGACTACATATAGTCCATATGTGTAGGAAAGACCGTTCTTTTGTTCCGGGCACACTCAGATTTCCTGCTGTATTAGAGACTCTACAAAGCAAGAGTGTGCTACTCGCTCTAAAGCAGAGTGTGATCCATGGATGAGAACTATGCTGTGTGTTTCCCTTCAGAAATGGAGTTAAATCGCAGACTCTGTGTCTTCCTACAGGCAAGACTTCGTTTCAGGTAAGGGCAGTCACTTTTCTGCTCAAAGGAACTACATCGTTCACGAACCTCACACGTTTCTCATCTTAACTGACAAGCATTGGATGTTAGAGGACCAGTGCATTGTATCAGTTTCAGAAGCAGAGTTGGACTAGATATGGTCCATATGTGTAGGAAACACCGTTCTTTTGTTCTGGGCACAATCAGATTTCCTGCTGTATTAGATACTCTAGAAAGCAAGAGCGTGCTTCTTGCTCTAAAGCAGAGTGTGATTCATGGATGAGAACTATGCTGTGTGTTTCCCTTCAGAAATGGAGTTAAATCCCAGGCTCTGTGTCTTCCTACAGGCAAGACTTCGTTTCAGGTAAGGGCAGTCACTTTTCTGCTCAAACTAACTACATCGTTCACGAAGCTCACACATTTCTCATCTTAACTGACAAGCATTGGATGTTAGAGGGTCAGTGCTTTGTATCAGTTTCAGAAGCAGATTTGGACTGCATATGGTCCATATGTGTAGGAAACACCGTTCTTTTGTTCTGGGCACACTCAGATTTCCTGCTGTATTAGAAATTCTAGAAAGCAAGAGTTTGCTTCTCGCTCTAAAGCAGAGTGTGATCAATGGATGATTACACTGCTGTGTGTTTAACTTCAGAAATGGAGTTAAATCCCAGGCTCTGAGTCTTCCTACAAGCAAGACTTAAATTCAGGTAAGGGCAGTCACTTTTCTGCTCAAACTAACTACATCGTTCACGAAGCTCACACATTTCTCATCTTAACTGACAAGCATTGGATGTTAGAGGACCAGTGCATTGTGTCAGTTTCAGAAGAAGATTTGGACTACATATAGTCCGTATGTGTAGGAAACACCGTTCTTTTGTTCTGGGCATAATCAGATTTCATGCTGTATTAGATACTCTAGAAAGCAAGAGCGTGCTTCTTGCTCTAAAGCAGAGTGTGATCAATGGATGAGACAATGCTGTGTGTTTCACTTCCGAAATGGAGTTAAATCCCTGGCTCTGTGTCTTCCTACAGGCAAGACTTCGTTTCAGGTAAGGGCAGTCTCTTTTCAGCTCAAACGAACTACATCGTTCACTGAGCTCACACATTTCTCATCTTAACAGACAAGCATTGGATGTTAGTGGACCAGTGGATTGTATCAGTTTCAGAAGAAGATTTGGACTAAATGTAGTCCGTATGTGTTGGACACCGTTCTATTGTTCTGGGCACAATCAGATTTCCTGCTCTATTAGAGACTCTAGAAAGCAAGAGCGTGCTTCTTGCTCTATAGCAGAGTGTGATCCATGGATGAGAACTATGCTGTGTGTTTGCCTTCAGAAATGGAGTTAAATCCCAGGCTCTGTGTCTTCCTACAGGCAAGACTTCGTTTCAGGTAAGGGCAGTCACTTTTCTGCTCAAACTAACTACATCGTTCACGAAGCTCACACATTTCTCATCTTAACTGACAAGCATTGGATGTTAGAGGGTCAGTGCTTTGTATCAGTTTCAGAAGCAGATTTGGACTACATATGGTCCATATGTGTAGGAAACACCGTTCTTTTGTTCTGGGCACACTCAGATTTCCTGCTGTATTAGAGAGTCTAGAAAGCTAGAGTGTGCTTCTCGCTCTAAAGCAGAGTGTGATCCATGGATGAGTACTATGCTGTGTGTTTCCCTTCAGAAATGGATTTAAATCCCAGGCTCTGTGTCTTACTACAAGCAAGACTTTGTTTCAGGTAAGGGCAGTCACTTTTCAGTTCAAAGGAACTACATCATTCACAAAGCTCACACGTTTCCCATCTTAAATGACAAGCACTGGATGTTAGAGGACCAGTGCATTCTATCAGTTTCAGAAGAAGATTTGCACTACATATAGTCTGTATGTGTAGGAAACACCGTTCTTTTGTTCTGGGCACACTCAGATTTCCTGCTGTCTTAGAGCCTCTAGAAAGCAAGAGTGTGCTTCTTGCTCTAAAGCAGAGTGTGATCCATGGATGAGAACTATGCTGTGTGTTTCCTTTCAGAAATGGAGTTAAATCCCAGTCTCTGTGTCTTCCTACAGGCAAGACTTCGTTTCAGGTAAGGGCAGTCACTTTTCTGCTCAAACTAACTACATCTTTCACGAAGCTCACACATTTCTCATCTTAACTGACAAGCATTGGATGTTAGAGGGTCAGTGCTTTGTATCAGTTTCAGAAGCAGATTTGGACTACACATGGTCCCTATGTGTAGGAAACACCGTTCTTTTGTTCCGGGCACACTCAGATTTCCTGCTGTATTAGAGACTCTACAAAGCAAGAGTGTGCTTCTCGCTCTAAAGCAGAGTGTGATCCATGGATGAGAACTATGCTGTGTGTTTCACTTCTGAAACTGACTTAAATCCCAGGCTCTGTGTCTTACTACAAGCAAGACTTCGTTTCAGGTAAGGGCAGTCACCTTTTTGCTCAAATGAACTACATCATTCACGAAGCTCACACGTTTCTCATCTTAATTGACAAGCATTGGATGGTAGAGGACCAGTGCTTTGTATCAGTTTCAGAAGCAGATTTGGACTATATGGTCAATATGTGTAGGAAACACCGTTCTTTTGTTCTGGGCACAATCAGATTTCCTGCTGTATTAGAGAGTCTAGAAAGCTAGAGTGTGCTTCTCGCTCTAAAGCAGAGTGTGATCCATGGATGAGTACTATGCTGTGTGTTTCCCTTCAGAAATGGATTTAAATCCCAGGCTCTGTGTCTTACTACAAGCAAGACTTCGTTTCATGTAAGGGCAGTCACTTTTCTGCTCAAATGAACTACATCATTCACGAAGCTCACACGTTTCTCATCTTAATTGACAAGCATTGGATGGTAGAGGACCAGTGCTTTCTATCAGTTTCAGAAGCAGATTTGGACTACATATAGTCCATATGTGTAGGAAAGACCGTTCTTTTGTTCCGGGCACACTCAGATTTCCTGCTGTATTAGAGACTCTACAAAGCAAGAGTGTGCTACTCGCTCTAAAGCAGAGTGTGATCCATGGATGAGAACTATGCTGTGTGTTTCCCTTCAGAAATGGAGTTAAATCGCAGACTCTGTGTCTTCCTACAGGCAAGACTTCGTTTCAGGTAAGGGCAGTCACTTTTCTGCTCAAAGGAACTACATCGTTCACGAACCTCACACGTTTCTCATCTTAACTGACAAGCATTGGATGTTAGAGGACCAGTGCATTGTATCAGTTTCAGAAGCAGAGTTGGACTAGATATGGTCCATATGTGTAGGAAACACCGTTCTTTTGTTCTGGGCACAATCAGATTTCCTGCTGTATTAGATACTCTAGAAAGCAAGAGCGTGCTTCTTGCTCTAAAGCAGAGTGTGATTCATGGATGAGAACTATGCTGTGTGTTTCCCTTCAGAAATGGAGTTAAATCCCAGGCTCTGTGTCTTCCTACAGGCAAGGCTTCGTTTCAGGTAAGGGCAGTCACTTTTCTGCTCAACTAACTACATCGTTCACGAAGCTCACACATTTCTCATCTTAACTGACAAGCATTGGATGTTAGAGGACCAGTGCATTGTGTCAGTTTCAGAAGAAGATTTGGACTACATATAGTCCGTATGTGTAGGAAACACCGTTCTTTTGTTCTGGGCATAATCAGATTTCATGCTGTATTAGATACTCTAGAAAGCAAGAGCGTGCTTCTTGCTCTAAAGCAGAGTGTGATCCATGGATGAGAACTATGTTGTGTGTTTCACTTCAGAAACTGACTTAAATCCCAGGCTCTGTGTCTTACTACAAGCAAGACTTCATTTCAGGTAAGGGCAGTCACCTTTCTGCTCAAATGAACGACATCATTCACGAATCTCACACGTTTCTCATCTTAATTGACAAGCATTGGATGGTAGAGGACCAGTGCTTTGTATCAGTTTCAGAAGAAGAGTTGGACTAGATATGGTCCATATGTGTAGGAAACACTGTTCTTTTGTTCTGGGCACACTCAGATTTCCTGCTGTCTTAGAGAATCTAGAAAGCAATAGCGTGCTTCTTGTTCTAAAGCAGAGTGTGATCAATGGATGAGACAATGCTGTGTGTTTCACTTCAGAAATGGAGTTAAATCCCAGGCTCTGTGTCTTCCTACAGGCAAGACTTCGTTTCAGGTAAGGGCAGTCACTTTTCAGTTCAAAGGAACTACATCATTCACAAAGCTCACACGTTTCTCATTTTAACTGACAAGCACTGGATGTTAGAGGACCAGTGCATTCTATCAGTTTCAGAAGAAGTTTTGGACTACATATAGTCCTTATGTGTAGGAAACACCGTTCTTTTGTTCTGGGCACACTCAGATTTCCTGCTGTCTTAGAGACTCTAGAAAGCAAGAGTGTGCTTCTTGCTCTAAAGCAGAGTGTGATCCATGGATGAGAACTATGCTGTGTGCTTGACTTCAGAAATGGAGTTAAATCCCAGGCTCTGAGTCTTCCTACAGGCAAGACTTCGTTTCAGGTAAGGGCAGTCACTTTTCTGCTCAAACGAACTACATCGTTCATGAAGCTCACCCGTTTCTCATCTTAACTGACAAGCAAAGGATGTTAGATGATCAGTGCTTTGTATCAGTTTCAGAAGCAGATTTGGACTACATATGGTCCATATGTGTAGGAAACACCGTTCTTTTGTTCCGGGCACACTCAGATTTTCTGCTGTATTTAGACTCTACAAAGCAAGAGTGTGCTTCTTGCTCTAAAGCAGAGTGTGGTCCATGGATGAGAACTATGCTGTGTGCTTGACTTCAGAAATGGAGTTAAATCCCAGGCTCTGAGTCTTCCTACAGGCAAGACTTCGTTTCTGGTAAGGGCAGTCACTTTTCTGTTCAAACGAACTACATCGTTCATGAAGCTCACGCGTTTCTCATCTTAACTGACAAGCAATGGATGTTAGATGGTCAGTGCTTTGTATCACTTTCAGAAGCAGATTTGGACTACATATAGTCCATATGTGTAGGAAAGACCGTTCTTTTGTTCCGGGCACACTCAGATTTCCTGCTGTATTAGAGACTCTACAAAGCAAGAGTGTGCTACTCGCTCTAAAGCAGAGTGTGATCCATGGATGAGAACTATGCTGTGTGTTTGCCTTCAGAAATGGAGTTAAATCCCAGGCTCTGTGTCTTCCTACAGGCAAGACTTCGTTTCAGGTAAGGGCAGTCACTTTTCTGCTCAAACTAACTACATCGTTCACGAAGCTCACACATTTCTCATCTTAACTGACAAGCATTGGATGTTAGAGGGTCAGTGCTTTGTATCAGTTTCAGAAGCAGATTTGGACTACATATGGTCCATATGTGTAGGAAACACCGTTCTTTTGTTCTGGGCACACTCAGATTTCCTGCTGTATTAGAGAGTCTAGAAAGCTAGAGTGTGCTTCTCGCTCTAAAGCAGAGTGTGATCCATGGATGAGTACTATGCTGTGTGTTTCCCTTCAGAAATGGATTTAAATCCCAGGCTCTGTGTCTTACTACAAGCAAGACTTTGTTTCAGGTAAGGGCAGTCACTTTTCAGTTCAAAGGAACTACATCATTCACAAAGCTCACACGTTTCCCATCTTAAATGACAAGCACTGGATGTTAGAGGACCAGTGCATTCTATCAGTTTCAGAAGAAGATTTGCACTACATATAGTCTGTATGTGTAGGAAACACCGTTCTTTTGTTCTGGGCACACTCAGATTTCCTGCTGTCTTAGAGCCTCTAGAAAGCAAGAGTGTGCTTCTTGCTCTAAAGCAGAGTGTGATCCATGGATGAGAACTATGCTGTGTGTTTCCTTTCAGAAATGGAGTTAAATCCCAGTCTCTGTGTCTTCCTACAGGCAAGACTTCGTTTCAGGTAAGGGCAGTCACTTTTCTGCTCAAACTAACTACATCTTTCACGAAGCTCACACATTTCTCATCTTAACTGACAAGCATTGGATGTTAGATGGTCAGTGCTTTGTATCAGTTTCAGAAGCAGATTTGGACTACACATGGTCCCTATGTGTAGGAAACACCGTTCTTTTGTTCCGGGCACACTCAGATTTCCTGCTGTATTAGAGACTCTACAAAGCAAGAGTGTGCTTCTCGCTCTAAAGCAGAGTGTGATCCATGGATGAGAACTATGCTGTGTGTTTCACTTCTGAAACTGACTTAAATCCCAGGCTCTGTGTCTTACTACAAGCAAGACTTCGTTTCAGGTAAGGGCAGTCACCTTTTTGCTCAAATGAACTACATCATTCACGAAGCTCACACGTTTCTCATCTTAATTGACAAGCATTGGATGGTAGAGGACCAGTGCTTTGTATCAGTTTCAGAAGCAGATTTGGACTATATGGTCAATATGTGTAGGAAACACCGTTCTTTTGTTCTGGGCACAATCAGATTTCCTGCTGTATTAGAGAGTCTAGAAAGCTAGAGTGTGCTTCTCGCTCTAAAGCAGAGTGTGATCCATGGATGAGTACTATGCTGTGTGTTTCCCTTCAGAAATGGATTTAAATCCCAGGCTCTGTGTCTTACTACAAGCAAGACTTCGTTTCATGTAAGGGCAGTCACTTTTCTGCTCAAATGAACTACATCATTCACGAAGCTCACACGTTTCTCATCTTAATTGACAAGCATTGGATGGTAGAGGACCAGTGCTTTCTATCAGTTTCAGAAGCAGATTTGGACTACATATAGTCCATATGTGTAGGAAAGACCGTTCTTTTGTTCCGGGCACACTCAGATTTCCTGCTGTATTAGAGACTCTACAAAGCAAGAGTGTGCTACTCGCTCTAAAGCAGAGTGTGATCCATGGATGAGAACTATGCTGTGTGTTTCCCTTCAGAAATGGAGTTAAATCGCAGACTCTGTGTCTTCCTACAGGCAAGACTTCGTTTCAGGTAAGGGCAGTCACTTTTCTGCTCAAAGGAACTACATCGTTCACGAACCTCACACGTTTCTCATCTTAACTGACAAGCATTGGATGTTAGAGGACCAGTGCATTGTATCAGTTTCAGAAGCAGAGTTGGACTAGATATGGTCCATATGTGTAGGAAACACCGTTCTTTTGTTCTGGGCACAATCAGATTTCCTGCTGTATTAGATACTCTAGAAAGCAAGAGCGTGCTTCTTGCTCTAAAGCAGAGTGTGATTCATGGATGAGAACTATGCTGTGTGTTTCCCTTCAGAAATGGAGTTAAATCCCAGGCTCTGTGTCTTCCTACAGGCAAGGCTTCGTTTCAGGTAAGGGCAGTCACTTTTCTGCTCAAACTAACTACATCGTTCACGAAGCTCACACATTTCTCATCTTAACTGACAAGCATTGGATGTTAGAGGACCAGTGCATTGTGTCAGTTTCAGAAGAAGATTTGGACTACATATAGTCCGTATGTGTAGGAAACACCGTTCTTTTGTTCTGGGCATAATCAGATTTCATGCTGTATTAGATACTCTAGAAAGCAAGAGCGTGCTTCTTGCTCTAAAGCAGAGTGTGATCCATGGATGAGAACTATGTTGTGTGTTTCACTTCAGAAACTGACTTAAATCCCAGGCTCTGTGTCTTACTACAAGCAAGACTTCGTTTCAGGTAAGGGCAGTCACCTTTCTGCTCAAATGAACGACATCATTCACGAAGCTCACACGTTTCTCATCTTAATTGACAAGCATTGGATGGTAGAGGACCAGTGCTTTGTATCAGTTTCAGAAGAAGAGTTGGACTAGATATGGTCCATATGTGTAGGAAACACTGTTCTTTTGTTCTGGGCACACTCAGATTTCCTGCTGTCTTAGAGAATCTAGAAAGCAATAGCGTGCTTCTTGTTCTAAAGCAGAGTGTGATCAATGGATGAGACAATGCTGTGTGTTTCACTTCAGAAATGGAGTTAAATCCCAGGCTCTGTGTCTTCCTACAGGCAAGACTTCGTTTCAGGTAAGGGCAGTCACTTTTCAGTTCAAAGGAACTACATCATTCACAAAGCTCACACGTTTCTCATCTTAACTGACAAGCACTGGATGTTAGAGGACCAGTGCATTCTATCAGTTTCAGAAGAAGATTTGGACTACATATAGTCCTTATGTGTAGGAAACACCGTTCTTTTGTTCTGGGCACACTCAGATTTCCTGCTGTCTTAGAGACTCTAGAAAGCAAGAGTGTGCTTCTTGCTCTAAAGCAGAGTGTGATCCATGGATGAGAACTATGCTGTGTGCTTGACTTCAGAAATGGAGTTAAATCCCAGGCTCTGATTCTTCCTACAGGCAAGACTTCGTTTCAGGTAAGGGCAGTCACTTTTCTGCTCAAACGAACTACATCGTTCATGAAGCTCACGCGTTTCTCATCTTAACTGACAAGCAATGGATGTTAGATGGTCAGTGCTTTGTATCTGTTTCAGAAGCAGATTTGGACTACATATGGTCCCTATGTGTAGGAAACACCGTTCTTTTGTTCCGGGCACACTCAGATTTCCTGCTGTATTAGAGAGTCTAGAAAGCTAGAGTGTGCTTCTCGCTCTAAAGCAGAGTGTGATCCATGGATGAGTACTATGCTGTGTGTTTCCCTTCAGAAATGGATTTAATCCCAGGCTCTGTGTCTTACTACAAGCAAGACTTCGTTTCATGTAAGGGCAGTCACTTTTCTGCTCAAATGAACTACATCATTCACGAAGCTCACACGTTTCTCATCTTAATTGACAAGCATTGGATGGTAGAGGACCAGTGCTTTCTATCAGTTTCAGAAGAAGAGTTGGACTAGATATGGTCCATATCTTTAGGAAACACCGTTCTTTTGTTCTGGGCACACTCAGATTTCCTGCTGTCTTAGAGAATCTAGAAAGCAATAGCGTGCTTCTTGTTCTAAAGCAGAGTGTGATCAATGGATGAGACAATGCTGTGTGTTTCACTTCAGAATTGGAGTTAAATCCCAGGCTCTGAGTCTTCCTACAGGCAAGACCTCGTTTCAGGTAATGGCAGTCACTTTTCAGTTCAAAGGAACTACATCATTCACAAAGCTCACACGTTTCTCATTTTAACTGACAAGCACTGGATGTTAGAGGACCAGTGCATTCTATCAGTTTCAGAAGAAGTTTTGGACTACATATAGTCCTTATGTGTAGGAAACACCGTTCTTTTGTTCTGGGCACACTCAGATTTCCTGCTGTCTTAGAGACTCTAGAAAGCAAGAGTGTGCTTCTTGCTCTAAAGCAGAGTGTGATCCATGGATGAGAACTATGCTGTGTGCTTGACTTCAGAAATGGAGTTAAATCCCAGGCTCTGAGTCTTCCTACAGGCAAGACTTCGTTTCAGGTAAGGGCAGTCACTTTTCTGCTCAAACGAACTACATCGTTCATGAAGCTCACCCGTTTCTCATCTTAACTGACAAGCAAAGGATGTTAGATGATCAGTGCTTTGTATCAGTTTCAGAAGCAGATTTGGACTACATATGGTCCATATGTGTAGGAAACACCGTTCTTTTGTTCCGGGCACACTCAGATTTTCTGCTGTATTTAGACTCTACAAAGCAAGAGTGTGCTTCTTGCTCTAAAGCAGAGTGTGGTCCATGGATGAGAACTATGCTGTGTGCTTGACTTCAGAAATGGAGTTAAATCCCAGGCTCTGAGTCTTCCTACAGGCAAGACTTCGTTTCTGGTAAGGGCAGTCACTTTTCTGTTCAAACGAACTACATCGTTCATGAAGCTCACGCGTTTCTCATCTTAACTGACAAGCAATGGATGTTAGATGGTCAGTGCTTTGTATCACTTTCAGAAGCAGATTTGGACTACATATAGTCCATATGTGTAGGAAAGACCGTTCTTTTGTTCCGGGCACACTCAGATTTCCTGCTGTATTAGAGACTCTACAAAGCAAGAGTGTGCTACTCGCTCTAAAGCAGAGTGTGATCCATGGATGAGAACTATGCTGTGTGTTTGCCTTCAGAAATGGAGTTAAATCCCAGGCTCTGTGTCTTCCTACAGGCAAGACTTCGTTTCAGGTAAGGGCAGTCACTTTTCTGCTCAAACTAACTACATCGTTCACGAAGCTCACACATTTCTCATCTTAACTGACAAGCATTGGATGTTAGAGGGTCAGTGCTTTGTATCAGTTTCAGAAGCAGATTTGGACTACATATGGTCCATATGTGTAGGAAACACCGTTCTTTTGTTCTGGGCACACTCAGATTTCCTGCTGTATTAGAGAGTCTAGAAAGCTAGAGTGTGCTTCTCGCTCTAAAGCAGAGTGTGATCCATGGATGAGTACTATGCTGTGTGTTTCCCTTCAGAAATGGATTTAAATCCCAGGCTCTGTGTCTTACTACAAGCAAGACTTTGTTTCAGGTAAGGGCAGTCACTTTTCAGTTCAAAGGAACTACATCATTCACAAAGCTCACACGTTTCCCATCTTAAATGACAAGCACTGGATGTTAGAGGACCAGTGCATTCTATCAGTTTCAGAAGAAGATTTGCACTACATATAGTCTGTATGTGTAGGAAACACCGTTCTTTTGTTCTGGGCACACTCAGATTTCCTGCTGTCTTAGAGCCTCTAGAAAGCAAGAGTGTGCTTCTTGCTCTAAAGCAGAGTGTGATCCATGGATGAGAACTATGCTGTGTGTTTCCTTTCAGAAATGGAGTTAAATCCCAGTCTCTGTGTCTTCCTACAGGCAAGACTTCGTTTCAGGTAAGGGCAGTCACTTTTCTGCTCAAACTAACTACATCTTTCACGAAGCTCACACATTTCTCATCTTAACTGACAAGCATTGGATGTTAGAGGGTCAGTGCTTTGTATCAGTTTCAGAAGCAGATTTGGACTACACATGGTCCCTATGTGTAGGAAACACCATTCTTTTGTTCCGGGCACACTCAGATTTCCTGCTGTATTAGAGACTCTACAAAGCAAGAGTGTGCTTCTCGCTCTAAAGCAGAGTGTGATCCATGGATGAGAACTATGCTGTGTGTTTCACTTCTGAAACTGACTTAAATCCCAGGCTCTGTGTCTTACTACAAGCAAGACTTCGTTTCAGGTAAGGGCAGTCACCTTTTTGCTCAAATGAACTACATCATTCACGAAGCTCACACGTTTCTCATCTTAATTGACAAGCATTGGATGGTAGAGGACCAGTGCTTTGTATCAGTTTCAGAAGCAGATTTGGACTATATGGTCAATATGTGTAGGAAACACCGTTCTTTTGTTCTGGGCACAATCAGATTTCCTGCTGTATTAGAGAGTCTAGAAAGCTAGAGTGTGCTTCTCGCTCTAAAGCAGAGTGTGATCCATGGATGAGTACTATGCTGTGTGTTTCCCTTCAGAAATGGATTTAAATCCCAGGCTCTGTGTCTTACTACAAGCAAGACTTCGTTTCATGTAAGGGCAGTCACTTTTCTGCTCAAATGAACTACATCATTCACGAAGCTCACACGTTTCTCATCTTAATTGACAAGCATTGGATGGTAGAGGACCAGTGCTTTCTATCAGTTTCAGAAGCAGATTTGGACTACATATAGTCCATATGTGTAGGAAAGACCGTTCTTTTGTTCCGGGCACACTCAGATTTCCTGCTGTATTAGAGACTCTACAAAGCAAGAGTGTGCTACTCGCTCTAAAGCAGAGTGTGATCCATGGATGAGAACTATGCTGTGTGTTTCCCTTCAGAAATGGAGTTAAATCGCAGACTCTGTGTCTTCCTACAGGCAAGACTTCGTTTCAGGTAAGGGCAGTCACTTTTCTGCTCAAAGGAACTACATCGTTCACGAACCTCACACGTTTCTCATCTTAACTGACAAGCATTGGATGTTAGAGGACCAGTGCATTGTATCAGTTTCAGAAGCAGAGTTGGACTAGATATGGTCCATATGTGTAGGAAACACCGTTCTTTTGTTCTGGGCACAATCAGATTTCCTGCTGTATTAGATACTCTAGAAAGCAAGAGCGTGCTTCTTGCTCTAAAGCAGAGTGTGATTCATGGATGAGAACTATGCTGTGTGTTTCCCTTCAGAAATGGAGTTAAATCCCAGGCTCTGTGTCTTCCTACAGGCAAGGCTTCGTTTCAGGTAAGGGCAGTCACTTTTCTGCTCAAACTAACTACATCGTTCACGAAGCTCACACATTTCTCATCTTAACTGACAAGCATTGGATGTTAGAGGACCAGTGCATTGTGTCAGTTTCAGAAGAAGATTTGGACTACATATAGTCCGTATGTGTAGGAAACACCGTTCTTTTGTTCTGGGCATAATCAGATTTCATGCTGTATTAGATACTCTAGAAAGCAAGAGCGTGCTTCTTGCTCTAAAGCAGAGTGTGATCCATGGATGAGAACTATGTTGTGTGTTTCACTTCAGAAACTGACTTAAATCCCAGGCTCTGTGTCTTACTACAAGCAAGACTTCGTTTCAGGTAAGGGCAGTCACCTTTCTGCTCAAATGAACGACATCATTCACGAAGCTCACACGTTTCTCATCTTAATTGACAAGCATTGGATGGTAGAGGACCAGTGCTTTGTATCAGTTTCAGAAGAAGAGTTGGACTAGATATGGTCCATATGTGTAGGAAACACTGTTCTTTTGTTCTGGGCACACTCAGATTTCCTGCTGTCTTAGAGAATCTAGAAAGCAATAGCGTGCTTCTTGTTCTAAAGCAGAGTGTGATCAATGGATGAGACAATGCTGTGTGTTTCACTTCAGAAATGGAGTTAAATCCCAGGCTCTGTGTCTTCCTACAGGCAAGACTTCGTTTCAGGTAAGGGCAGTCACTTTTCAGTTCAAAGGAACTACATCATTCACAAAGCTCACACGTTTCTCATCTTAACTGACAAGCACTGGATGTTAGAGGACCAGTGCATTCTATCAGTTTCAGAAGAAGATTTGCACTACATATAGTCCTTATGTGTAGGAAACACCGTTCTTTTGTTCTGGGCACACTCAGATTTCCTGCTGTCTTAGAGACTCTAGAAAGCAAGAGTGTGCTTCTTGCTCTAAAGCAGAGTGTGATCCATGGATGAGAACTATGCTGTGTGCTTGACTTCAGAAATGGAGTTAAATCCCAGGCTCTGATTCTTCCTACAGGCAAGACTTCGTTTCAGGTAAGGGCAGTCACTTTTCTGCTCAAACGAACTACATCGTTCATGAAGCTCACGCGTTTCTCATCTTAACTGACAAGCAATGGATGTTAGATGGTCAGTGCTTTGTATCTGTTTCAGAAGCAGATTTGGACTACATATGGTCCCTATGTGTAGGAAACACCGTTCTTTTGTTCCGGGCACACTCAGATTTCCTGCTGTATTAGAGAGTCTAGAAAGCTAGAGTGTGCTTCTCGCTCTAAAGCAGAGTGTGATCCATGGATGAGTACTATGCTGTGTGTTTCCCTTCAGAAATGGATTTAATCCCAGGCTCTGTGTCTTACTACAAGCAAGACTTCGTTTCATGTAAGGGCAGTCACTTTTCTGCTCAAATGAACTACATCATTCACGAAGCTCACACGTTTCTCATCTTAATTGACAAGCATTGGATGGTAGAGGACCAGTGCTTTCTATCAGTTTCAGAAGAAGAGTTGGACTAGATATGGTCCATATCTTTAGGAAACACCGTTCTTTTGTTCTGGGCACACTCAGATTTCCTGCTGTCTTAGAGAATCTAGAAAGCAATAGCGTGCTTCTTGTTCTAAAGCAGAGTGTGATCAATGGATGAGACAATGCTGTGTGTTTCACTTCAGAATTGGAGTTAAATCCCAGGCTCTGAGTCTTCCTACAGGCAAGACCTCGTTTCAGGTAATGGCAGTCACTTTTCAGTTCAAAGGAACTACATCATTCACAAAGCTCACACGTTTCTCATTTTAACTGACAAGCACTGGATGTTAGAGGACCAGTGCATTCTATCAGTTTCAGAAGAAGTTTTGGACTACATATAGTCCTTATGTGTAGGAAACACCGTTCTTTTGTTCTGGGCACACTCAGATTTCCTGCTGTCTTAGAGACTCTAGAAAGCAAGAGTGTGCTTCTTGCTCTAAAGCAGAGTGTGATCCATGGATGAGAACTATGCTGTGTGCTTGACTTCAGAAATGGAGTTAAATCCCAGGCTCTGAGTCTTCCTACAGGCAAGACTTCGTTTCAGGTAAGGGCAGTCACTTTTCTGCTCAAACGAACTACATCGTTCATGAAGCTCACCCGTTTCTCATCTTAACTGACAAGCAAAGGATGTTAGATGATCAGTGCTTTGTATCAGTTTCAGAAGCAGATTTGGACTACATATGGTCCATATGTGTAGGAAACACCGTTCTTTTGTTCCGGGCACACTCAGATTTTCTGCTGTATTTAGACTCTACAAAGCAAGAGTGTGCTTCTTGCTCTAAAGCAGAGTGTGGTCCATGGATGAGAACTATGCTGTGTGCTTGACTTCAGAAATGGAGTTAAATCCCAGGCTCTGAGTCTTCCTACAGGCAAGACTTCGTTTCTGGTAAGGGCAGTCACTTTTCTGTTCAAACGAACTACATCGTTCATGAAGCTCACGCGTTTCTCATCTTAACTGACAAGCAATGGATGTTAGATGGTCAGTGCTTTGTATCACTTTCAGAAGCAGATTTGGACTACATATAGTCCATATGTGTAGGAAAGACCGTTCTTTTGTTCCGGGCACACTCAGATTTCCTGCTGTATTAGAGACTCTACAAAGCAAGAGTGTGCTACTCGCTCTAAAGCAGAGTGTGATCCATGGATGAGAACTATGCTGTGTGTTTCCCTTCAGAAATGGAGTTAAATCGCAGACTCTGTGTCTTCCTACAGGCAAGACTTCGTTTCAGGTAAGGGCAGTCACTTTTCTGCTCAAAGGAACTACATCGTTCACGAACCTCACACGTTTCTCATCTTAACTGACAAGCATTGGATGTTAGAGGACCAGTGCATTGTATCAGTTTCAGAAGCAGAGTTGGACTAGATATGGTCCATATGTGTAGGAAACACCGTTCTTTTGTTCTGGGCACAATCAGATTTCCTGCTGTATTAGATACTCTAGAAAGCAAGAGCGTGCTTCTTGCTCTAAAGCAGAGTGTGATTCATGGATGAGAACTATGCTGTGTGTTTCCCTTCAGAAATGGAGTTAAATCCCAGGCTCTGTGTCTTCCTACAGGCAAGACTTCGTTTCAGGTAAGGGCAGTCACTTTTCTGCTCAAACTAACTACATCGTTCACGAAGCTCACACATTTCTCATCTTAACTGACAAGCATTGGATGTTAGAGGGTCAGTGCTTTGTATCAGTTTCAGAAGCAGATTTGGACTACATATGGTCCATATGTGTAGGAAACACCGTTCTTTTGTTCTGGGCACACTCAGATTTCCTGCTGTATTAGAAATTCTAGAAAGCAAGAGTTTGCTTCTCGCTCTAAAGCAGAGTGTGATCAATGGATGATTACACTGCTGTGTGTTTAACTTCAGAAATGGAGTTAAATCCCAGGCTCTGAGTCTTCCTACAAGCAAGACTTAAATTCAGGTAAGGGCAGTCACTTTTCTGCTCAAACTAACTACATCGTTCACGAAGCTCACACATTTCTCATCTTAACTGACAAGCATTGGATGTTAGAGGACCAGTGCATTGTGTCAGTTTCAGAAGAAGATTTGGACTACATATAGTCCGTATGTATAGGAAACACCGTTCTTTTGTTCTGGGCATAATCAGATTTCCTGCTGTATTAGATACTCTAGAAAGCAAGAGCGTGCTTCTTGCTCTAAAGCAGAGTGTGATCAATGGATGAGACAATGCTGTGTGTTTCACTTCAGAAATGGAGTTAAATCCCAGGCTCTGTGTCTTCCTACAGGCAAGACTTCGTTTCAGGTAAGGGCAGTCACTTTTCAGTTCAAAGGAACTACATCATTCACAAAGCTCACACGTTTCTCATCTTAACTGACAAGCACTGGATGTTAGAGGACCAGTGCATTCTATCAGTTTCAGAAGAAGATTTGGACTACATATAGTCCTTATGTGTAGGAAACACCGTTCTTTTGTTCTGGGCACACTCAGATTTCCTGCTGTCTTAGAGACTCTAGAAAGCAAGAGTGTGCTTCTTGCTCTAAAGCAGAGTGTGATCCATGGATGAGAACTATGCTGTGTGCTTGACTTCAGATATGGAGTTAAATCCCAGGCTCTGAGTCTTCCTACAGGCAAGACTTCGTTTCAGGTAAGGGCAGTCACTTTTCTGCTCAAACGAACTACATCGTTCATGAAGCTCACGCGTTTCTCATCTTAACTGACAAGCAATGGATGTTAGATGGTCAGTGCTTTGTATCTGTTTCAGAAGCAGATTTGGACTACATATGGTCCCTATGTGTAGGAAACACCGTTCTTTTGTTCCGGGCACACTCAGATTTCCTGCTGTATTAGAGAGTCTAGAAAGCTAGAGTGTGCTTCTCGCTCTAAAGCAGAGTGTGATCCATGGATGAGTACTATGCTGTGTGTTTCCCTTCAGAAATGGATTTAATCCCAGGCTCTGTGTCTTACTACAAGCAAGACTTCGTTTCATGTAAGGGCAGTCACTTTTCTGCTCAAATGAACTACATCATTCACGAAGCTCACACGTTTCTCATCTTAATTGACAAGCATTGGATGGTAGAGGACCAGTGCTTTCTATCAGTTTCAGAAGAAGAGTTGGACTAGATATGGTCCATATCTTTAGGAAACACCGTTCTTTTGTTCTGGGCACACTCAGATTTCCTGCTGTCTTAGAGAATCTAGAAAGCAATAGCGTGCTTCTTGTTCTAAAGCAGAGTGTGATCAATGGATGAGACAATGCTGTGTGTTTCACTTCAGAATTGGAGTTAAATCCCAGGCTCTGAGTCTTCCTACAGGCAAGACCTCGTTTCAGGTAATGGCAGTCACTTTTCAGTTCAAAGGAACTACATCATTCACAAAGCTCACACGTTTCTCATTTTAACTGACAAGCACTGGATGTTAGAGGACCAGTGCATTCTATCAGTTTCAGAAGAAGTTTTGGACTACATATAGTCCTTATGTGTAGGAAACACCGTTCTTTTGTTCTGGGCACACTCAGATTTCCTGCTGTCTTAGAGACTCTAGAAAGCAAGAGTGTGCTTCTTGCTCTAAAGCAGAGTGTGATCCATGGATGAGAACTATGCTGTGTGCTTGACTTCAGAAATGGAGTTAAATCCCAGGCTCTGAGTCTTCCTACAGGCAAGACTTCGTTTCAGGTAAGGGCAGTCACTTTTCTGCTCAAACGAACTACATCGTTCATGAAGCTCACCCGTTTCTCATCTTAACTGACAAGCAAAGGATGTTAGATGATCAGTGCTTTGTATCAGTTTCAGAAGCAGATTTGGACTACATATGGTCCATATGTGTAGGAAACACCGTTCTTTTGTTCCGGGCACACTCAGATTTTCTGCTGTATTTAGACTCTACAAAGCAAGAGTGTGCTTCTTGCTCTAAAGCAGAGTGTGGTCCATGGATGAGAACTATGCTGTGTGCTTGACTTCAGAAATGGAGTTAAATCCCAGGCTCTGAGTCTTCCTACAGGCAAGACTTCGTTTCTGGTAAGGGCAGTCACTTTTCTGTTCAAACGAACTACATCGTTCATGAAGCTCACGCGTTTCTCATCTTAACTGACAAGCAATGGATGTTAGATGGTCAGTGCTTTGTATCACTTTCAGAAGCAGATTTGGACTACATATAGTCCATATGTGTAGGAAAGACCGTTCTTTTGTTCCGGGCACACTCAGATTTCCTGCTGTATTAGAGACTCTACAAAGCAAGAGTGTGCTACTCGCTCTAAAGCAGAGTGTGATCCATGGATGAGAACTATGCTGTGTGTTTCCCTTCAGAAATGGAGTTAAATCGCAGACTCTGTGTCTTCCTACAGGCAAGACTTCGTTTCAGGTAAGGGCAGTCACTTTTCTGCTCAAAGGAACTACATCGTTCACGAACCTCACACGTTTCTCATCTTAACTGACAAGCATTGGATGTTAGAGGACCAGTGCATTGTATCAGTTTCAGAAGCAGAGTTGGACTAGATATGGTCCATATGTGTAGGAAACACCGTTCTTTTGTTCTGGGCACAATCAGATTTCCTGCTGTATTAGATACTCTAGAAAGCAAGAGCGTGCTTCTTGCTCTAAAGCAGAGTGTGATTCATGGATGAGAACTATGCTGTGTGTTTCCCTTCAGAAATGGAGTTAAATCCCAGGCTCTGTGTCTTCCTACAGGCAAGACTTCGTTTCAGGTAAGGGCAGTCACTTTTCTGCTCAAACTAACTACATCGTTCACGAAGCTCACACATTTCTCATCTTAACTGACAAGCATTGGATGTTAGAGGGTCAGTGCTTTGTATCAGTTTCAGAAGCAGATTTGGACTACATATGGTCCATATGTGTAGGAAACACCGTTCTTTTGTTCTGGGCACACTCAGATTTCCTGCTGTATTAGAAATTCTAGAAAGCAAGAGTTTGCTTCTCGCTCTAAAGCAGAGTGTGATCAATGGATGATTACACTGCTGTGTGTTTAACTTCAGAAATGGAGTTAAATCCCAGGCTCTGAGTCTTCCTACAAGCAAGACTTAAATTCAGGTAAGGGCAGTCACTTTTCTGCTCAAACTAACTACATCGTTCACGAAGCTCACACATTTCTCATCTTAACTGACAAGCATTGGATGTTAGAGGACCAGTGCATTGTGTCAGTTTCAGAAGAAGATTTGGACTACATATAGTCCGTATGTGTAGGAAACACCGTTCTTTTGTTCTGGGCATAATCAGATTTCATGCTGTATTAGATACTCTAGAAAGCAAGAGCGTGCTTCTTGCTCTAAAGCAGAGTGTGATCAATGGATGAGACAATGCTGTGTGTTTCACTTCAGAAATGGAGTTAAATCCCAGGCTCTGTGTCTTCCTACAGGCAAGACTTCGTTTCAGGTAAGGGCAGTCACTTTTCAGTTCAAAGGAACTACATCATTCACAAAGCTCACACGTTTCTCATCTTAACTGACAAGCACTGGATGTTAGAGGACCAGTGCATTCTATCAGTTTCAGAAGAAGATTTGGACTACATATAGTCCTTATGTGTAGGAAACACCGTTCTTTTGTTCTGGGCACACTCAGATTTCCTGCTGTCTTAGAGACTCTAGAAAGCAAGAGTGTGCTTCTTGCTCTAAAGCAGAGTGTGATCCATGGATGAGAACTATGCTGTGTGCTTGACTTCAGATATGGAGTTAAATCCCAGGCTCTGAGTCTTCCTACAGGCAAGACTTCGTTTCAGGTAAGGGCAGTCACTTTTCTGCTCAAACGAACTACATCGTTCATGAAGCTCACGCGTTTCTCATCTTAACTGACAAGCAATGGATGTTAGATGGTCAGTGTATTGTATCAGTTTCAGAAGCAGATTTGGACTACACATGGTCCCTATGTGTATGAAACACCGTTCTTTTGTTCCGGGCACACTCAGATTTCCTGCTGTATTAGAGACTCTACAAAGCAAGAGTGTGCTTCTCGCTCTAAAGCAGAGTGTGATCCATGGATGAGAACTATGCTGTGTGTTTCACTTCTGAAACTGACTTAAATCCCAGGCTCTGTGTCTTACTACAAGCAAGACTTCGTTTCAGGTAAGGGCAGTCACCTTTTTGCTCAAATGAACTACATCATTCACGAAGCTCACACGTTTCTCATCTTAATTGACAAGCATTGGATGGTAGAGGACCAGTGCTTTGTATCAGTTTCAGAAGCAGATTTGGATTATATGGTCAATATGTGTAGGAAACACCGTTCTTTTGTTCTGGGCACACTCAGATTTCCTGCTGTATTAGAGAGTCTAGAAAGCTAGAGTGTGCTTCTCGCTCTAAAGCAGAGTGTGATCCATGGATGAGTACTATGTTGTGTGTTTCCCTTCAGAAATGGATTTAAATCCCAGGCTCTGTGTCTTACTACAAGCAAGACTTCGTTTCATGTAAGGGCAGTCACTTTTCTGCTCAAATGAACTACATCATTCACGAAGCTCACACGTTTCTCATCTTAATTGACAAGCATTGGATGGTAGAGGACCAGTGCTTTCTATCAGTTTCAGAAGCAGATTTGGACTACATATAGTCCATATGTGTAGGAAAGACCGTTCTTTTGTTCCGGGCACACTCAGATTTCCTGCTGTATTAGAGACTCTACAAAGCAAGAGTGTGCTACTCGCTCTAAAGCAGAGTGTGATCCATGGATGAGAACTATGCTGTGTGTTTCCCTTCAGAAATGGAGTTAAATCGCAGACTCTGTGTCTTCCTACAGGCAAGACTTCGTTTCAGGTAAGGGCAGTCACTTTTCTGCTCAAAGGAACTACATCGTTCACGAACCTCACACGTTTCTCATCTTAACTGACAAGCATTGGATGTTAGAGGACCAGTGCATTGTATCAGTTTCAGAAGCAGAGTTGGACTAGATATGGTCCATATGTGTAGGAAACACCGTTCTTTTGTTCTGGGCACAATCAGATTTCCTGCTGTATTAGATACTCTAGAAAGCAAGAGCGTGCTTCTTGCTCTAAAGCAGAGTGTGATGCATGGATGAGAACTATGCTGTGTGTTTCCCTTCAGAAATGGAGTTAAATCCCAGGCTCTGTGTCTTCCTACAGGCAAGGCTTCGTTTCAGGTAAGGGCAGTCACTTTTCTGCTCAAACTAACTACATCGTTCACGAAGCTCACACATTTCTCATCTTAACTGACAAGCATTGGATGTTAGAGGACCAGTGCATTGTGTCAGTTTCAGAAGAAGATTTGGACTACATATAGTCCGTATGTGTAGGAAACACCGTTCTTTTGTTCTGGGCATAATCAGATTTCATGCTGTATTAGATACTCTAGAAAGCAAGAGCGTGCTTCTTGCTCTAAAGCAGAGTGTGATCCATGGATGAGAACTATGTTGTGTGTTTCACTTCAGAAACTGACTTAAATCCCAGGCTCTGTGTCTTACTACAAGCAAGACTTCGTTTCAGGTAAGGGCAGTCACCTTTCTGCTCAAATGAACGACATCATTCACGAAGCTCACACGTTTCTCATCTTAATTGACAAGCATTGGATGGTAGAGGACCAGTGCTTTGTATCAGTTTCAGAAGAAGAGTTGGACTAGATATGGTCCATATGTGTAGGAAACACTGTTCTTTTGTTCTGGGCACACTCAGATTTCCTGCTGTCTTAGAGAATCTAGAAAGCAATAGCGTGCTTCTTGTTCTAAAGCAGAGTGTGATCAATGGATGAGACAATGCTGTGTGTTTCACTTCAGAAATGGAGTTAAATCCCAGGCTCTGTGTCTTCCTACAGGCAAGACTTCGTTTCAGGTAAGGGCAGTCACTTTTCAGTTCAAAGGAACTACATCATTCACAAAGCTCACACGTTTCTCATCTTAACTGACAAGCACTGGATGTTAGAGGACCAGTGCATTCTATCAGTTTCAGAAGAAGATTTGGACTACATATAGTCCTTATGTGTAGGAAACACCGTTCTTTTGTTCTGGGCACACTCAGATTTCCTGCTGTCTTAGAGACTCTAGAAAGCAAGAGTGTGCTTCTTGCTCTAAAGCAGAGTGTGATCCATGGATGAGAACTATGCTGTGTGCTTGACTTCAGAAATGGAGTTAAATCCCAGGCTCTGATTCTTCCTACAGGCAAGACTTCGTTTCAGGTAAGGGCAGTCACTTTTCTGCTCAAACGAACTACATCGTTCATGAAGCTCACGCGTTTCTCATCTTAACTGACAAGCAATGGATGTTAGATGGTCAGTGCTTTGTATCTGTTTCAGAAGCAGATTTGGACTACATATGGTCCCTATGTGTAGGAAACACCGTTCTTTTGTTCCGGGCACACTCAGATTTCCTGCTGTATTAGAGACTCTACAAAGCAAGAGTGTGCTTCTCGCTCTAAAGCAGAGTGTGATCCATGGATGAGAACTATGCTGTGTGTTTCCCTTCAGAAATGGACTTAAATCCCAGGCTCTGTGTCTTACTACAAGCAAGACTTCGTTTCAGGTAATGGCAGTCACTTTTCTGCTCAAATGAACTACATCATTCACGAAGCTCACACGTTTCTCATCTTAATTGACAAGCATTGGATGTTAGAGGACCAGTGCTTTGTATCAGTTTCAGAAGAAGAGTTGGACTAGATATGTTCCATATGTGTAGGAAACACCGTTCTTTTGTTCTGGGCACACTCAGATTTCGTGCTGTCTTAGAGAATCTAGAAAGCAATAGCGTGCTTCTTGTTCTAAAGCAGAGTGTGATCAATGGATGAGACAATGCTGTGTGTTTCACTTCCGAAATGGAGTTAAATCCCAGGCTCTGTGTCTTCCTACAGGCAAGACTTCGTTTCAGGTAAGGGCAGTCACTTTTCAGCTCAAACGAACTACATCGTTCACTGAGCTCACACATTTCTCATCTTAACTGACAAGCACTGGATGTTACAGGACCAGTGCATTGTAACAGTTTCAGAAGAAGATTTGGACTACATATAGTCTGTATGTGTAGGAAACACCATTCTTTTGTTCTGGGCACACTCAGATTTCCTGCTGTCTTAGAGCCTCTAGAAAGCAAACGTGTGCTTCTTGCTCTAATGCAGAGTGTGATCCATGGATGAGAACTATGCTGTGTGTTTCCCTTCAGAAATGGAGTTAAATCCCAGTCTCTGTGTCTTCCTACAGGCAAGACTTCGTTTCAGGTAAGGGCAGTCACTTTTCTGCTCAAACTAACTACATCATTCAAGAAGCTCACACATTTCTCATCTTAACTGACAAGCATTGGATGTTAGAGGGTCAGTGCTTTGTATCAGTTTCAGAAGCAGATTTGGACTACATATGGTCCATATGTGTAGGAATCACCGTTCTTTTGTTCTTTGCACACTCAGATTTCCTGCTGTATTAGAGAGTCTAGAAAGCTAGAGTGGGCTTCTCGCTCTAAAGCAGAGTGTGATCCATGGATGAGTACTATGCTGTGTGTTTCCCTTCAGAAATGGATTTAAATCCCAGGCTCTGTGTCTTACTACAAGCAAGACTTCGTTTCAGGTAAGGGCAGTCACTTTTCAGTTCAAAGGAACTACATCATTGACAAAGCTCACACGTTTCTCATCTTAACTGACAAGGACTGGATGTTAGAGGACCAGTGCATTCCATCAGTTTCAGAAGAAGATTTGGACTACATATAGTCTGTATATGTAGGAAACACCGTTCTTTTGTTCTGGGCACACTCAGATTTCCTGCTCTCTTAGAGACTCTAGAAAGCAAGAGTGTGCTTCTTGCTCTAAAGCAGAGTGTGATCCATGGATGAGAACTATGCTGTGTGCTTGACTTCAGAAATGGAGTTAAATCCCAGGCTCTGAGTCTTCCTACAGGCAAGACTTCGTTTCTGGTAAGGGCAGTCACTTTTCAGCTCAAACAAACTACATCGTTCATGAAGCTCACACGTTTCTCATCTTAACTGACAAGCAATGGATGTTAGATGGTCAGTGCTTTGTATCAGTTTCAGAAGCAGATTTGGACTACATATGGTCCATATGTGTAGGAAACACCGTTCTTTTGTTCCGGGCACACTCAGATTTCCTGCTGTATTAGAGACTCCACAAAGCAAGAGTAGTCTTCTCGTCTAAAGCAGAGTGTGATCCATGGATGAGAACTATGCTGTGTGTTTCCCTTCAGAAATGGACTTAAATCCCAGGCTCTGTGTCTCACTACAAGCAAGACTTCGTTTCAGGTAAGGGCAGTCACTTTTCTGCTCAAATGAACTACATCATTCACGAAGCTCACACGTTTCTCATCTTAATTGACAAGCATTGGATGTTAGAGGACCAGTGCTTTGTATCAGTTTCAGAAGAAGAGTTGGACTAGATATGGTCCATATGTGTAGGAAACACCGTTCTTTTGTTCTGGGCACACTCAGATTTCCTGCTGTATTAGAAATTCTAGAAAGCAAGAGCGTACTTGTCGCTCTAAAGCAGAGTGTGCTCAATGGATGATTACACTGCTGTGTGTTTTACTTCAGAAATGGAGTTAAATCCCAGGCTCTGAGTCTTCCTACAAGCAAGACTTAAATTCAGGTAAGGGCAGTCACTTTTCTGCTCAAACTAACTACATCGTTCACGAAGCTCACACATTTCTCATCTTAACTGACAAGCATTGGATGTTAGAGGGTCAGTGCTTTGTATTAGTTTCAGAAGCAGATTTGGACTACATATGGTCCATATGTGTAGGAAACACCGTTCTTTTGTTCTGGGCACACTCAGATTTCCTGCTGTATTAGAGAGTCTAGAAAGCTAGAGTGTGCTTCTCGCTCTAAAGCAGAGTGTGATCCATGGATGAGAACTATGCTGTGTGTTTCACTAAAGAAATGGATTTAAATCCCAGGCTCTGTGTCTTACTACAAGCAAGACTTCGTTTCATGTAAGGGCAGTCACTTTTCTGCTCAAATGAACTACATCATTCACGAAGCTCACACGTTTCTCATCTTAATTGACAAGCATTGGATGGTAGAGGACCAGTGCTTTCTATCTGTTTCAGAAGAAGAGTTGGACTAGATATGGTCCATATCTGTAGGAAACACCGTTCTTTTGTTCTGGGCACACTCAGATTTCCTGCTGTCTTAGAGAATCTAGAAAGCAATAGCGTGCTTCTTGTTCTAAAGCAGAGTGTGATCAATGGATGAGACAATGCTGTGTGTTTCACTTCAGAATTGGAGTTAAATCCCAGGCTCTGTGTCTTCCTACAGGCAAGACCTCGTTTCAGGTAAGGGCAGTCACTTTTCAGTTCAAAGGAACTACATCATTCACAAAGCTCACACGTTTCTCATTTTAACTGACAAGCACTGGATGTTAGAGGACCAGTGCATTCTATCAGTTTCAGAAGAAGATTTGGACTACATATAGTCCTTATGTGTAGGAAACTCCGTTCTTTTGTTCTGGGCACACTCAGATTTCCTGCTTTCTTAGAGACTCTAGAAAGCAAGATTGTGCTTCTTGCTCTAAAGCAGAGTGTGATCCATGGATGAGAACTATGCTGTGTGCTTGACTTCAGAAATGGAGTTAAATCCCAGGCTCTGAGTCTTCCTACAGGCAAGACTTCGTTTCAGGTAAGGGCAGTCACTTTTCTGCTCAAACGAACTACATCGTTCATGAAGCTCACCCGTTTCTCATCTTAACTGACAAGCAAAGGATGTTAGATGATTAGTGCTTTGTATCAGTTTCAGAAGCAGATTTGGACTACATATGGTCCATATGTGTAGGAAACACCGTTCTTTTGTTCCGGGCACACTCAGATTTTCTGCTGTATTTAGACTCTACAAAGCAAGAGTGTGCTTCTTGCTCTAAAGCAGAGTGTGGTCCATGGATGAGAACTATGCTGTGTGCTTGACTTCAGAAATGGAGTTAAATCCCAGGCTCTGAGTCTTCCTACAGGCAAGACTTCGTTTCAGGTAAGGGCAGACACTTTTCTGTTCAAACGAACTACATCGTTCATGAAGCTCACGCGTTTCTCATCTTAACTGACAAGCAATGGATGTTAGATGGTCAGTGCTTTGTATCACTTTCAGAAGCAGATTTGGACTACATATAGTCCATATGTGTAGGAAAGACCGTTCTTTTGTTCCGGGCACACTCAGATTTCGTGCTGTATTAGAGACTCTACAAAGCAAGTGTGTGCTACTCGCTCTAAAGCAGAGTGTGATCCATGGATGAGAACTATGCTGTGTGTTTCCCTTCAGAAATGGAGTTAAATCGCAGACTCTGTGTCTTCCTACAGGCAAGACTTCGTTTCAGGTAAGGGCAGTCACTTTTCTGCTCAAAGGAACTACATCGTTCACGAACCTCACACGTTTCTCATCTTAACTGACAAGCATTGGATGTTAGAGGACCAGTGCATTGTATCAGTTTCAGAAGCAGAGTTGGACTAGATATGGTCCATATGTGTAGGAAACACCGTTCTTTTGTTCTGGGCACAATCAGATTTCCTGCTGTATTAGATACTCTAGAAAGCAAGAGCGTGCTTCTTGCTCTAAAGCAGTGTGTAATTCATGGATGAGAACTATGCTGTGTGTTTCCCTTCAGAAATGGAGTTAAATCCCAGGCTCTGTGTCTTCCTACAGGCAAGACTTCGTTTCAGGTAAGGGCAGTCACTTTTCTGCTCAAACTAACTACATCGTTCACGAAGCTCACACATTTCTCATCTTAACTGACAAGCATTGGATGTTAGAGGGTCAGTGCTTTGTATCAGTTTCAGAAGCAGATTTGGACTACATATGGTCCATATGTGTAGGAAACACCAATCTTTTTTTCTGGGCACACTCAGATTTCCTGCTGTATTAGAGAGTCTAGAAAGCTAGAGTGTGCTTCTCGCTCTAAAGCAGAGTGTGATCCATGGATGAGTACTATGCTGTGTGTTTCCCTTCAGAAATCGATTTAAATCCCAGGCTCTGTGTCTTACTACAGGCAAGACTTCGTTTCAGGTAAGGGCAGTCACTTTTCAGTTCAAAGGAACTACATCATTCACGAAGCTCACACGTTTCTCATCTTAATTGACAAGCATTGCATGTTAGATGATCAGTGGTTTGTATAAGTTTCAGAAGCAGATTTGGACTACATATGGTCCATATGTGTAGGAAACACCGTTCTTTTGTTCCGGGCACACTCAGATTTTCTGCTGTATTTAGACTCTACAAAGCAAGAGTGTGCTTCTTGCTCTAAAGCAGAGTGTGGTCCATGGATGAGAACTATGCTGTGTGCTTGACTTCAGAAATGGAGTTAAATCCCAGGCTCTGAGTCTTCCTACAGGCAAGACTTCGTTTCAGGTAAGGGCAGTCACTTCTCTGTTCAAACGAACTACATCGTTCATGAAGCTCACGCGTTTCTCATCTTAACTGACAAGCAATGGATGTTAGATGGTCAGTTCTTTGTATCACTTTCAGAAGCAGATTTGGACTACATATAGTCCATATGTGTAGGAAAGACCGTTCTTTTGTTCCGGGCACACTCAGATTTCCTGCTGTATTAGAGACTCTACAAAGCAAGAGTGTGCTACTCGCTCTAAAGCAGAGTGTGATCCATGGATGAGAGCTATGCTGTGTGTTTCCCTTCAGAAATGGAGTTATATCGCAGACTCTGTGTCTTCCTACAGGCAAGACTTCGTTTCAGGTAAGGGCAGTCACTTTTCTGCTCAAAGGAACTACATCGTTCACGAACCTCACACGTTTCTCATCTTAACTGACAAGCATTGGATGTTAGAGGACCAGTGCATTGTATCAGTTTCAGAAGCAGAGTTGGACTAGATATGGTCCATATGTGTGGGAAACACCGTTCTTTTGTTCTGGGCACAATCAGATTTCCTGCTGTATTAGATACTCTAGAAAGCAAGAGCGTGCTTCTTGCTCTAAAGCAGAGTGTGATTCATGGATGAGAACTATGCTGTGTGTTTCCCTTCAGAAATGGAGTTAAATCCCAGGCTCTGTGTCTTCCTACAGGCAAGACTTCGTTTCAGGTAAGGGCAGTCACTTTTCTGCTCAAACTAACTACATCGTTCACGAAGCTCACACATTTCTCATCTTAACTGACAAGCATTGGATGTTAGAGGGTCAGTGCTTTGTATCAGTTTCAGAAGCAGATTTGGACTACATATGGTCCATATGTGTAGGAAACACCAATCTTTTTTTCTGGGCACACTCAGATTTCCTGCTGTATTAGAGAGTCTAGAAAGCTAGAGTGTGCTACTCGCTCTAAAGCAGAGTGTGATCCATGGATGAGTACTATGCTGTGAGTTTCCCTTCAGAAATGGATTTAAATCCCAGGCTCTGTGTCTTACTACAGGCAAGACTTCGTTTCAGGTAAGGGCAGTCACTTTTCAGTTCAAAGGAACTACATCATTCACGAAGCTCACACGTTTCTCATCTTAACTGAATGGAATTGGATGTTAGAGGACCAGTGCTTTGTATCAGTTTCAGAAGAAGAGTTGGACTAGATATGGTCCATATGTGTAGGAAACACCGTTCTTTTGTTCTGGGCCCACTCAGATTTCCTGCTGTCTTAGAGAATCTAGAAAGCAATAGCGTGCTTCTTGTTCTAAAGCAGAGTGTGATCAATGGATGAGACAATGCTGTGAGTTTCACTTCAGAAATGGAGTTAAATCCCAGGCTCTGTGTCTTCCTACAGGCAAGACTTCGTTTCAGGTAAGGGCAGTCACTTTTCAGTTCAAAGGAACTACATCATTCACAAAGCTCACACGTTTCTCATCTTAACTGACAAGCACTGGATGTTAGAGGACCAGTGCATTCTATCAGTTTCAGAAGAAGATTTGGACTACATATAGTCCTTATGTGTAGGAAACACCGTTCTTTTGTTCTGGGCACACTCAGATTTCCTGCTGTCTTAGAGACTCTAGAAAGCAAGAGTGTGCTTCTTGCTCTAAAGCAGAGTGTGATCCATGGATGAGAACTATGCTGTGTGCTTGACTTCAGAAATGGAGTTAAATCCCAGGCTCTGAGTCTTCCTACAGGCAAGACTTCGTTTCAGGTAAGGGCAGTCACTTTTCTGCTCAAACGAACTACATCGTTCATGAAGCTCACGCGTTTCTCATCTTAACTGACAAGCAATGGATGTTAGATGGTCAGTGCTTTGTATCAGTTTCAGAAGCAGATTTGGACTACATATGGTCCCTATGTGTAGGAAACACCGTTCTTTTGTTCCGGGCACACTCAGATTTCCTGCTGTATTAGAGACTCTACAAAGCAATAGCGTGCTTCTTGTTCTAAAGCAGAGTGTGATCAATGGATGAGACAATGCTGTGTGTTTCACTTCCGAAATGGAGTTAAATCCCAGGCTCTGTGTCTTCCTACAGGCAAGACTTCGTTTCAGGTAAGGGCAGTCACTTTTCAGCTCAAACGAACTACATCGTTCACTGAGCTCACACATTTCTCCTCTTAACTGACAAGCACTGGATGTTACAGGACCAGTGCATTGTAACAGTTTCAGAAGAAGATTTGGACTACATATATTCTGTATGTGTAGGAAACACCGTTCTTTTGTTCTGGGCACACTCAGATTTCCTGCTGTCTTAGAGCCTCTAGAAAGCAAACGTGTGCTTCTTGCTCTAATGCAGAGTGTGATCCATGGATGATAACTATGCTGTGTGTTTCCCTTCAGAAATGGAGTTAAATCCCAGTCTCTGTGTCTTCCTACAGGCAAGACTTCGTTTCAGATAAGGGCAGTCACTTTTCTGCTCAAACTAACTACATCATTCACGAAGCTCACACATTTCTCATCTTAACTGACAAGCATTGGATGTTAGAGGGTCAGTGCTTTGTATCAGTTTCAGAAGCAGATTTGGACTACATATGGTACATATGTGTAGGAAACACCGTTCTTTTGTTCTTTGCACACTCAGATTTCCTGCTGTATTAGAGAGTCTAGAAAGCTAGAGTGGGCTTCTCGCTCTAAAGCAGAGTGTGATCCATGGATGAGTACTATGCTGTGTGTTTCCCTTCAGAAATGGATTTAAATCCCAGGCTCTGTGTCTTCCTACAGGCAAGACTTCGTTTCAGGTAAGGGCAGTCACTTTTCAGTTCAAAGGAACTACATCATTCACAAAGCTCACACGTTTCTCATCTTAACTGACAAGCACTGGATGTTAGAGGACCAGTGCATTCCATCAGTTTCAGAAGAAGATTTGGACTACATATAGTCTGTATGTGTAGGAAACACCGTTCTTTTTTTCTGGGCACACTCAGATTTCCTGCTCTCTTAGAGACTCTAGAAAGCAAGAGTGTGCTTCTTGCTCTAAAGCAGAGTGTGATCCATGGATGAGAACTATGCTGTGTGCTTGACTTCAGAAATGGAGTTAAATCCCAGGCTCTGAGTCTTCCTACAGGCAAGACTTCGTTTCAGGTAAGGGCAGTCACTTTTCAGCTCAAACGAACTACATCGTTCATGAAGCTCACACGTTTCTCATCTTAACTGACAAGCATTGGATGTTAGATGGTCAGTGCTTTGTATCAGTTTCAGAAGCAGATTTGGACTACATATGGTCCATATGTGTAGGAAACACCGTTCTTTTGTTCCGGGCACACTCAGATTTCCTGCTGTATTAGAGACTCTACAAAGCAAGAGTAGTCTTCTCGCTCTAAAGCAGAGTGTGATCCATGGATGAGAACTATGCTGTGTGTTTCCCTTCAGAAATGGACTTAAACCCCAGGCTCTGTGTCTTACTACAAGCAAGACTTCGTTTCAGGTAAGGGCAGTCACTTTTCTGCTCAAATGAACTACATCATTCACGAAGCTCACACGTTTCTCATCTTAATTGACAAGCATTGGATGTTAGAGGACCAGTGCTTTGTATCAGTTTCAGAAGAAGAGTTGGACTAGATATGGTCCATATGTGTAGGAAACACCGTTCTTTTGTTCTGGGCACACTCAGATTTCCTGCTGTATTAGAAATTCTAGAAAGCAAGAGCGTGCTTGTCACTCTAAAGCAGAGTGTGATCAATGGATGATTACACTGATGTGTGTTTTATTTCAGAAATGGAGTTAAATCCCAGGCTCTGAGTCTTCCTACAAGCAAGACTTAAATTCAGGTAAGGGCAGTCACTTTTCTACTCAAATTAACTACATCGTTCACTAAGCTCACACATTTCTCATCTTAACTGACAAGCATTGGATGTTAGAGGACCAGTGCATTGTGTCAGTTTCAGAAGAAGATTTGGACTACATATAGTCCGTATGTGTAGGAAACACCGTTCTTTTGTTCTGGGCACAATCACATTTCCTGCTGTATTAGATACTCTAGAAAGCAAGAGCGTGCTTCTTGCTCTGAAGCAGAGTGTGATCCATGGATGAGAACTATGCTGTGTGTTTCACTTCAGAAATTGACTTAAATCCCAGGCTCTGTGTCTTACTACAAGCAAGACTTCGTTTCAGGTAAGGGCAGTCACTTTTCTGCTCAAATGAACTACATCATTCACGAAGCTCACACGTTTCTCATCTTAATTGACAAGCATTGGATGGTAGAGGACCAGTGCTTTGTATCAGTTTCAGAAGAAGAGTTGGACTAGATATGGTCCATATGTGTAGGAAACACCATTCTTTTGTTCTGGGCACAATCAGACTTCCTGCTCTATTAGAGACTCTAGAAAGCAAGAGCATGCTTCTTGCTCTAAAACAAGTGTGATCCATTGATGAGAACTATGCTGTATGTTTCCCTTCAGAAATGGAGTTAAATCCCAGACTCTGTGTCTTCCTACAGGCAAGACTTCGTTTCAGGTAAGGGCAGTCACTTTTCAGCTCAAACGAACTACATCGTTCACTGAGCTCACACATTTCTCATCTTAACAGACAAGCATTGGATGGTAGAGGACCAGTGCTTTGTATCATTTTCAGAAGCAGAGTTGTACTAGATATTGTCCGTATGTGTAGGAAACACCGTTCTTTTGTTCTGGGCACACTCAGATTTCCTGCTGTATTAGAGAGTCTAGAAAGCTAGAGTGTGCTTCTCCCTCTAAAGCAGAGTGTGATCCATGGATGAGTACTATGCTGTGTGTTTCCCTTCAGAAATGGAGTTAAATCCCAGGCTCTGTGTCTTACTACAAGCAAGACTTCGTTTCAGGTAAGGGCAGTCACTTTTCTGCTCAAACGAACTACATCGTTCATGAGGCTCCCACGTTTCTCATCTTAACTGACAAGCATTGGATGTTAGATAGTCAGTGCTTTGTATCAGTTTCAGAAGCAGATTTGGACTACATATGGTCCATATGTGTAGGAAACACCGTTCTTATGTTCCGGGCACACTCAGATTTCCTGCTGTATTAGAGACTCTACAAAGCAAGAGTGTGCTTCTCGCTCTAAAGCAGAGTGTGTTCCATGGATGAGAACTATGCTGTGTGTTTCCCTTCAGAAATGGACTTAAATCCCAGGCTCTGTGTCTTACTACAAGCAAGACTTCGTTTCAGGTAAGGGCAGTCACTTTTCTGCTCAAATGAACTACATCATTCACGAAGCTCACACGTTTCTCATCTTAATTGACAAGCATTGGATGGTAGAGGACCAGTGCTTTGTATCAGTTTCAGAAGAAGAGTTGGACTAGATATGGTCCATATGTGTAGGAAACACCGTTCTTTTGTTCTGGGCACACTCAGATTTCCTGCTGTCTTAGAGAATCTAGAAAGCAATAGCGTGCTTCTTGTTCTAAAGCAGAGTGTGATCAATGGATGAGACAATGCTGTGTGTTTCACTTCAGAAATGGAGTTAAATCCCAGGCTCTGTGTCTTCCTACAGGCAAGACTTCGTTTCAGGTAAGGGCAGTCACTTTTCAGCTCAAACGAACTACATCGTTCACTGAGCTCACACGTTTCTCATCTTAACAGACAAGCATTGGATGTTAGAGGACCAGTGCATTGTATCAGTTTCAGAAGAAGATTTGGACTACATATAGTCAGTATGTGTGGGAAACACCGTTCTTTTGTTCTGGGCACAATCAGACTTCCTGCTCTATTAGAGACTCTAGAAAGCAAGAGCGTGCTTCTTGCTCTAAAACAAGTGTGGTCCATTGATGAGAACTATGCTGTATGTTTCCCTTCAGAAATGGAGTTAAATCCCAGACTCTGTGTCTTCCTACAGGCAAGACTTCGTTTCAGGTAAGGATAGTCACTTTTCAGCTCAAACGAACTACATCGTTCACTGAGCTCACACATTTCTCATCTTAACAGACAAGCATTGGATGTTAGAGGACCAGTGCTTTGTATCATTTTCAGAAGCAGAGTTGTACTAGATATTGTCTGTATGTGTAGGAAACACCGTTCTTTTGTTCTGGGCACACTCAGATTTCCTGCTGTATTAGAGAGTCTAGAAAGCTAGAGTGTGCTTCTCCCTCTAAAACAGGGTGTGATCCATGGATGAGTACTATGCTGTGTGTTTCCCTTCAGAAATGGATTTAAATCCCATGCTCTGTGTCTTACTACAAGCAAGACTTCGTTTCAGGTAAGGGCAGTCACTTTTCAGTTCAAAGGAACTACATCATTCACAAAGCTCACACGTTTCTCATCTTAACTGACAAGCACTGGATGTTAGAGGACCAGTGCATTGTATCAGTTTCAGAAGAAGATTTGGACTACATATAGTCTGTATGTGTAGGAAACACCGTTCTTTTGTTCTGGGCACACTCAGATTTCCTGCTGACTTAGAGACTCTAGAAAGCAAGAGCGTGCTTCTCGCTCTAAAGCAGAGTGTGATCAATGGATGTTTACACTGCTGTGTGTTTTACTTCAGAAATGGAGTTACATCCCAGGCTCTGAGTCTTCCTACAAGCAAGACTTCAATTCAGGTAAGGGCAGTCACTTTTCTGCTCAAACTAACTACATCGTTCACGAAGCTCACACATTTCTCATCTTAACTGACAAGCATTGGATGTTAGAGGACCAGTGCATTGTGTCAGTTTCAGAAGAAGATTTGCACTACATATAGTCCGTATGTGTAGGAAACGACGTTCTTTTGTTCTGGGCACAATCAGATTTCCTGCTGTATTAGATACTCTAGAAAGCAAGAGCGTGCTTCTTGCTCTAAAGCAGAGTGTGATCCATGGATGAGAACTATGCTGTGTGTTTCACTTCAGAAATTGACTTAAATCCCAGGCTCTGTGTCTTACTACAAGCAAGACTTCGTTTCAGGTAAGGGCAGTCACTTTTCTGCTCAAATGAACTACATCATTCACGAAGCTCACACGTTTCTCATCTTAATTGACAAGCATTGGATGGTAGAGGACCAGTGCTTTGTATCAGTTTCAGAAGAAGAGTTGGACTAGATATGGTCCATATGTGTAGGAAACACCGTTCTTTTGTTCTGGGCTCACTCAGATTTCCTGCTGTCTTAGAGAATCTAGAAAGCAATAGCGTGCTTCTTGTTCTAAAGCAGAGTGTGATCAATGGATGAGAAAATGCTGTGTGTTTCACTTCAGAAATATAGTTAAATCCCAGGCTCTGTGTCTTCCTACAGGCAAGACTTCGTTTCAGGTAAGGGCAGTCACTTTTCGGTTCAAAGGAACTACATCATTCACAAAGCTCACACGTTTCTCATCTTAACTGACAAGCACTGGATGTTAGAGGACCAGTGCATTCTATCAGTTTCAGAAGAAGATTTGGACTACATATAGTCCGTATGTGTAGGAAACACCGTTCTTTTGTTCTGGGCACACTCAGATTTCCTGCTGTCTTAGAGACTCTAGAAATCAAGAGTGTGCTTCTTGCTCTAAAGCAGAGTGTGATCCATGGATGAGAACTATGCTGTGTGCTTGACTTCAGAAATGGTGTTAAATCCCAGGCTCTGAGTCTTCCTACAGGCAAGACTTCGTTTCAGGTAAGGGCAGTCACTTTTCTGTTCAAACGAACTACATCGTCCATGAAGCTCACATGTTTCTCATCTTAACTGACAAGCAATGGATGTTAGATGGTCAGTGCTTTGTATCAGTTTCAGAAGCAGATTTGGACTACATATAGTCCATATGTGTAGGAAAGACCGTTCTTTTGTTCTGGGCACACTCAGATTTCCTGCTGTATTACAGACTCTACAAAGCAAGAGTGTGCTTCTCGCTCTAAAGCAGAGTGTGATCCATGGATGAGAACTATGCTGTGTGTTTCCCTTCAGAAATGGAGTTAAATCACAGACTCTGTGTCTTCCAACAGGCAACACTTCGTTTCAGGTAAGGGCAGTCACTTTGCAGTTCAAAGGAACTACATCCTTCACGAAGCTCACACGTTTCTCATCTTAACTGACAACCATTGGATGTTAGAGGACCAGTGAGTGCATTGTGTCAGTTTCAGAAGAAGATTTGGACTACATATAGTCCGTATGTGTAGGAAACACCGTTCTTTTGTTCTGGGCACAATCAGATTTCATGCTGTATTAGATACTCTAGAAAGCAAGAGCGTGCTTCTTGCTCTAAAGCAGAGTGTGATCCATGGATGAGAACTATGCTGTGTGTTTCACTTCAGAAACTGACTTAAATCCCAGGCTCTGTGTCTTACTACAAGCAAGACTTCGTTTCAGGTAAGGGCAGTCACCTTTCTGCTCAAATGAACTACATCATTCACGAAGCTCACACGTTTCTCATCTTAATTGACAAGCATTGGATGGTAGAGGACCAGTGCTTTGTATCAGTTTCAGAAGAAGAGTTGGACTAGATATGGTCCATATGTGTAGGAAACACCGTTCTTTTCTTCTGGGCACACTCAGATTTCCTGTTGTCTTAGAGAATCTAGAAAGCAATAGCGTGCTTCTTGTTCTAAAGCAGAGTGTGATCAATGGATGAGACAATGCTGTGTGTTTCACTTCAGAAATGGAGTTAAATCCCAGGCTCTGTGTCTTCCTACAGGCAAGACTTGGTTTCAGGTAAGGGCAGTCACTTTTCAGCTCAAACGAACTACATCGTTCACTGAGCTCACACAATTCTCATCTTTACAGACAAGCATTGGATGTTAGAGGACCAGTGATTTGTATCAGTTTCAGAAGCAGAGTTGGACTAGATATTGTCCGTATGTGTAGGAAACACCGTTCTTTTGTTCTCAGCACACTCACGTTTCATGCTGTCTTAGAGATTCTAGAAAGCAAGAGCGTGCTTCTTGTTCTAAAGCAGAGTGTCATCAATGGATGACACAATGCAGTGTGTTTCACTTCAGAAATGGAGTTAAATCCCAGGCTCTGAGTCTCCCTACAAGCAAGACTTCGTTTCAGGTAATGGCAGTCACTTTTCTGCTCAAAGGAACTACATCGTTCACGAAGCTCACACGTTTCTCATCTTAACTGACAAGCATTGGATGTTAGAGGACCAGTGCATTGTATCAGTTTCAGAAGAAGATTTGGACTACATGTAGTCCGTATGTGTAGGAAACACCGTTCTTTTGTTCTGGGCACAATCAGATTTCCTGCTCTATTGAGACTCTAGAAAGCAAGAGCGTGCTTCTTGCTCTAAAGCAGAGTGTGATCCATTGATGAGAACTATGCTGTGTGTTTCCCTTCAGAAATGGAGTTAAATCCCAGGCTCTGTGTCTTCCTACAAGCAAGACTTCGTTTCAGGTAAGGGCAGTCACTTTTCAGCTCAAACGAACTACATCGTTCACTGAGCTCACACATTTCTCTTCTTAACTGACAAGCATTGGATGTTAGAGGACCAGTGCTTTGTATCAGTTTCAGAAGCAGAGTTGGACTAGATATGGTCCGTATGTGTAGGAAACACCGTTCTTTTGTTCTCAGCACACTCACGTTTCCTGCTATCTTAGAGACTCTAGAAAGCAGGAGCGTGCTTCTTGTTCTAAAGCAGAGTGTGATCAATGGATGAGATAATGCTGTGTGTTTCACTTCAGAATTGGAGTTAAATCCCAGGCTCTGAGTCTCCCTACAAGCAAGACTTCATTTCAGGTAAGGGCAGTCACTTTTCTGCTCAAAGGAACTACATCGTTCAAGAAGCTCAAACGTTTCTCATCTTAACTGACAAGCATTGGATATTAGAGGACCAGTGCATTGTATCAGTTTCAGAAGAAGATTAGGACTACATATAGTCCGTATGTGTAGGAAACACCGTTCTTTTGTTCTGGGCACACTCAGATTTCCTGCTGTATTAGAAATTCTAGAAAGCAAGAGCGTGCTTCTTGCTCTAAACCAGAGTGTGATCCATGGATGAGACAATGCTGTGTGTTTCACTTCCGAAATGGAGTTAAATCCCAGGCTCTGTGTCTTCCTACAGGCAAGACTTCTTTTCAGGTAAGGGCAGTCACTTTTCAGCTCAAACGAACTACATCGTTCACTGAGCTCACACATTTCTCATCTTAACAGACAAGCATTGGATGTTAGAGGACCAGTGATTTGTATCAGTTTCAGAAGCAGAGTTGGACTAGATATTGTCCGTATGTGTAGGAAACACCGTTCTTTTGTTCTCAGCACACTCACGTTTCCTGCTGTCTTAGAGACTCTAGAAAGCAAGAGCGTACTTCTTGTTCTAAAGCAGAGTGTCATCAATGGATGAGACAATGCAGTGTGTTTCACTTCAGAAATGGAGTTAAATCCCAGGCTCTGAGTCTCCCTACAAGCAAGACTTCATTTCAGGTAAGGGCAGTCACTTTTCTGCTCAAAGGAACTACATCGTGCACGAAGCTCACACGTTTCTCATCTTAACTGACAAGCATTGGATGTTAGAGGACCAGTGCATTGTATCAGTTTCAGAAGAAGATTTAGACTACATATAGTCCGTATGTGTAGGAAACACCGTTCTTTTGTTCTGGGCACACTCAGATTTCCTGCTGTATTAGAAATTCTAGAAAGCAAGAGCGTGCTTCTTGCTCTAAAGCAGAGTGTGATCCATGGATGAGAACTATGCTGTGTGTTTCCCTTCAGAAATGGAGTTAAATCCCAGGCTCTGTGTCTTCCTACAAGCAAGACTTCGTTTCAGGTAAGGGCAGTCACTTTTCAGCTCAAACGAACTACATCGTTCACTGAGCTCACACATTTCTCATCTTAACTGACAAGCATTGGATGTTAGAGGACCAGTGCTTTGTATCAGTTTCAGAAGCAGAGTTGGACTAGATATGGTCCGTATGTGTAGGAAACACCGTTCTTTTGTTCTCAGCACACTCACGTTTCCTGCTGTCTTAGAGACTCTAGAAAGCAAGAGCGTGCTTCTTGTTCTAAAGCAGAGTGTGATCAATGGATGAGATAATGCTGTGTGTTTCACTTCAGAATTGGAGTTAAATCCCAGGCTCTGAGTCTCCCTACAGGCAAGACTTCGTTTCAGGTAAGGGCAGTCACTTTTCTGCTCAAAGGAACTACATCGTTCAAGAAGCTCAAACGTTTCTCATCTTAACTGACAAGCATTGGATATTAGAGGACCAGTGCATTGTATCAGTTTCAGAAGAAGATAAGGACTACATATAGTCCGTATGTGTAGGAAACACCGTTCTTTTGTTCTGGGCACACTCAGATTTCCTGCTGTCTTAGAGACTCTAGAAAGCAAGAGTTTGCTTCTTGCTCTAAAGCAGAGTGTGATCCATGGATGAGAACTATGCTGTGTGCTTGACTTCAGAAATGGAGTTAAATCCCAGGCTCTGAGTCTTCCTACAAGCAAGACTTAAATTCAGGTAAGGGCAGTCACTTTTCTGCTCAAACTAACTACATCGTTCATGAAGCTCACACATTTCTCATCTTAACTGACAAGCATTGGATGTTAGAGGACCAGTGCATTGTGTCAGTTTCAGAAGAAGATTTGGACTACATATAGTCCATATGTGTAGGAAACACCGTTCTTTTGTTCTGGGCACAATCAGATTTCATGCTGTATTAGATACTCTAGAAAGCAAGAGCGTGCTTCTTGCTCTAAAGCAGAGTATGATCCATGGATGAGAACTATGCTGTGTGTTTCACTTCAGAAACTGACTTAAATCCCAGGCTCTGTGTCTTACTACAAGCAAGACTTAATTTCAGGTAAGGGCAGTCACCTTTCTGCTCAAATGAACTACATCATTCACGAAGCTCACACGTTTCTCATCTTAATTGACAAGCATTGGATGGTAGAGGACCAGTGCTTTGTATCAGTTTCAGAAGAAGAGTTGGACTAGATATGGTCCATATGTGTAGGAAACACAGTTCTTTTCTTCTGGGCACACTCAGATTTCCTGTTGTCTTAGAGAATCTAGAAAGCAATAGCGTGCTTCTTGTTCTAAAGCAGAGTGTGATCAATGGATTAGACAATGCTGTGTGTTTCACTTCAGAAATGGAGTTAAATCCCAGGCTCTGTGTCTTCCTACAGGCAAGACTTCGTTTCAGGTAAGGGCAGTCACTTTTCAGCTCAAACGAACTACATCGTTCACTGAGCTCACACATTTCTCATCTTAACAGACAAGCATTGGATGTTAGAGGACCAGTGATTTGTATCAGTTTCAGAAGCAGAGTTGGACTAGATATTGTCCGTATGTGTAGGAAACACCGTTCTTTTGTTCTCAGCACACTCACGTTTCATGCTGTCTTAGAGACTCTAGAAAGCAAGAGCGTACTTCTTGTTCTAAAGCAGAGTGTCATCAATGGATGAGACAATGCAGTGTGTTTCACTTCAGAAATGGAGTTAAATCCCAGGCTCTGAGTCTCCCTACAAGCAAGACTTCGTTTCAGGAAATGGCAGTCACTTTCTGCTCAAAGGAACTACATCGTTCACGAAGCTCACACGTTTCTCATCTTAACTGACAAGCATTGGATGTTAGAGGACCAGTGCATTGTATCAGTTTCAGAAGAAGATTTGGACTACATGTAGTCCGTATGTGTAGGAAACACCGTTCTTTTGTTCTGGGCACAATCAGATTTCCTGCTCTATTGAGACTCTAGAAAGCAAGAGCATGCTTCTTGCTCTAAAGCAGAGTGTGATCCATTGATGAGAACTATGCTGTATGTTTCCCTTCAGAAATGGAGTTAAATCCCAGACTCTGTGTCTTCCTACACACAAGACTTCGTTTCAGGTAAGGGCAGTCACTTTTCAGCTCAAACGAACTACATCGTTCACTGAGCTCACACAATTCTCATCTTAACAGACAAGCATTGGATGTTAGAGGACCAGTGATTTGTATCAGTTTCAGAAGCAGAGTTGGACTAGATATTGTCCGTATGTGTAGGAAACACCGTTCTTTTGTTCTCAGCACACTCACGTTTCCTGCTGTCTTAGAGGCTCTAGAAAGCAAGAGCGTACTTCTTGTTCTAAAGCAGAGTGTCATCAATGGATGAGTCAATGCAGTGTGTTTCAATTCAGAAATGGAATTAAATCCCAAGCTCTGAGTCTCCCTACAAGCAAGACTTCATTTCAGGTAAGGGCAGTCACTTTTCTGCTCAAAGGAACTACATCGTTCACGAAGCTCACACGTTTCTCATCTTAACTGACAAGCATTGGATGTTAGAGGACCAGTGCATTGTATCAGTTTCAGAAGAAGATTTAGACTCCATATAGTGCGTATGTGTAGGAAACACCGTTCTTTTGTTCTGGGCACACTCAGATTTCCTGCTGTATTAGAAATTCTAGAAAGCAAGAGCGTGCTTCTTGCTCTAAAGCAGAGTGTGATCCATGGATGAGAACTATGCTGTGTGTTTCCCTTCAGAAATGGAGTTAAATCCCAGGCTCTGTGTCTTCCTACAAGCAAGACTTCATTTCAGGTAAGGGCAGTCACTTTTCAGCTCAAACGAACTACATCGTTCACTGAGCTCACACATTTCTCTTCTTAACTGACAAGCATTGGATGTTAGAGGACCAGTGCTTTGTATCAGTTTCAGAAGCAGAGTTGGACTAGATATGGTCCGTATGTGTAGGAAACACCGTTCTTTTGTTCTCAGCACACTCACGTTTCCTGCTGTCTTAGAGACTCTAGAAAGCAAGAGCGTGCTTCTTGTTCTAAAGCAGAGTGTGATCAATGGATGAGATAATGCTGTGTGTTTCACTTCAGAATTGGAGTTAAATCCCAGGCTCTGATTCTCCATACAAGCAAGACTTCGTTTCAGGTAAGAGCAGTCACTTTTCTGCTCAAAGGAACTACATCGTTCAAGAAGCTCAAACGTTTCTCATCTTAACTGACAAGCATTGGATATTAGAGGACCAGTGCATTGTATCAGTTTCAGAAGAAGATTAGGACTACATATAGTCTGTATGTGTAGGAAACACCGTTCTTTTGTTCTGGGCACACTCAGATTTCCTGCTGTATTAGAAATTCTAGAAAGCAAGAGCGTGCTTATTGCTCTAAAGCAGAGTGTGATCCATGGATGAGAACTATGCTGTTTGTTTCCCTTCAGAAATGGAGTTAAATACCAGGCTCTGTGTCTTCCTACAAGAAAGACTTCATTTCAGGTAAGGGCAGTCACTATTCAGCTCAAACGAACTACATCGTTCACTGAGCTCACACATTTCTCATCTTAACAGACAAGCATTGGATGTTAGGGGACCAGTGCTTTGTATCAGTTTCAGAAGCAGAGTTGGACTAGATATGGTCCGCATGTGTAGGAAACACCGTTCTTTTGTTCTCAGCACACTCACGTTTCCTGCTGTCTTAGAGACTCTAGAAAGCAAGAGCGTGCTTCTTGTTCTAAAGCAGAGTGTGATCAATGGATGAGATAATGCTGTGTGTTTCACTTCAGAATTAGAGTTAAATCCCAGGATCTGAGTCTCCCTACAAGCAAGATTTCGTTTCAGGTAAGGGCAGTCACTTTTCTGCTCAAAGGAACTACATCGTTCACGAAGCTCACACGTTTCTCATCTTAACTGACAAGCATTGGATATTAGAGGACCAGTGCATTGTATCAGTTTCAGAAGAAGATTAGGACTACATATAGTCCGTATGTGTAGGAAACACCGTTCTTTTGTTCTGGGCACACTCAGATTTCCTGCTGTATTAGAGAGTCTAGAAAGCTAGAGTGTGCTTCTCGCTCTAAACCAGAGTGTGATCCATGGATGAGACAATGCTGTGTGTTTCACATCCGAAATGGAGTTAAATCACAGGCTCTGTGTCTTCCTACAGGCAAGACTTCGTTTCAGGTAAGGGCAGTCACTTTTCAGCTCAAACGAACTACATCGTTCACTGAGCTCACACATTTCTCATCTTAACAGAGAAGCATTGGATGTTAGAGGACCAGTGATTTGTATCAGTTTCAGAAGCAGAGTTGGACTAGATATTGTCCCTATGTGTAGGAAACACCGTTCTTTTGTTCTCAGCACGCTCACGTTTCCTGCTGTCTTAGAGACTCTAGAAAGCAAGAGCGTACTTCTTGTTCTAAAGCAGAGTGTCATCAATGGATGAGACAATGCAGTGTGTTTCACTTCAGAAATGGAGTTAAATCCCAGGCTCTGAGTCTGCCTACAAGCAAGACTTCATTTCAGGTAAGGGCAGTCACTTTTCTGCTCAAGGAACTACATCGTTCACGAAGCTCACACGTTTCTCATCTTAACTGACAAGCATTGGATGTTAGAGGACCAGTGCATTGTATCAGTTTCAGAAGAAGATTTAGACTACATATAGTCCGTATGTGTAGGAATCACCGTTCTTTTGTTCTGGGCACACTCAGATTTCCTGCTGTATTAGAAATTCTAGAAAGCAAGAGCGTGCTTCTTGCTCTAAAGCAGAGTGTGATCCATGGATGAGAACTATGCTGTGTGTTTCCCTTCAGAAATGGAGTTAAATCCCAGGCTCTGTGTCTTCCTACAAGGAAGACTTCGTTTCAGGTAAAGGCAGTCACTTTTCAGCTCAAACGAACTACATCGTTCACTGAGCTCACACATTTCTCATCTTAACAGACAAGCATTGGATGTTAGGGGACCAGTGCTTTGTATCAGTTTCAGAAGCAGAGTTGGACTAGATATGGTCTGTATGTGTAGGAAACACCGTTCTTTTGTTCTCAGCACACTCACGTTTCCTGCTGTCTTAGAGACTCTAGAAAGCAAGAGCATGCTTCTTGTTCTAAAGCAGAGTGTGATCAATGGATGAGACAATGCAGTGTGTTTCACTTCAGAAATGGAGTTAAATCCCAGGCTCTGAGTCTCCCTACAAGCAAGACTTCGTTTCAGGAAATGGCAGTCACTTTCTGCTCAAAGGAACTACATCGTTCACGAAGCTCACACGTTTCTCATCTTAACTGACAAGCATTCGATGTTAGAGGACCAGTGCATTGTATCAGTTTCAGAAGAAGATTTGGACTACATGTAGTCCGTATGTGTAGGAAACACCGTTCTTTTGTTCTGGGCACAATCAGATTTCCTGCTCTATTGAGACTCTAGAAAGCAAGAGCATGCTTCTTGCTCTAAAGCAGAGTGTGATCCATTGATGAGAACTATGCTGTATGTTTCCCTTCAGAAATGGAGTTAAATCCCAGACTCTGTGTCTTCCTACACACAAGACTTCGTTTCAGGTAAGGGCAGTCACTTTTCAGCTCAAACGAACTACATCGTTCACTGAGCTCACACATTTCTCATCTTAACAGACAAGCATTGGATGTTAGAGGACCAGTGATTTGTATCAGTTTCAGAAGCAGAGTTGGACTAGATATTGTCCGTATGTGTAGGAAACACCGTTCTTTTGTTCTCAGCACACTCACGTTTCCTGCTGTCTTAGAGGCTCTAGAAAGCAAGAGCGTACTTCTTGTTCTAAAGCAGAGTGTCATCAATGGATGAGTCAATGCAGTGTGTTTCAATTCAGAAATGGAATTAAATCCCAAGCTCTGAGTCTCCCTACAAGCAAGACTTCATTTCAGGTAAGGGCAGTCACTTTTCTGCTCAAAGGAACTACATCGTTCACGAAGCTCACACGTTTCTCATCTTAACTGACAAGCATTGGATGTTAGAGGACCAGTGCATTGTATCAGTTTCAGAAGAAGATTTAGACTCCATATAGTGCGTATGTGTAGGAAACACCGTTCTTTTGTTCTGGGCACACTCAGATTTCCTGCTGTATTAGAAATTCTAGAAAGCAAGAGCGTGCTTCTTGCTCTAAAGCAGAGTGTGATCCATGGATGAGAACTATGCTGTGTGTTTCCCTTCAGAAATGGAGTTAAATCCCAGGCTCTGTGTCTTCCTACAAGCAAGACTTCATTTCAGGTAAGGGCAGTCACTTTTCAGCTCAAACGAACTACATCGTTCACTGAGCTCACACATTTCTCTTCTTAACTGACAAGCATTGGATGTTAGAGGACCAGTGCTTTGTATCAGTTTCAGAAGCAGAGTTGGACTAGATATGGTCCGTATGTGTAGGAAACACCGTTCTTTTGTTCTCAGCACACTCACGTTTCCTGCTGTCTTAGAGACTCTAGAAAGCAAGAGCGTACTTCTTGTTCTAAAGCAGAGTGTCATCAATGGATGAGACAATGCAGTGTGTTTCACTTCAGAAATGGAGTTAAATCCCAGGCTCTGAGTCTCCCTACAAGCAAGACTTCATTTCAGGTAAGGGCAGTCACTTTTCTGCTCAAAGGAACTACATCGTGCACGAAGCTCACACGTTTCTCATCTTAACTGACAAGCATTGGATGTTAGAGGACCAGTGCATTGTATCAGTTTCAGAAGAAGATTTAGACTACATATAGTCCGTATGTGTAGGAAACACCGTTCTTTTGTTCTGGGCACACTCAGATTTCCTGCTGTATTAGAAATTCTAGAAAGCAAGAGCGTGCTTCTTGCTCTAAAGCAGAGTGTGATCCATGGATGAGAACTATGCTGTGTGTTTCCCTTCAGAAATGGAGTTAAATCCCAGGCTCTGTGTCTTCCTACAAGCAAGACTTCGTTTCAGGTAAGGGCAGTCACTTTTCAGCTCAAACGAACTACATCGTTCACTGAGCTCACACATTTCTCATCTTAACTGACAAGCATTGGATGTTAGAGGACCAGTGCTTTGTATCAGTTTCAGAAGCAGAGTTGGACTAGATATGGTCCGTATGTGTAGGAAACACCGTTCTTTTGTTCTCAGCACACTCACGTTTCCTGCTGTCTTAGAGACTCTAGAAAGCAAGAGCGTGCTTCTTGTTCTAAAGCAGAGTGTGATCAATGGATGAGATAATGCTGTGTGTTTCACTTCAGAATTGGAGTTAAATCCCAGGCTCTGAGTCTCCCTACAGGCAAGACTTCGTTTCAGGTAAGGGCAGTCACTTTTCTGCTCAAAGGAACTACATCGTTCAAGAAGCTCAAACGTTTCTCATCTTAACTGACAAGCATTGGATATTAGAGGACCAGTGCATTGTATCAGTTTCAGAAGAAGATAAGGACTACATATAGTCCGTATGTGTAGGAAACACCGTTCTTTTGTTCTGGGCACACTCAGATTTCCTGCTGTCTTAGAGACTCTAGAAAGCAAGAGTTTGCTTCTTGCTCTAAAGCAGAGTGTGATCCATGGATGAGAACTATGCTGTGTGCTTGACTTCAGAAATGGAGTTAAATCCCAGGCTCTGAGTCTTCCTACAAGCAAGACTTAAATTCAGGTAAGGGCAGTCACTTTTCTGCTCAAACTAACTACATCGTTCATGAAGCTCACACATTTCTCATCTTAACTGACAAGCATTGGATGTTAGAGGACCAGTGCATTGTGTCAGTTTCAGAAGAAGATTTGGACTACATATAGTCCATATGTGTAGGAAACACCGTTCTTTTGTTCTGGGCACAATCAGATTTCATGCTGTATTAGATACTCTAGAAAGCAAGAGCGTGCTTCTTGCTCTAAAGCAGAGTATGATCCATGGATGAGAACTATGCTGTGTGTTTCACTTCAGAAACTGACTTAAATCCCAGGCTCTGTGTCTTACTACAAGCAAGACTTAATTTCAGGTAAGGGCAGTCACCTTTCTGCTCAAATGAACTACATCATTCACGAAGCTCACACGTTTCTCATCTTAATTGACAAGCATTGGATGGTAGAGGTCCAGTGCTTTGTATCAGTTTCAGAAGAAGAGTTGGACTAGATATGGTCCATATGTGTAGGAAACACAGTTCTTTTCTTCTGGGCACACTCAGATTTCCTGTTGTCTTAGAGAATCTAGAAAGCAATAGCGTGCTTCTTGTTCTAAAGCAGAGTGTGATCAATGGATTAGACAATGCTGTGTGTTTCACTTCAGAAATGGAGTTAAATCCCAGGCTCTGTGTCTTCCTACAGGCAAGACTTCGTTTCAGGTAAGGGCAGTCACTTTTCAGCTCAAACGAACTACATCGTTCACTGAGCTCACACATTTCTCATCTTAACAGACAAGCATTGGATGTTAGAGGACCAGTGATTTGTATCAGTTTCAGAAGCAGAGTTGGACTAGATATTGTCCGTATGTGTAGGAAACACCGTTCTTTTGTTCTCAGCACACTCACGTTTCATGCTGTCTTAGAGACTCTAGAAAGCAAGAGCGTACTTCTTGTTCTAAAGCAGAGTGTCATCAATGGATGAGACAATGCAGTGTGTTTCACTTCAGAAATGGAGTTAAATCCCAGGCTCTGAGTCTCCCTACAAGCAAGACTTCGTTTCAGGAAATGGCAGTCACTTTCTGCTCAAAGGAACTACATCGTTCACGAAGCTCACACGTTTCTCATCTTAACTGACAAGCATTGGATGTTAGAGGACCAGTGCATTGTATCAGTTTCAGAAGAAGATTTGGACTACATGTAGTCCGTATGTGTAGGAAACACCGTTCTTTTGTTCTGGGCACAATCAGATTTCCTGCTCTATTGAGACTCTAGAAAGCAAGAGCATGCTTCTTGCTCTAAAGCAGAGTGTGATCCATTGATGAGAACTATGCTGTATGTTTCCCTTCAGAAATGGAGTTAAATCCCAGACTCTGTGTCTTCCTACACACAAGACTTCGTTTCAGGTAAGGGCAGTCACTTTTCAGCTCAAACGAACTACATCGTTCACTGAGCTCACACAATTCTCATCTTAACAGACAAGCATTGGATGTTAGAGGACCAGTGATTTGTATCAGTTTCAGAAGCAGAGTTGGACTAGATATTGTCCGTATGTGTAGGAAACACCGTTCTTTTGTTCTCAGCACACTCACGTTTCCTGCTGTCTTAGAGGCTCTAGAAAGCAAGAGCGTACTTCTTGTTCTAAAGCAGAGTGTCATCAATGGATGAGTCAATGCAGTGTGTTTCAATTCAGAAATGGAATTAAATCCCAAGCTCTGAGTCTCCCTACAAGCAAGACTTCATTTCAGGTAAGGGCAGTCACTTTTCTGCTCAAAGGAACTACATCGTTCACGAAGCTCACACGTTTCTCATCTTAACTGACAAGCATTGGATGTTAGAGGACCAGTGCATTGTATCAGTTTCAGAAGAAGATTTAGACTCCATATAGTGCGTATGTGTAGGAAACACCGTTCTTTTGTTCTGGGCACACTCAGATTTCCTGCTGTATTAGAAATTCTAGAAAGCAAGAGCGTGCTTCTTGCTCTAAAGCAGAGTGTGATCCATGGATGAGAACTATGCTGTGTGTTTCCCTTCAGAAATGGAGTTAAATCCCAGGCTCTGTGTCTTCCTACAAGCAAGACTTCATTTCAGGTAAGGGCAGTCACTTTTCAGCTCAAACGAACTACATCGTTCACTGAGCTCACACATTTCTCTTCTTAACTGACAAGCATTGGATGTTAGAGGACCAGTGCTTTGTATCAGTTTCAGAAGCAGAGTTGGACTAGATATGGTCCGTATGTGTAGGAAACACCGTTCTTTTGTTCTCAGCACACTCACGTTTCCTGCTGTCTTAGAGACTCTAGAAAGCAAGAGCGTGCTTCTTGTTCTAAAGCAGAGTGTGATCAATGGATGAGATAATGCTGTGTGTTTCACTTCAGAATTGGAGTTAAATCCCAGGCTCTGATTCTCCATACAAGCAAGACTTCGTTTCAGGTAAGAGCAGTCACTTTTCTGCTCAAAGGAACTACATCGTTCAAGAAGCTCAAACGTTTCTCATCTTAACTGACAAGCATTGGATATTAGAGGACCAGTGCATTGTATCAGTTTCAGAAGAAGATTAGGACTACATATAGTCTGTATGTGTAGGAAACACCGTTCTTTTGTTCTGGGCACACTCAGATTTCCTGCTGTATTAGAAATTCTAGAAAGCAAGAGCGTGCTTATTGCTCTAAAGCAGAGTGTGATCCATGGATGAGAACTATGCTGTTTGTTTCCCTTCAGAAATGGAGTTAAATCCCAGGCTCTGTGTCTTCCTACAAGAAAGACTTCATTTCAGGTAAGGGCAGTCACTATTCAGCTCAAACGAACTACATCGTTCACTGAGCTCACACATTTCTCATCTTAACAGACAAGCATTGGATGTTAGGGGACCAGTGCTTTGTATCAGTTTCAGAAGCAGAGTTGGACTAGATATGGTCCGCATGTGTAGGAAACACCGTTCTTTTGTTCTCAGCACACTCACGTTTCCTGCTGTCTTAGAGACTCTAGAAAGCAAGAGCGTGCTTCTTGTTCTAAAGCAGAGTGTGATCAATGGATGAGATAATGCTGTGTGTTTCACTTCAGAATTAGAGTTAAATCCCAGGATCTGAGTCTCCCTACAAGCAAGATTTCGTTTCAGGTAAGGGCAGTCACTTTTCTGCTCAAAGGAACTACATCGTTCACGAAGCTCACACGTTTCTCATCTTAACTGACAAGCATTGGATATTAGAGGACCAGTGCATTGTATCAGTTTCAGAAGAAGATTAGGACTACATATAGTCCGTATGTGTAGGAAACACCGTTCTTTTGTTCTGGGCACACTCAGATTTCCTGCTGTATTAGAGAGTCTAGAAAGCTAGAGTGTGCTTCTCGCTCTAAACCAGAGTGTGATCCATGGATGAGACAATGCTGTGTGTTTCACATCCGAAATGGAGTTAAATCACAGGCTCTGTGTCTTCCTACAGGCAAGACTTCGTTTCAGGTAAGGGCAGTCACTTTTCAGCTCAAACGAACTACATCGTTCACTGAGCTCACACATTTCTCATCTTAACAGAGAAGCATTGGATGTTAGAGGACCAGTGATTTGTATCAGTTTCAGAAGCAGAGTTGGACTAGATATTGTCCCTATGTGTAGGAAACACCGTTCTTTTGTTCTCAGCACGCTCACGTTTCCTGCTGTCTTAGAGACTCTAGAAAGCAAGAGCGTACTTCTTGTTCTAAAGCAGAGTGTCATCAATGGATGAGACAATGCAGTGTGTTTCACTTCAGAAATGGAGTTAAATCCCAGGCTCTGAGTCTGCCTACAAGCAAGACTTCATTTCAGGTAAGGGCAGTCACTTTTCTGCTCAAGGAACTACATCGTTCACGAAGCTCACACGTTTCTCATCTTAACTGACAAGCATTGGATGTTAGAGGACCAGTGCATTGTATCAGTTTCAGAAGAAGATTTAGACTACATATAGTCCGTATGTGTAGGAATCACCGTTCTTTTGTTCTGGGCACACTCAGATTTCCTGCTGTATTAGAAATTCTAGAAAGCAAGAGCGTGCTTCTTGCTCTAAAGCAGAGTGTGATCCATGGATGAGAACTATGCTGTGTGTTTCCCTTCAGAAATGGAGTTAAATCCCAGGCTCTGTGTCTTCCTACAAGGAAGACTTCGTTTCAGGTAAAGGCAGTCACTTTTCAGCTCAAACGAACTACATCGTTCACTGAGCTCACACATTTCTCATCTTAACAGACAAGCATTGGATGTTAGGGGACCAGTGCTTTGTATCAGTTTCAGAAGCAGAGTTGGACTAGATATGGTCTGTATGTGTAGGAAACACCGTTCTTTTGTTCTCAGCACACTCACGTTTCCTGCTGTCTTAGAGACTCTAGAAAGCAAGAGCATGCTTCTTGTTCTAAAGCAGAGTGTGATCAATGGATGAGATAATGCTGTGTGTTTCACTTCAGAATTACAGTTAAATCCCAGGCTCTGAGTCTCCCTACAAGCAAGACTTCGTTTCAGGTAAGGGCAGTCACTTTTCTGCTCAAAGGAACAACATCGTTCACGAAGCTCACACGTTTCTCATCTTAACTGACAAGCATTGGATATTAGAGGACCAGTGCATTGTATCAGTTTCAGAAGAAGATTAGGACTACATATAGTCCGTATGTGTAGGAAACACTGTTCTTTTGTTCTGGGCACACTCAGATTTCCTGCTGTATTAGAGAGTCTAGAAAGCTAGAGTGTGCTTCTCGCTCCAAAGCAGAGTGTGATCCATGGATGAGACAATGCTGTGTGTTTCACTTCCGAAATGGAGTTAAATCCCAGGCTCTGTGTCTTCCTACAAGCAAGACTTCGTTTCAGGTAAGGGCAGTCACTTTTCAGCTCAAACGAACTACATCGTTCACTGAGCTCACACATTTCTCATCTTAACTGACAAGCATTGGATGTTAGAGGACCAGTGCTTTGTATCAGTTTCAGAAGCAGAGTTCGACTAGATATGGTCCGTATGTGTAGGAAACACCGTTCTTTTGTTCTCAGCACACTCACGTTTCCTGCTGTCTTAGAGACTCTAGAAAGCAAGAGAGTGCTTCTTGTTCTAAAGCAGAGTGGGATCCATGGATGAGACAATGCAGTGTGTTTCACTTCAGAAATGGAGTTAAATCCCAAGCTCTGAGTCTCCCTACAAGCAAGACTTCATTTCAGGTAAGGGCAGTCACTTTTCTGCTCAAAGGAACTACATCGTTCACGAAGCTCACACGTTCCTCATCTTAACTGACAAGCATTGGATGTTAGAGGACCAGTGCATTGTATCAGTTTTAGAAGAAGATTTGGACTACATGTAGTCCGTATGTGTAGGAAACACCGTTCTTTTGTTCTGGGCACAATCAGATTTCCTGCTCTATTAGAGACTCTAGAAAGCAAGAGCGTGCTTCTTGCTCTAAAGCAGAGTGTGATCCATTGATGAGAACTATGCTGTATGTTTCCCTTCAGAAATGGAGTTAAATCCCAGACTCTGTGTCTTCCTACAGGCAAGACTTCGTTTCAGGTAAGGGCAGTCACTTTTCAGCTCAAACGAACTACATCGTTCACTGAGCTCACACATTTCTCATCTTAACAGACAAGCATTGGATGTTAGAGGACCAGTGATTTGTATCAGTTTCAGAATCAGAGTTGGACTAGATATTGTCCGTATGTGTAGGAAACACCGTTCTTTTGTTCTCAGCACACTCACGTTTCCTGCTGTCTTAGAGACTCTAGAAAGCAAGAGCGTACTTCTTGTTCTAAAGCAGAGTGTCATCAATGGATGAGTCAATGCAGTGTGTTTCAATTCAGAAATGGAGTTAAATCCCAGGCTCTGAGTCTCCCTACAAGCAATACTTCGTTTCAGGTAAGGGCAGTCACTTTTCTGCTCAAAGGAACTACATCGTTCACGAAGCTCACACGTTTCTCATCTTAACTGACAAGCATTGGATGTTAGAGGACCAGTGCATTGTATCAGTTTCAGAAGAAGATTTAGACTACATATAGTCCGTATGTGTAGGAAACACCGTTCTTTTGTTCTGGGCACAATCAGATTTCCTGCTGTATTAGATATTCTAGAAAGCAAGAGCGTGCTTCTTGCTCTAAAGCAGAGTGTGATCCATGGATGAGAACTATGCTGTGTGTATCCCTTCAGAAATGGACTTAAATCCCAGGCTTTGTGTCTTACTACAAGCAAGACTTCGTTTCAGGTAAGGGCAGTCACTTTTCTGCCCAAATGAACTACATCATTCACGAAGCTCACACGTTTCTCATCTTAATGGACAAGCATTGGATGTTAGAGGACCAGTGCTTTGTATCAGTTTCAGAAGAAGAGTTGGACTAGATATGGTCCATATGTGTAGGAAACACCGTTCTTTTGTTCTCAGCACACTCACGTTTCCTGCTGTATTAGAGACTCTAGAAAGCAAGAGCGTGCTTCTTGCTCTAAAGCAGAGTGTGATCCATGGATGAGAACTATGCTGTGTGTTTCCCTTCAGAAATGGAGTTAAATCCCAGGCTCTGTGTCTTCCTACAAGCAAGACTTCGTTTCAGGTAAGGGCAGTCACTTTTCAGCTCAAACGAACTACATCGTTCACTGAGCTGACACATTTCTCATCTTAACTGACAAGCATTGGATGTTAGAGAACCAGTGCTTTGTATCAGTTTCAGAAGCAGAGTTGGACTAGATATGGTCCGTATGTGTAGGAAACACCGTTCTTTTGTTCTCAGCACACTCACGTTTCCTGCTGTCTTAGAGACTCTAGAAAGCAAGAGCGTGCTTCTTGTTCTAAAGCAGAGTGTGATCAATGGATGAGATAATGCTGTGTGTTTCACTTCAGAATTGGAGTTAAATCCCAGGCTCTGAGTCTCCCTACAAGCAAGACTTCGTTTCAGGTAAGGGCAGTCTCTTTTCTGCTCAAAGGAACTACATCATTCAAGAAGCTCAAACGTTTCTCATCTTAACTGACAAGCATTGGATATTAGAGGACCAGTGCATTGTATCAGTTTCAGAAGAAGATTAGGACTACATATAGTCCGTATGTGTAGGAAACACCGTTCTTTTGTTCTCAGCACACTCACGTTTCCTGGTTTCTTAGAGACTCTAGAAAGCAAGAGCGTACTTCTTGTTCTAAAGCAGAGTGTCATCAATGGATGAGTCAATGCAGTGTGTTTCAATTCAGAAATGGAGTTAAATCCCAGGCTCTGAGTCTCCCTACAAGCAAGACTTCATTTCAGGTAAGGGCAGTCACTTTTCTGCTCAAAGGAACTACATCGTTCACGAAGCTCACACGTTTCTCATCTTAACTGACAAGCATTGGATGTTAGAGGACCAGTGCATTGTATCAGTTTCAGAAGAAGATTTAGACTACTTATTGTCCGTATGTGTAGGAAACACCGTTCTTTTGTTCTGGGCACAATCAGTTTTCCTGCTGTATTAGATACTCTAGAAAGCAAGAGCGTGCTTCTTGCTCTAAAGCAGAGTGTGATCCATGGATGAGAACTATGCTGTGTGTTTCCCTTCAGAAATGGAGTTAAATCCCAGGCTCTGTGTCTTCCTACAAGCAAGACTTCGTTTCAGGTAAGGGCAGTCACTTTTCAGCTCAAACGAACTACATCGTTCACTGAGCTCACACATTTCTCATCTTAACTGACAAGCATTGGATGTTAGAGGACCAGTGCTTTGTATCAGTTTCAGAAGCAGAGTTGGACTAGATATGGTCCGTATGTGTAGGAAACACCGTTCTTTTGTTCTCAGCACACTCACGTTTCCTGCTGTCTTAGAGACTCTAGAAAGCAAGAGCGTGCTTCTTGTTCTAAAGCAGAGTGTGATCAATGGATGAGATAATGCTGTGTGTTTCACTTCAGAATTGGAGTTAAATCCCAGGCTCTGAGTCTCCCTACAAGCAAGACTTCGTTTCAGGTAAGGGCAGTCACTTTTCTGCTCAAAGGAACTACATCGTTCACGAAGCTCACACGTTTCTCATCTTAACTGACAAGCATTGGATATTAGAGGACCAGTGCATTGTATCAGTTTCAGAAGAAGATTAGGACTACATATAGTCCGTATGTGTAGGAAACACCATTCTTTTGTTCTGGGCACACTCAGATTTCCTGCTGTATTAGAGAGTCTAGAAAGCTAGAGTGTGCTTCTCGCTCTAAAGCAGAGTGTGATCCATGGATGAGAACTATGCTGTGTGTTTCCCTTCAGAAATGGACTTAAATCCAAGGCTCTGTGTCTTACTACAAGCAAGACTTCGTTTCAGGTAATGGCAGTCACTTTTCTGCTCAAATGAACTACATCATTCATGAAGCTCACACGTTTCCCATCTTAACTGACAAGCATTGGATGTTAGAGGACCAGTGATTTGTATCAGTTTCCGAATCAGAGTTTGACTAGATATTGTCCGTATGTGTAGGAAACACCGTTCTTTTGTTCTCAGCACACTCACGTTTCCTGCTGTCTTAGAGACTCTAGAAAGCAAGAGCGTACTTCTTGTTCTAAAGCAGAGTGTCATCAATGGATGAGTCAATGCAGTGTGTTTCAATTCAGAAATGGAGTTAAATCCCAGGCTCTGAGTCTCCCTACAAGCAAGACTTCGTTTCAGGTAAGGGCAGTCACTTTTCTGCTCAAAGGAACTACATCGTTCACGAAGCTCACACGTTTCTCATCTTAACTGACAAGCATTGGATGTTAGAGGACCAGTGCTTTGTATCAGTTTCAGAAGAAGAGTTGGACTAGATATGGTCCATATGTGTAGGAAACACCGTTCTTTTGTTCTGGGCACACTCAGATTTCCTGCTGTATTAGAAATTCTAGAAAGCAAGAGCGTGCATCTTGCTCTAAAGCAGAGTGTGATCCATGGATGAGAACTATGCTGTGTGTTTCCCTTCAGAAATGGAGTTAAATCCCAGGCTCTGTGTCTTCCTACAAGCAAGACTTCGTTTCAGGTAAGGGCAGTCACTTTTCAGCTCAAACGAACTACATCGTTCACTGAGCTCACACATTTCTCATCTTAACAGACAAGCATTGGATGGTAGAGGACCAGTGCTTTGTATCAGTTTCAGAAGCAGAGTTGGACTAGATATGGTCCTTACGTGTAGTTAACACCGTTCTTTTGTTCTCAGCACACTCACGTTTCCTGCTGTCTTAGAGACTCTAGAAAGCAAGAGCGTGCTTCTTGTTCTAAAGCAGAGTGTGATCAATGGATGAGATAATGCTGTGTGTTTCACTTCAGAATTAGAGTTAAATCCCAGGCTCTGAGTCTCCCTACAAGCAAGATTTCTTTTCAGGTAAGGGCAGTCACTTTTCTGCTCAAAGGAACTACATCGTTCACGAAGCTCACACGTTTCTCATCTTAACTGACAAGCATTGGATATTAGAGGACCAGTGCATTGTATCAGTTTCAGAAGAAGATTAGGACTACATATAGTCCGTATGTGTAGGAAACACCGTTCTTTTGTTCTGGGCACAATCAGATTTCCTGCTGTATTCGAGACTCTAGAAAGCAAGAGCGTGCTTCTTGCTCTAAAGCAGAGTGTGATCCATGGATGAGAACTATGCTGTGTGTTTCCCTTCAGAAATGGAGTTAAATCCCAGGCTCTGTGTCTTCCTACAGGCAAGACTTCGTTTCAGGTAAGGGCAGTCACTTTTCTGCTCAAATGAACTACATCATTCACGAAGCTCACACGTTTCTCATCTTAATTGACAAGCATTGGATGTTAGAGGACCAGTGCTTTGTATCAGTTTCAGAAGAAGAGTTGGACTAGATATGGTCCATATGTGTAGGAAACACTGTTCTTTTGTTCTGGGCACACTCAGATTTCCTGCTGTCTTAGAGAATCTAGAAAGCAATAGCGTGCTTCTTGTTCTAAAGCAGAGTGTGATCAATGGATTAGACAATGCTGTGTGTTTCACTTCCGAAATGGAGTTAAATCCCAGGCTCTGTGTCTTCCTACAGGCAAGACTTAATTTCAGGTAAGGGCAGTCACCTTTCAGCTCAAACGAACTACATCGTTCAGTGAGCTCACACATTTCTCATCTTAACAGACAAGCATTGGATGTTAGAGGACCAGTGATTTGTATCAGTTTCAGAAGCAGAGTTGGACTAGATATTGTCCGTATGTGTAGAAACACCGTTCTTTTGTTCTCAGCACACTCACGTTTCCTGCTGTCTTAGAGATTCTAGAAAGCAAGAGCATACTTCTTGTTCTAAAGCAGAGTGTCATCAATGGATGAGACAATGCAGTGTGTTTCACTTCAGAAATGGAGTTAAATCCCAGGCTCTGAGTCTCCCTACAAGCAAGACTTCGTTTCAGGTAAGGGCAGTCACTTTTCTGCTCAAAGGAACTACATCGTTCATGAAGCTCACACGTTTCTCATCTTAACTGACAAGCATTGGATGTTAGAGGACCAGTGCATTGTATCAGTTTCAGAAGAAGATTTGGACTACATGTAGTCTGTATGTGTAGGAAACACCGTTCTTTTGTTCTGGGCACAATCAGATTTCCTGCTCTATTAGATACTCTAGAAAGCAAGAGCGTGCATCTTGCTCTAAAGCAGAGTGTGATCCATGGATGAGAACTATGCTGTGTGTTTCCCTTCAGAAATGGAGTTAAATCCCAGGCTCTGTGTCTTCCTACAAGCAAGACTTCGTTTCAGGTAAGGGCAGTCACTTTTCAGCTCAAACGAACTACATCGTTCACTGAGCTCACACATTTCTCATCTTAACAGACAAGCATTGGATGTTAGGGGACCAGTGCTTTGTATCAGTTTCAGAAGCAGAGTTGGACTAGATATGGTCCTTACGTGTAGTTAACACCGTTCTTTTGTTCTCAGCACACTCACGTTTCCTGCTGTCTTAGAGACTCTAGAAAGCAAGAGCGTGCTTCTTGTTCTAAAGCAGAGTGTGATCAATGGATGAGAAAATGCTGTGTGTTTCACTTCAGAATTAGAGTTATATCCCAGGCTCTGAGTCTCCCTACAAGCAAGATTTCTTTTCAGGTAAGGGCAGTCACTTTTCTGCTCAAAGGAACTACATCGTTCACGAAGCTCACACGTTTCTCATCTTAACTGACAAGCATTGGATATTAGAGGACCAGTGCATTGTATCAGTTTCAGAAGAAGATTAGGACTACATATAGTCCGTATGTGTAGGAAACACCGTTCTTTAGTTCTGGGCACAATCAGATTTCCTGCTGTATTCGAGACTCTAGAAAGCAAGAGCGTGCTTCTTGCTCTAAAGCAGAGTGTGATCCATGGATGAGAACTATGCTGTGTGTTTCCCTTCAGAAATGGAGTTAAATCCCAGGCTCTGTGTCTTCCTACAGGCAAGACTTCGTTTCAGGTAAGGGCAGTCACTTTTCTGCTCAAATGAACTACATCATTCACGAAGCTCACACGTTTCTCATCTTAATTGACAAGCATTGGATGTTAGAGGACCAGTGCTTTGTATCAGTTTCAGAAGAAGAGTTGGACTAGATATGGTCCATATGTGTAGGAAACACTGTTCTTTTGTTCTGGGCACACTCAGATTTCCTGCTGTCTTAGAGAATCTCGAAAGGAATAGCGTGCTTCTTGTTCTAAAGCAGAGTGTGATCAATGGATTAGACAATGCTGTGTGTTTCACTTCCGAAATGGAGTTAAATCCCAGGCTCTGTGTCTTCCTACAGGCAAGACTTAATTTCAGGTAAGGGCAGTCACTTTTCAGCTCAAACGAACTACATCGTTCAGTGAGCTCACACATTTCTCATCTTAACAGACAAGCATTGGATGTTAGAGGACCAGTGATTTGTATCAGTTTCAGAAGCAGAGTTGGACTAGATATTGTCCATATGTGTAGAAACACCGTTCTTTTGTTCTCAGCACACTCACGTTTCCTGCTGTCTTAGAGACTCTAGAAAGCAAGAGCATACTTCTTGTTCTAAAGCAGAGTGTCATCAATGGATGAGACAATGCAGTGTGTTTCACTTCAGAAATGGAGTTAAATCCCAGGCTCTGAGTCTCCCTACAAGCAAGACTTCGTTTCAGGTAAGGGCAGTCACTTTTCTGCTCAAAGGAACTACATCATTCATGAAGCTCACACGTTTCTCATCTTAACTGACAAGCATTGGATGTTAGAGGACCAGTGCATTGTATCAGTTTCAGAAGAAGATTTGGACTACATGTAGTCTGTATGTGTAGGAAACACCGTTCTTTTGTTCTGGGCACAATCAGATTTCCTGCTCTATTAGATACTCTAGAAAGCAAGAGCGTGCTTCTTGCTCTAAAGCAGAGTGTGATCCATGGATGAGAACTATGCTGTGTGTTTCCCTTCAGAAATGGACTTAAATCCCAGGCTTTGTGTCTTACTACAAGCAAGACTTCGTTTCAGGTAAGGGCAGTCACTTTTCTGCTCAAATGAACTACATCATTCACGAAGCTCACACGTTTCTCATCTTAATTGACAAGCATTGGATGTTAGAGGACCAGTGCTTTGTATCAGTTTCAGAAGAAGAGTTGGACTAGATATGGTCCATATGTGTAGGAAACACCGTTCTTTTGTTCTGGGCACACTCAGATTTCTTGCTGTATTAGAAATTCTAGAAAGCAAGAGCGTGCTTCTTGCTCTAAAGCAGAGTGTGATCCATGGATGAGAACTATGCTGTGTGTTTCCCTTCAGAAATGGAGTTAAATCCCAGGCTCTGTGTCTTCCTACAAGCAAGACTTCGTTTCAGGTAAGGGCAGTCACTTTTCAGCTCAAACGAACTACATCGTTCACTGAGCTCACACATTTCTCATCTTAACAGACAAGCATTGGATGTTAGAGGACCAGTGCTTTGTATCAGTTTCAGAAGCAGAGTTGGACTAGATATGGTCCGTAAGTGTAGGAAACACCGTTCTTTTGTTCTCAGCACACTCACGTTTCCTGCTGTCTTAGAGAGTCTAGAAAGCAAGAGCGTGCTTCTTGTTCTAAAGCAGAGTGTGATCAATGGATGAGATAATGCTGTGTGTTTCACTTCAGAATTGGAGTTAAATCCCAGACTCTGAGTCTCCCTACAGGCAAGAGTTCGTTTCAGGTAAGGGCAGTCACTTTTCTGCTCAAACTAACTACATCGTTCACGAAGCTCACACATTTCTCATCTTAACTGACAAGCATTGGATGTTAGAGGGTCAGTGCTTTGTATCAGTTTCAGAAGCAGTTTTGGACTACATATGGTCCATATGTGTAGGAAACACCGTTCTTTTGTTCTCAGCACACTCAGATTTCCTGCTGTATTAGAGAGTCTAGAAAGCTAGAGTGTGCTTCTCGCTCTAAAGCAGAGTGTGATCCATGGATGAGTACTATGCTGTGTGTTTCCCTTCAGAAATGGATTTAAATCCCAGGCTCTGAGTCTCCATACAGGCAAGAGTTCGATTCAGGTAAGGGCAGTCACTTTTCTGCTCAAACTAACTACATCGTTCACGAAGCTCACAAATTTCTCATCTTAACTGACAAGCACTGTATGTTAGAGGACCAGTGCATTCTATCAGTTTCAGAAGAAGATTTGGACTACATATAGTCTGTATGTGTAGGAAACACCGTTCTTTTGTTCTGGGCACACTCAGATTTCCTGCTGTCTTAGAGAATCTAGAAAGCAAGAGCGTGCTTCTTGCTCTATAGCAGAGTGTGATCCATTGATGAGAACTATGCTGTATGTTTTCCTTCAGAAATGGAGTTAAATCCCAGACTCTGTGTCTTCCTACAGGCAAGACTTCGTTTCAGGTAAGGGCAGTCACTTTTCAGCTCAAACGAACTACATCGTTCACTGAGCTCACACATTTCTCATCTTAACAGACAAGCATTGGATGTTAGAGGACCAGTGATTTGTATCAGTTTCAGAAGCAGAATTGGACTAGATATTGTCTGTATGTGTAGGAATCACCGTTCTTTTGTTCTCAGCACACTCACGTTTCCTGCTGTCTTAGAGACTCTAGAAAGCAAGAGCGTACTTCTTGTTCTAAAGCAGAGTGACATTAATGGATGAGACAATGCAGTGTGTTTCACTTCAGAAATGGAGTTAAATCCCAGGCTCTGAGTCTCCCTACAAGCAAGACTTCATTTCAGGTAAGGGCAGTCACTTTTCTGCTCAAAGGACCTACATCGTTCACGAAGCTCACACGTTTCTCATCTTAACTGACAAGCATTGGATCTTAGAGGACCAGTGCATTGTATCAGTTTCAGAAGAAGATTTGGACTACATGTAGACCGTATGTGTAGGAAACACCGTTCTTTTGTTCTGGGCACAATCAGATTTCCTGCTGTATTAGATACTCTAGAAAGCAAGAGCGTGCTTCTTGCTCTAAAGCAGAGTGTGATCCATTGATGAGAACTATGCTGTATGTTTCCCTTCGGAAATGGAGTTAAATCCCAGATTCTGTGTCTTCCTACAGGCAAGACTTCGTTTCAGGTAAGGGCAGTCACTTTTCTGCTCAAATGAACTACATCATTCAAGAAGCTCACACGTTTCTCATCTTAACTGACAAGCATTGGATATTAGAGGACCAGGGCATTGTATCAGTTTCAGAAGAAGATTAGGACTACATATAGTCCGTATGTGTAGGAAACACCGTTCTTTTGTTCTCAGCACTCTCACGTTTCCTGCTGTCTTAGAGACTCTAGAAAGCAAGAGCGTACTTCTTGTTCTAAAGCAGAGTGTCATCAATGGATGAGTCAATGCAGTGTGTTTCAATTCAGAAATGGAGTTACATCCCAGGCTCTGAGTCTCCCTACAAGCAAGACTTCATTTCAGGTAAGGGCAGTCACTTTTCTGCTCAAAGGAACTACATCGTTCACGAAGCTCACACGTTTCTCATCTTAACTGACAAGCATTGGATGTTAGAGGACCAGTGCATTGTATCAGTTTCAGAAGAAGATTTGGACTACATGTAGACCGTATGTGTAGGAAACACCGTTCTTTTGTTCTGGGCACAATCAGATTTCCTGCTCTATTAGAGACTCTAGAAAGCAAGAGCGTGCTTCTTGCTCTAAAGCAGAGTGTGATCCATTGATGAGAACTATGCTGTATGTTTCCCTTCAGAAATGGAGTTAAATCCCAGACTCTGTGTCTTCCTACAGGCAAGACTTCATTTCAGGTAAGGGCAGTCACTTTTCAGCTCAAACGAACTACTTCGTTCACTGAGCTCACACATTTCTCATCTTAACAGACAAGCATTGGATGTTAGAGGACCAGTGAGTTGTATCAGTTTCAGAAGCAGAGTTGGACTAGATATTGTCCGTATGTGTAGGAAACACCGTTCTTTTGTTCTCAGCACACTCACGTTTCCTGCTGTCTTAGAGACTCTAGAAAGCAAGAGCGTACTTCTTGTTCTAAAGCAGAGTGTCATCAGTGGATGAGTCAATGCAGTGTGTTTCAATTCAGAAATGGAGTTAAATCCCAGGCTCTGAGTCTCCCTACAAGCAAGACTTCGTTTCAGGTAAGGGCAGTCACTTTTCTGCTCAAAGGAACTACATCGTTCACGAAGCTCACACGTTTCTCATCTTAACTGACAAGCATTGGATGTTAGAGGACCAGTGCATTGTATCAGTTTCAGAAGAAGATTTAGACTACATATAGTCCGTATGTGTAGGAAACACCGTTCTTTTGTTCTGGGCACAATCAGATTTCCTGCTGTATTAGATACTCTAGAAAGCAAGAGCGTGCTTCTTGCTCTAAAGCAGAGTGTGATCCATGGATGAGAACTATGCTGTGTGTTTCCCTTCAGAAATGGACTTAAATCCCAGGCTCTGTGTCTTACTACAAGCAAGACTTCGTTTCAGGTAATGGCAGTCAATTTTCTGCTCAAATGAACTACATCATTCATGAAGCTCACACGTTTCTCATCTTAATTGACAAGCATTGGATGTTAGAGGACCAGTGCTTTGTATCAGTTTCAGAAGAAGAGTTGGACTAGATATGGTCCATATGTGTAGGAAACACCGTTCTTTTGTTCTGGGCACACTCAGATTTCCTGCTGTCTTAGAGAATCTAGAAAGCAATAGCGTGCTTCTTGTTCTAAAGCAGAGTGTCATCAATGGATGAGACAATGCAGTGTGTTTCACTTCAGAACTGGAGTTAAATCCCAGGCTCTGAGTCTCCCTACAAGCAAGACTTCATTTCAGGTAAGGGCAGTCACTTTTCTGCTCAAAGGAACTACATCGTTCACGAAGCTCACACGTTTCTCATCTTAACTGACAAGCATTGGATGTTAGAGGACCAGTGCATTGTATCAGTTTCAGAAGAAGATTTGGACTACATGTAGTCCGTATGTGTAGGAAACACCGTTCTTTTGTTCTGGGCACAATCAGATTTCCTGCTGTATTCGAGACTCTAGAAAGCAAGAGCGTGCTTCTTGCTCTAAAGCAGAGTGTGATCCATTGATGAGAACTATGCTGTATGTTTCCCTTCGGAAATGGAGTTAAATCCCAGACTCTGTGTCTTCCTACAGGCAAGACTTCGTTTCAGGTAAGGGCAGTCACTTTTCTGCTCAAATGAACTACATCATTCAAGAAGCTCACACGTTTCTCATCTTAACTGACAAGCATTGCATATTAGAGGACCAGTGCATTGTATCAGTTTCAGAAGAAGATTAGGACTACATATAGTCCGTATGTGTAGGAAACACCGTTCTTTTGTTCTCAGCACTCTCACATTTCCTGCTGTCTTAGAGACTCTAGAAAGCAAGAGCGTACTTCTTGTTCTAAAGCAGAGTGTCATCAATGGATGAGTCAATGCAGTGTGTTTCAATTCAGAAATGGAGTTACATCCCAGGCTCTGAGTCTCCCTACAAGCAAGACTTCATTTCAGGTAAGGGCAGTCACTTTTCTGCTCAAAGGAACTACATCGTTCACGAAGCTCACACGTTTCTCATCTTAACTGACAAGCATTGGATGTTAGAGGACCAGTGCATTGTATCAGTTTCAGAAGAAGATTTAGACTACATATTGTCCGTATGTGTAGGAAACACCGTTCTATTGTTCTGGGCACAATCAGATTTCCTGCTGTATTAGATACTCTAGAAAGCAAGAGCGTGCTTCTTGCTCTAAAGCAGAGTGTGATCCATGGATGAGAACTATGCTGTGTGTTTCCCTTCAGAAATGGACTTAAATCCCAGGCTTTGTGTCTTACTACAAGCAAGACTTCGTTTCAGATAAGGGCAGTCACTTTTCTGCTCAAAAGAACTACATCATTCACGAAGCTCACACGTTTCTCATCTTAATGGACAAGCATTGGATGTTAGAGGACCAGTGCTTTGTATCAGTTTCAGAAGAAGAGTTGGACTAGATATGGTCCATATGTGTAGGAAACACCGTTCTTTTGTTCTGGGCACACTCAGATTTCCTGCTGTATTAGAAATTCTAGAAAGCAAGAGCGTGCTTATTGCTCTAAAGCAGAGTGTGATCCATGGATGAGAACTATGCTGTGTGTTTCCCTTCAGAAATGGAGTTAAATCCCAGGCTCTGTGTCTTCCTACAAGCAAGACTTCGTTTCAGGTAAGGGCAGTCACTTTTCAGCTCAAACGAACTACATCGTTCACTGAGCTCACACATTTCTCATCTTAACTGACAAGCATTGGATGTTAGAGGACCAGTGCTTTGTATCAGTTTCAGAAGCAGAGTTGGACTAGATATGGTCCGTATGTGTAGGAAACACCGTTCTTTTGTTCTCAGCACACTCACGTTTCCTGCTGTCTTAGAGACTCTAGAAAGCAAGAGCGTGCCTCTTGTTCTAAAGCAGAGTGTGATCAATGGATGAGATAATGCTGTGTGTTTCACTTCAGAATTGGAGTTAAATCCCAGGCTCTGAGTCTCCCTACAAGCAAGACTTCGTTTCAGGTAAGGGCAGTCACTTTTCTGCTCAAAGGAACTACATCATTCAAGAAGCTCAAACGTTTCTCATCTTAACTGACAAGCATTGGATATTAGAGGACCAGTGCATTGTATCAGTTTCAGAAGAAGATTAGGACTACATATAGTCCGTATGTGTAGGAAACACCGTTCTTTTGTTCTCAGCACTCTCACGTTTCCTGCTGTCTTAGAGACTCTAGAAAGCAAGAGCGTACTTCTTGTTCTAAAGCAGAGTGTCATCAATGGATGAGTCAATGCAGTGTGATTCAATTCAGAAATGGAGTTACATCCCAGGCTCTGAGTCTCCCTACAAGCAAGACTTCATTTCAGGTAAGGGCAGTCACTTTTCTGCTCAAAGGAACTACATCGTTCACGAAGCTCACACGTTTCTCATCTTAACTGACAAGCATTGGATGTTAGAGGACCAGTGCATTGTATCAGTTTCAGAAGAAGATTTAAACTACATATTGTCCGTATGTGTAGGAAACACCGTTCTATTGTTCTGGGCACAATCAGATTTCCTGCTGTATTAGATACTCTAGAAAGCAAGAGCGTGCTTCTTGCTCTAAAGCAGAGTGTGATCCATGGATGAGAACTATGCTGTGTGTTTCCCTTCAGAAATGGACTTAAATCCCAGGCTTTGTGTCTTACTACAAGCAAGACTTCGTTTCAGATAAGGGCAGTCACTTTTCTGCTCAAAAGAACTACATCATTCACGAAGCTCACACGTTTCTCATCTTAATGGACAAGCATTGGATGTTAGAGGACCAGTGCTTTGTATCAGTTTCAGAAGAAGAGTTGGACTAGATATGGTCCATATGTGTAGGAAACACCGTTCTTTTGTTCTGGGCACACTCAGATTTCCTGCTGTATTAGAAATTCTAGAAAGCAAGAGCGTGCTTATTGCTCTAAAGCAGAGTGTGATCCATGGATGAGAACTATGCTGTGTGTTTCCCTTCAGAAATGGAGTTAAATCCCAGGCTCTGTGTCTTCCTACAAGCAAGACTTCGTTTCAGGTAAGGGCAGTCACTTTTCAGCTCAAACGAACTACATCGTTCACTGAGCTCACACATTTCTCATCTTAACTGACAAGCATTGGATGTTAGAGGACCAGTGCTTTGTATCAGTTTCAGAAGCAGAGTTGGACTAGATATGGTCCGTATGTGTAGGAAACACCGTTCTTTTGTTCTCAGCACACTCACGTTTCCTGCTGTCTTAGAGACTCTAGAAAGCAAGAGCGTGCTTCTTGTTCTAAAGCAGAGTGTGATCAATGGATGAGATAATGCTGTGTGTTTCACTTCAGAATTGGAGTTAAATCCCAGGCTCTGAGTCTCCCTACAAGCAAGACTTCGTTTCAGGTAAGGGCAGTCACTTTTCTGCTCAAAGGAACTACATCATTCAAGAAGCTCAAACGTTTCTCATCTTAACTGACAAGCATTGGATATTAGAGGACCAGTGCATTGTATCAGTTTCAGAAGAAGATTAGGACTACATATAGTCCGTATGTGTAGGAAACACCGTTCTTTTGTTCTGGGCACACTCAGATTTCCTGCTGTATTAGAAATTCTAGAAAGCATAGCGTGCTTCTTGCTCTAAAGCAGAGTGTGATCCATGGATGAGAACTATGCTGTGTGTTTCCCTTCAGAAATGGAGTTAAATCCCAGGCTCTGTGTCTTCCTACAAGCAAGACTTCGTTTCAGGTAAGGGCAGTCACTTTTCAGCACAAACGAACTACATCGTTCACTGAGCTCACACATTTCTCATCTTAACAGACAAGCATTGGATGTTAGGGGACCAGTGCTTTGTATCAGTTTCAGAAGCAGAGTTGGAATAGATATGGTCCGTATGTGTAGGAAACACTGTTCTTTTGTTCTCAGCACACTCAGGTTTCCTGCTGTCTTAGAGACTCTAGTAAGCAAGAGCGTGCTTCTTGTTCTAAAGCAGAGTGTGATCAATGCATGAGATAATGCTGTGTGTTTCTCTTCAGAATTAGACTTAAATCCCAGGCTCTGAGTCTCCCTACAAGCAAGACTTCGTTTCAGGTAAGGGCAGTCACTTTTCTGCTCAAAGGAACTACATCGTTCACGAAGCTCACACGTTTCTCATCTTAACTGACAAGCATTGGATATTAGAGGACCAGTGCATTGTATCAGTTTCAGAAGAAGATTAGGACTACATATAGTCCGTATGTGTAGGAAACACCGTTCTTTTGTTCTGGGCACACTCAGATTTCCAGCTCTATTAGAGAGTCTAGAAAGCTAGAGTGTGCTTCTCGCTCTAAAGCAGAGTGTGATCCATGGATGAGAACTATGCTTTGTGTTTCCCTTCAGAAATGGACTTAAATCCCAGGCTCTGTGTCTTACTACAAGCAAGACTTCATTTCTGGTAATGGCAGTCACTTTTCTGCTCAAATGAACTACATCATTCATGAATCTCACACGTTTCTCATCTTAATTGACAAGCATTGGATGTTAGAGGACCAGTGCTTTGTATCAGTTTCAGAAGAAGAGTTGGACTAGATATGGTCCATATGTGTAGGAAACACCGTTCTTTTGTTCTGGGCACACTCAGATTTCCTGCTGTCTTAGAGAATCTAGAAATCAATAGTGTGCTTCTTGTTCTAAAGCAGAGTGTGATCAATGGATGAGACAATGCTGTGTGTTTCACTTCCGAAATGGAGTTAAATCCCAAGCTCTGTGTCTTCCTACAGGCAAGACTTCGTTTCAGGTAAGGGCAGTCACTTTTCAGCTCAAACGAACTACATCGTTCAGTGAGCTCACACATTTCTCATCTTAACAGACAAGCATTGGATGTTAGAGGACCAGTGCATTGTATCAGTTTCAGAAGAAGATTTGGACTACATGTAGTCCGTATGTGCCGGACACCGTTCTATTGTTCTGGGCACAATCAGACTTCCTGCTCTATTAGAGACTGTAGAAATCAAGAGCGTGCTTCTTGCTCTATAGCAGAGTGTGATCCATTGATGAGAACTATGCTGTATGTTTTCCTTCAGAAATGGAGTTAAATCCCAGACTCTGTGTCTTCCTACAGGCAAGACTTCGTTTCAGGTAAGGGCAGTCACTTTTCAGCTCAAACGAACTACATCGTTCACTGAGCTCACACATTTCTCATCTTAACAGACAAGCATTGGATGTTAGAGGACCAGTGATTTGTATCAGTTTCAGAATCAGAATTGGACAAGATATTGTCCGTATGTGTAGGAAACACCGTTCTTTTGTTCTCAGCACACTCACGTTTCCTGCTGTCTTAGAGACTCTAGAAAGCAAGAGCGTACTTCTTGTTCTAAAGCAGAGTGTCATCAATGGATGAGACAATGCAGTGTGTTTCCCTTCAGAAATGGACTTAAATCCCAGGCTTTGTGTCTTACTACAAGCAAGACTTCGTTTCAGGTAAGGGCAGTCACTTTTCTGCTCAAAGAACTACATCGTTCACGAAGCTCACACGTTTCTCATCTTAACTGACAAACATTGGATGTTAGAGGACCAGTGCATTGTATCAGTTTCAGAAGAAGATTTGGACTACATGTAGTCTGTATGTGTAGGAAACACCGTTCTTTTGTTCTGGGCACAATCAGATTTCCTGCTCTATTAGAGAATCTAGAAAGCAAGAGCGTGCTTCTTGCTCTAAAGCAGAGTGTGATCCATTGATGAGAACTATGCTGTATGTTTCCCTTCAGAAATGGAGTTAAATCCAAGACTCTGTGTCTTCCTACAGGCAAGACTTCGTTTCAGGTAAGGGCAGTCACTTTTCAGCTCAAACGAACTACATCGTTCACTGAGCTCACACATTGCTCATCTTAACAGACAAGCATTGGATGTTAGAGGACCAGTGCATTGTATCAGTTTCAGAATCAGAGTTGGACTAGATATTGTCCGTATGTGTAGGAAACACCGTTCTTTTGTTCTCAGCACACTCACGTTTCCTGCTGTCTTAGAGACTCTAGAAAGCAAGAGCGTACTTCTTGTTCTAAAGCAGAGTGTCATCAATGGATGAGTCAATGCAGTGTGTTTCAATTCAGAAATGGAGTTAAATCCCAGGCTCTGAGTCTCCCTACAGGCAAGAGTTCGTTTCAGGTAAGGGCAGTCACTTTTTTGCTCAAAGGAACTACATCGTTCACGAAGCTCACACGTTTCTCATCTTAACTGACAAGCATTGGATGTTAGAGGACCAGTGCATTGTATCAGTTTCAGAAGAAGATTTAGACTACATATAGTCCGTATGTGTAGGAAACACCGTTCTTTTGTTCTGGGCACAATCAGATTTCCTGCTGTATTAGATACTCTAGAAAGCAAAGCGTGCTTCTTGCTCTAAAGCAGAGTGTGATCCATGGATGAGAACTATGCTGTGTGTTTCCCTTCAGAAATGGACTTAAATCCCAGGCTTTGTGTCTTTCTACAAGCAAGACTTCGTTTCAGGTAAGGGCAGTCACTTTTCTGCTCAAAGGAACTACATCGTTCACGAAGCTCACACGTTTCTCATCTTAACTGACAAGCATTGGATGTTAGAGGACCAGTGCTTTGTATCAGTTTCAGAAGCAGAGTTGGACTAGATATGGTCCTTATGTGTATGAAACACCGTTCTTTTGTTCTCAGCACACTCACGTTTCCTGCTGTCTTAGAGACTCTAGAAAGCAAGAGCGTGCTTCTTGTTCTAAAGCAGAGTGTGATCAATGGATGAGATAATGCTGTGTGTTTCACTTCAGAATTAGAGTTAAATCCCAGGCTCTGAGTCTCCCTACAAGCAAGATTTTGTTTCAGGTAAGGGCAGTCACTTTTCTGCTCAAAGGAACTACATCGTTCACGAAGCTCACACGTTTCTCATCTTAACTGACAAGCATTGGATGTTAGAGGACCAGTGCATTGTATCAGTTTCAGATGAAGATTAGGACTACATATAGTCCGTATGTGTAGGAAACACCGTTCTTTTGTTCTGGGCACACTCAGATTTCCTGCTGTATTAGAGAGTCTAGAAAGCTAGAGTGTGCTTCTCGCTCTAAAGCAGAGTGTGATCCATGGATGAGAACTATGCTGTGTGTTTCCCTTCAGAAATGGACTTAAATCCCAGGCTCTGTGTCTTACTACAAGCAAGACTTCGTTTCAGGTAATGGCAGTCACTTTTCTGCTCAAATGAACTACATCATTCACGAAGCTCACACGTTTCTCATCTTAATTGACAAGCATTGGATGTTAGAGGACCAGTGCTTTGTATCAGTTTCAGAAGAAGAGTTGGACTACATATAGTCTGTAGGTGTAGGAAACACCGTTCTTTTGTTCTGGGCACACTCAGATTTCCTGCTGTCTTAGAGACTCTAGAAAGCAAGAGCGTGCTTCTTGCTCTATAGCAGAGTGTGATCCATTGATGAGAACTATGCTGTATGTTTTCCTTCAGAAATGGAGTTAAATCCCAGACTCTGTGTCTTCCTACAGGCAAGATTTCGTTTCAGGTAAGGGCAGTCACTTTTCAGCTCAAACGAACTACATCGTTCACTGAGCTCACACATTTCTCATCTTAACAGACAAGCATTGGATGTTAGAGGACCAGTGCATTGTATCAGTTTCAGAAGAAGATTTGGACTACATGTAGTCCGTATGTGTCGGACACCGTTCTATTGTTCTGGGCACAATCAGATTTCCTGCTCTATTAGAGACTCTAGAAAGCAAGAGCGTGCTTCTTGCTCTATAGCAGAGTGTGATCCATTGATGAGAACTATGCTGTATGTTTTCCTTCAGAAATGGAGTTAAATCCCAGACTCTGTGTCTTCCTACAGGCAAGACTTCGTTTCAGGTAAGGGTAGTCACTTTTCAGCTCAAACGAACTACATCGTTCACTGAGCTCACACATTTCTCATCTTAACAGACAAGCATTGGATGTTAGAGGACCAGTGATTTGTATCAGTTTCAGAAGCAGAGTTGGACTAGATATTGTCCGTATGTGTAGGAAACACCGTTCTTTTGTTCTCAGCACACTCACGTTTCCTGCTGTCTTAGAGACTCTAGAAAGCAAGAGCGTACTTCTTGTTCTAAACCAGAGTGTCATCAATGGATGAGACAATGCAGTGTGTTTCACTTCAGAAATGGAGTTAAATCCCAGGCTCTGAGTCTCCCTACAAGCAAGACTTCATTTCAGGTAAGGGCAGTCACTTTTCTGCTCAAAGGAACTACATCGTTCCCGAAGCTCACACGTTTCTCATCTTAACTGACAAGCATTGGATGTTAGAGGACCAGTGCATTGTATCAGTTTCAGAAGAAGACTTGGACTACATGTAGTCCGTATGTGTAGGAAACACCGTTCTTTTGTTCTGGGCACAATCAGATTTCCTGCTCTATTAGAGACTCTAGAAAGCAAGAGCGTGCTTCTTGCTCTAAAGCAGAGTGTGATCCATTGATGAGAACTATGCTGTATGTTTCCCTTCAGAAATGGAGTTAAATCCCAGACTCTGTGTCTTCCTACAGGCAAGACTTCGTTTCAGGTAAGGGCAGTCACTTTTCAGCTCAAATGAACTACATCGTTCACTGAGCTCACACATTTCTCATCTTAACAGACAAGCATTGGATGTTAGAGGACCAGTGATTTGTATCAGTTTCAGAATCAGAGTTGGACTAGATATTGTCCGTATGTGTAGGAAACACCGTTCTTTTGTTCTGGGCACAATCAGATTTCCTGCTGTATTAGATACTCTAGAAAGCAAAGCGTGCTTCTTGCTCTAAAGCAGAGTGTGATCCATGGATGAGAACTATGCTGTGTGTTTCCCTTCAGAAATGGACTTAAATGCCAGGCTTTGTGTCTTACTACAAGCAAGACTTCGTTTCAGGTAAGGGCAGTCACTTTTCTGCTCAAAGGAACTACATCGTTCACGAAGCTCACACGTTTCTCATCTTAACTGACAAGCATTGGATGTTAGAGGACCAGAGCTTTGTATCAGTTTCAGAAGAAGAGTTGGACTAGATATGGTCCATATGTGTAGGAAACACCGTTCTTTTGTTCTGGGCACACTCAGATTTCCTGCTGTATTAGAAATTCTAGAAAGCAAGAGCGTGCATCTTGCTCTAAAGCAGAGTGTGATCCATGGATGAGAACTATGCTGTGTGTTTCCCTTCAGAAATGGAGTTAAATCCCAGGCTCTGTGTCTTCCTACAGGCAAGACTTCGTTTCAGGTAAGGGCAGTCACTATTCAGCTCAAACGAACTACATCGTTCACTGAGCTCACACATTTCTCATCTTAACAGACAAGCATTGGATGTTAGGGGACCAGTGCTTTGTATCAGTTTCAGAAGCAGAGTTGGACTAGATATGGTCCGTATGTGTAGGAAACACCGTTCTTTTTTTCTCAGCACACTCACGTTTCCTGCTGTCTTAAGACTCTAGAAAGCAAGAGCGTGCTTCTTGTTCTAAAGCAGAGTGTGATCAATGGATGAGATAATGCAGTGTGTTTCAATTCAGAATTTAGAGTTAAATCCCAGGCTCTGAGTCTCCCTACAAGCAAGACTTCGTTTCAGGTAAGGGCAGTCACTTTTCTGCTCAAAGGAACTACATCGTTCACGAAGCTCACACGTTTCTCATCTTAACTGACAAGCATTGGATATTAGAGGACCAGTGCATTGTATCAGTTTCAGAAGAAGATTAGGACTACATATAGTCCGTATGTGTAGGAAACACCGTTCTTTTGTTCTGGGCACAATCATATTTCCTGCTGTATTCGAGACGCTAGAAAGCAAGAGCGTGCTTCTTGCTCTAAAGCAGAGTGTGATCCATGGATGAGAACTATGCTGTGTGTTTCCCTTCAGAAATGGAGTTAAATCCCAGGCTCTGTGTCTTCCTACAGGCAAGACTTCGTTTCAGGTAAGGGCAGTCACTTTTCTACTCAAACTAACTACATTGTTCTCGAAGCTCACACATTTCTCATCTTAACTGACAAGCATTGGATATTAGAGGATCAGTGCATTGTATCAGTTTCAGAAGAAGATTAGGACTACATATAGTCCGTATGTGTAGGAAACACCGTTCTTTTGTTCTGGGCACACTCAGATTTCCTGCTGTATTAGAGAGTCTAGAAAGCTAGAGTGTGCTTCTCGCTCTAAAGCAGAGTGTGATCCATGGATGAGAACTATGCTGTGTGTTTCCCTTCAGAAATGGACTTAAATCCCAGGCTCTGTGTCTTACTACAGGCAAGACTTCGTTTCAGGTAATGGCAGTCACTTTTCTGCTCAAATGAACTACATCATTCACGAAGCTCACACGTTTCTCATCTTAATTGACAAGCATTGGATGTTAGAGGACCAGTGCTTTGTATCAGTTTCAGAAGCAGAGTTGGACTAGATATGGTCCCTATGTGTAGGAAACACCGTTCTTTTGTTCTCAGCACACTCACGTTTCCTGCTGTCTTAGCGAGTATAGAAAGCAAGAGCGTGCTTCTTGTTCTAAAGCAGAGTGTGATCAATGGATGAGATAATGCTGTGTGTTTCACTTCAGAATTGGAGTTAAATCCCAGGCTCTGAGTCTCCCTACAGGCAAGAGTTCGTTTCAGGTAAGGGCAGTCACTTTTCTGCTAAAACTAACTACATCGTTCACGAAGCTCACACATTTCTCATCTTAACTGACAAGCATTGGATGTTAGAGGGTCAGTGCTTTGTATCAGTTTCAGAAGTAGATTTGGACTACATATGGTCCATATGTGTAGGAAACACTGTTCTTTTGTTCTGGGCACACTCAGAGTTCCTGCTGTATTAGAGAGTCTAGAAAGCTAGAGTGTGCTTCTCGCTCTAAAGCAGAGTGTGATCCATGGATGAGTACTATGCTGTGTGTTTCCCTTCAGAAATGGATTTAAATCCCAGGCTCTGTGTCTTACTACAAGCAAGACTTCGTTTCAGGTAAGGGCAGTCACTTTTCAGTTCAAAGGAACTACATCATTCACAAAGCTCACACGTTTCTCATCTTAACAGACAAGCATTGGATGTTAGAGGACCAGTGCATTGTATCAGTTTCAGAAGAAGATTTGGACTACATGTAGTCCGTATGTGTCCAACACCGTTCTATTGTTCTGGGCACAATCAGATTTCCTGCTCTATTAGAGACTCTAGAAAGCAATAGCGTGCTTCTTGCTCTATAGCAGAGTGTGATCCATTGATGAGAACTATGCTGTATGTTTTCCTTCAGAAATGTTGTTAAATCCCAGACTCTGTGTCTTCCTACAGGCAAGACTTCGTTTCAGGTAAGGGTAGTCACTTTTCAGCTCAAACGAACTACATCGTTCACTGAGCTCACACATTTCTCATCTTAACAGACAAGCATTGGATGTTAGAGGACCAGTGATTTGTATCAGTTTCAGAATCAGAGTTGGACTAGATATTGTCCGTATGTGTAGGAAACACCGTTCTTTTGTTCTCAGCACACTCATGTTTCCTGCTGTCTTAGAGACTCTAGAAAGCAAGAGCATACTTCTTGTTCTAAAGCAGAGTGTCATCAATGGATGAGACAATGCAGTGTGTTTCACTTCAGAAATGGAGTTAAATCCCAGGCTCTGAGTCTCCCTACAAGCAAGACTTCATTTCAGGTAAGGGCAGTCACTTTTCTGCTCAAAGGAACTACATCGTTCACGAAGCTCACAAGTTTCTCATCTTAACTGACAAGCATTGGATGTTAGAGGACCAGTGCATTGTATCAGTTTCAGAAGAAGATTTGGACTACATGTAGTCTGTATGTGTAGGAAACACCGTTCTTTTGTTCTGGGCACAATCAGATTTCCTGCTCTATTAGAGACTCTAGAAAGCAAGAGCGTGCTTCTTGCTCTAAAGCAGAGTGTGATCCATTGATGAGAACTATGCTGTATGTTTCCCTTCAGAAATGGAGTTAAATCCCAGACTCTGTGTCTTCCTACAGGCAAGACTTCGTTTCAGGTAAGGGCAGTCACTTTTCAGCTCAAACGAAATACATCGTTCACTGAGCTCACACATTTCTCATCTTAACAGACAAGCATTGGATGTTAGAGGACCAGTGATTTGTATCAGTTTCAGAATCAGAGTTGGACTAGATATTGTCCGTATGTGTAGGAAACACCGTTCTTTTGTTCTCAGCACACTCACGTTTCCTGCTGTCTTAGAGACTCTAAAAAGCAAGAGCGTACTTCTTGTTCTAAAGCAGAGTGTCATCAATGGATGAGTCAATGCAGTGTGTTTCAATTCAGAAATGGAGTTAAATCCCAGGCTCTGAGTCTCCCTACAAGCAAGACTTCGTTTCAGGTAAGGGCAGTCACTTTTCTGCTCAAAGGAACTACATCGTTCACGAAGCTCACACGTTTCTCATCTTAACTGACAAGCATTGGATGTTAGAGGACCAGTGCATTGTATCAGTTTCAGAAGAAGATTTAGACTACATATAGTCCGTATGTGTAGGAAACACCGTTCTTTTGTTCTGGGCACAATCAGATTTCCTGCTGTATTAGATACTCTAGAAAGCAAAGCGTGCTTCTTGCTCTAAAGCAGAGTGTGATCCATGGATGAGAACTATGCTGTGTGTTTCCCTTCAGAAATGGACTTAAATCCCAGGCTTTGTGTCTTACTACAAGCAAGACTTCGTTTCAGGTAAGGGCAGTCACTTTTCTGCTCAAAGGAACTACATCGTTCACGAAGCTCACACGTTTCTCATCTTAACTGACAAGCATTGGATGTTAGAGGACCAGTGCTTTGTATCAGTTTCAGAAGAAGAGTTGGACTAGATATGGTCCATATGTGTAGGAAACACCGTTCTTTTGTTCTGGGCACACTCAGATTTCCTGCTGTATTAGAAATTCTAGAAAGCAAGAGCGTGCATCTTGCTCTAAAGCAGAGTGTGATCCATGGATGAGAACTATGCTGTGTGTTTCCCTTCAGAAATGGAGTTAAATCCCAGGCTCTGTGTCTTCCTACAAGCAAGACTTCGTTTCAGGTAAGGGCAGTCACTTTTCAGCTCAAACGAACTACATCGTTCACTGAGCTCACACATTTGTCATCTTAACAGACAAGCATTGGATGTTAGGGGACCAGTGCTTTGTATCAGTTTCAGAAGCAGAGTTGGACTAGATATGGTCCGTATGTGTAGGAAACACCGTTCTTTTGTTCTCAGCACACTCACGTTTCCTGCTGTCTTAGAGACTCTAGAAAGCAAGAGCGTGCTTCTTGTTCTAAAGCAGAGTGTGATCAATGGATGAGATAATGCTGTGTGTTTCACTTCAGAATTAGAGTTAAATCCCAGGCTCTGAGTCTCCCTACAAGCAAGACTTCGTTTCTGGTAAGGGCAGTCACTTTTCTGCTCAAATTAACTACATCGTTCACGAAGCTCACACGTTTCTCATCTTAACTGACAAGCATTGGATATTAGAGGACCAGTGCATTGTATCAGTTTCAGAAGAAGATTAGGACTACATATAGTCCGTATGTGTAGGAAACACCGTTCTTTTGTTCTGGGCACAATCAGATTTCCTGCTGTATTAGATACTCTAGACAGCAAGAGCGTGCTTCTTGCTCTAAAGCAGAGTGTGATCCATGGATGAGAACTATGCTGTGTGTTTCCCTTCAGAAATGGACTTAAATCCCAGGCTCTGTGTCTTACTACAAGCAAGACTTCGTTTCAGGTAATGGCAGTCACTTTTCTGCTCAAATGAACTACATCATTCATGAAGCTCACACGTTTCTCATCTTAATTGACAAGCATTGGATGTTAGAGGACCAGTGCTTTGTATCAGTTTCAGAAGAAGAGTTGGACTAGATATGGTCCATATGTGTAGGAAACACCGTTCTTTTGTTCTGGGCACACTCAGATTTCCTGCTGTATTAGAAATTCTAGAAAGCAAGAGCGTGCATCTTGCTCTAAAGCAGAGTGTGATCCATGGATGAGAACTATGCTGTGTGTTTCCCTTCAGAAATGGAGTTAAATCCCAGGCTCTGTGTCTTCCTACAAGCAAGACTTCGTTTCAGGTAAGGGCAGTCACTTTTCAGCTCAAACGAACTACATCGTTCACTGAGCTCACACATTTCTCATCTTAACAGACAAGCATTGGATGTTAGGGGACCAGTGCTTTGTATCAGTTTCAGAAGCAGAGTTGGACTAGATATGGTCCGTATGTGTAGGAAACACCGTTCTTTTGTTCTCAGCACACTCACGTTTCCTGCTGTCTTAGAGACTCTAGAAAGCAAGAGCGTGCTTCTTGTTCTAAAGCAGAGTGTGAACAATGGATGAGATAATGCAGTGTGTTTAATTCAGAATTAGAGTTAAATCCCAGGCTCTGAGTCTCCCTACAAGCAAGACTTCGTTTCACGTAAGGGCAGTCACTTTTCTGCTCAAAGGAACTACATCGTTCACGAAGCTCACACGTTTCTCATCTTAACTGACAAGCATTGGATATTAGAGGACCAGTGCATTGTATCAGTTTCAGAAGAAGATTAGGACTACATATAGTCCGTATGTGTAGGAAACACCGTTCTTTTGTTCTGGGCACAATCATATTTCCTGCTGTATTCGAGACTCTAGAAAGCAAGAGCGTGCTTCTTGCTCTAAAGCAGAGTGTGATCCATGGATGAGAACTATGCTGTGTGTTTCCCTTCAGAAATGGAGTTAAATCCCAGGCTCTGTGTCTTCCTACAGGCAAGACTTCGTTTCAGGTAAGGGCAGTCACTTTTCTGCTCAAACTAATTACATCGTTCTCGAAGCTCACACATTTCTCATCTTAACTGACAAGCATTGGATATTAGAGGATCAGTGCATTGTATCAGTTTCAGAAGAAGATTAGGACTACATATAGTCCGTATGTGTAGGAAACACCGTTCTTTTGTTCTGGGCACACTCAGATTTCCTGCTGTATTAGAGAGTCTAGAAAGCTAGAGTGTGCTTCTCGCTCTAAAGCAGAGTGTGATCCATGGATGAGAACTATGCTGTGTGTTTCCCTTCAGAAATGGACTTAAATCCCAGGCTCTGTGTCTTACTACAGGCAAGACTTCGTTTCAGGTAATGGCAGTCACTTTTCTGCTCAAATGAACTACATCATTCACGAAGCTCACACGTTTCTCATCTTAATTGACAAGCATTGGATGTTAGAGAACCAGTGCTTTGTATCAGTTTCAGAAGAAGAGTTGGACTAGATATGGTCCATATGTGTAGGAAACACCGTTCTTTTGTTCTGGGCACACTCAGATTTCCTGCTGTCTTAGAGAATCTAGAAAGCAATAGCGTGCTTCTTGTTCTAAAGCAGAGTGTGATCAATGGATTAGACAATGCTGTGTGTTTCACTTCCGAAATGGAGTTAAATCTCAGGCTCTGTGTCTTCCTACAGGCAAGACTTCATTTCAGGTAAGGGCAGTCACTTTCCAGCTCAAACGAACTACATGGTTCAGTGAGCTCACACATTTCTCATCTTAACAGACAAGCATTGGATGTTAGAAGACCAGTGCATTGTATCAGTTTCAGAAGAAGATTTGGACTACATGTAGTCCGTATGTGTCGGACACCGTTCTATTGTTCTGGGCACAATCAGATTTCCTGCTCTATTAGAGACTCTAGAAAGCAAGAGCGTGCTTCTTGCTCTATAGCAGAGTGTGATCCATTGATGAGAACTATGCTGTATGTTTTCCTTCAGAAATGGAGTTAAATCCCAGACTCTGTGTCTTCCTACAGGCAAGACTTCGTTTCAGGTAAGGGCAGTCACTTTTCAGCTCAAACGAACTACATCGTTCACTGAGCTCACACATTTCTCATCTTAACAGACAAGCATTGGATGTTAGAGGACCAGTGCTTTGTATCAGTTTCAGAAGCAGAGTTGGACTAGATATGGTCCCTATGTGTAGGAAACACCGTTCTTTTGTTCTCAGTACACTCACGTTTCCTGCTGTCTTAGAGAGTCTAGAAAGCAAGAGCGTGCTTCTTGTTCTAAAGCAGAGTGTGATCAATGGATGAGATAATGCTGTGTGTTTCACTTCAGAATTGGAGTTAAATCCCAGGCTCTGAGTCTCCCTACAGGCAAGAGTTCGTTTCAGGTAAGGGCAGTCACTTTTCTGCTAAAACTAACTACATCGTTCACGAAGCTCACACATTTCTCATCTTAACTGACAAGCATTGGATGTTAGAGGGTCAGTGCTTTGTATCAGTTTCAGAAGCAGATTTGGACTATATATGGTCCATATGTGTAGGAAACACTGTTCTTTTGTTCTGGGCACACTCAGATTTCCTGCTGTATTAGAGAGTCTAGAAAGCTAGAGTGTGCTTCTCGCTCTAAAGCAGAGTGTGATCCATGGATGAGTACTATGCTGTGTGTTTCCCTTCAGAAATGGATTTAAATCCCAGGCTCTGTGTCTTACTACAAGCAAGACTTTGTTTCAGGTAAGGGCAGTCACTTTTCAGTTCAAAGGAACTACATCATTCACAAAGCTCACACGTTTCTCATCTTAACAGACAAGCATTGGATGTTAGAGGACCAGTGCATTGTATCAGTTTCAGAAGAAGATTTGGACTACATGTAGTCCGTATGTGTCGGACACCGTTCTATTGTTCTGGGCACAATCAGATTTCCTGCTCTATTAGAGACTCTAGAAAGCAAGACCGTGCTTCTTGCTCTATAGCAGAGTGTGATCCATTGATGTGAACTATGCTGTATGTTTTCCTTCAGAAATGTTGTTAAATCCCAGACTCTGTGTCTTCCTACAGGCAAGACTTCGTTTCAGGTAAGGGTAGTCACTTTTCAGCCCAAACGAACTACATCGTTCACTGAGCTCACACATTTCTCATCTTAACAGACAAGCATTGGATGATAGAGGACCAGTGCTTTGTATCAGTTTCAGAAGCAGAGTTGGACTAGATATTGTCCGTATGTGTAGGAAACACCGTTCTTTTGTTCTCAGCACACTCACGTTTCCTGCTGTCTTAGAGACTCTAGAAAGCAAGAGCGTACTTCTTGTTCTAAAGCAGAGTGTCATCAATGGATGAGACAATGCAGTGTGTTTCACTTCAGAAATGGAGTTAAATCCCAGGCTCTGAGTCTCCCTACAAGCAAGACTTCATTTCAGGTAAGGGCAGTCACTTTTCTGCTCAAAGGAACTACATCGTTCACGAAGCTCACACGTTTCTCATCTTAACTGACAAGCATTGGATGTTAGAGGACCAGTGCATTGTATCAGTTTCAGAAGAAGATTTGGACTACATGTAGTCTGTATGTGTAGGAAACACCGTTCTTTTGTTCTGGGCACAATCAGATTTCCTGCTCTATTAGAGACTCTAGAAAGCAAGAGCGTGCTTCTTGCTCTAAAGCAGAGTGTGATCCATTGATGAGAACTATGCTGTATGTTTCCCTTCAGAAATGGAGTTAAATCCCAGACTCTGTGTCTTCCTACAGGCAAGACTTCGTTTCAGGTAAGGGCAGTCACTTTTCAGCTCAAACGAACTACATCGTTCACTGAGCTCACACATTTCTCATCTTAACAGACAAGCATTGGATGTTAGAGGACCAGTGATTTGTATCAGTTTCAGAATCAGAGTTGGACTAGATATTGTCCGTATGTGTAGGAAACACTGTTCTTTTGTTCTCAGCACACTCACGTTTCCTGCTGTCTTAGAGACTCTAAAAAGCAAGAGCGTACTTCTTGTTCTAAAGCAGAGTGTCATCAATGGATGAGTCAAGCAGTGTGTTTCAATTCAGAAATGGAGTTAAATCCCAGGCTCTGAGTCTCCCTACAAGCAAGACTTCGTTTCAGGTAAGGGCAGTCACTTTTCTGCTCAAAGGAACTACATCGTTCACGAAGCTCACACGTTTCTCATCTTAACTGACAAGCATTGGATGTTAGAGGACCAGTGCATTGTATCAGTTTCAGAAGAAGATTTAGACTACATATAGTCCGTATGTGTAGGAAACACCGTTCTTTTGTTCTGGGCACAATCAGATTTCCTGCTGTATTAGATACTCTAGAAAGCAAAGCGTGCTTCTTGCTCTAAAGCAGAGTGTGATCCATGGGTGAGAACTATGCTGTGTGTTTCCCTTCAGAAATGGACTTAAATCCCAGGCTTTGTGTCTTACTACAAGCAAGACTTCGTTTCAGGTAAGGGCAGTCACTTTTCTGCTCAAAGGAACTACATCGTTCACGAAGCTCACACGTTTCTCATCTTAACTGACAAGCATTGGATGTTAGAGGACCAGTGCTTTGTATCAGTTTCAGAAGAAGAGTTGGACTAGATATGGTCCATATGTGTAGGAAACACCGTTCTTTTGTTCTGGGCACACTCAGATTTCCTGCTGTATTAGAAATTCTAGAAAGCAAGAGCGTGCATCTTGCTCTAAAGCAGAGTGTGATCCATGGATGAGAACTATGCTGTGTGTTTCCCTTCAGAAATGGAGTTAAATCCCAGGCTCTGTGTCTTCCTACAAGCAAGACTTCGTTTCAGGTAAGGGCAGTCACTTTTCAGCTCAAACGAACTACATCGTTCACTGAGCTCACACATTTCTCATCTTAACAGACAAGCATTGGATGTTAGGGGACCAGTGCTTTGTATCAGTTTCAGAAGCAGAGTTGGACTAGATATGGTCCGTATGTGTAGGAAACACCGTTCTTTTGTTCTCAGCACACTCACGTTTCCTGCTGTCTTAGAGACTCTAGAAAGCAAGAGCGTGCTTCTTGTTCTAAAGCAGAGTGTGATCAATGCATGAGATAATGCTGTGTGTTTCACTTCAGAATTAGAGTTAAATCCCAGGCTCTGAGTCTCCCTACAAGCAAGACTTCGTTTCTGGTAAGGGCAGTCACTTTTCTGCTCAAAGGAACTACATCGTTCACGAAGCTCACACGTTTCTCATCTTAACTGACAAGCATTGGATATTATAGGACCAGTGCATTGTATCAGTTTCAGAAGAAGATTAGGACTACATATAGTCCGTATGTGTAGGAAACACCGTTCTTTTGTTCTGGGCACAATCAGATTTCCTGCTGTATTAGATACTCTAGAAAGCAAGAGCGTGCTTCTTGCTCTAAAGCAGAGTGTGATCCATGGATGAGAACTATGCTGTGTGTTTCCCTTCAGAAATGGACTTAAATCCCAGGCTCTGTGTCTTACTACAAGCAAGACTTCGTTTCAGGTAATGGCAGTCACTTTTCTGCTCAAATGTACTACATCATTCATGAAGCTCACACGTTTCTCATCTTAATTGACAAGCATTGGATGTTAGAGGACCAGTGCTTTGTATCAGTTTCAGAAGAAGAGTTGGACTAGATATGGTCCATATGTGTAGGAAACACCGTTCTTTTGTTCTGGGCACACTCAGATTTCCTGCTGTCTTAGAGAATCTAGAAAGCAATAGCGTGCTTCTTGTTCTAAAGCAGAGTGTGATCAATGGATGAGACAATGCTGTGTGTTTCACTTCCGAAATGGAGTTAAATCCCAGGCTCTGTGTCTTCCTACAGGCAAGACTTCGTTTCAGGTAAGGGCAGTCACTTTTCAGCTCAAACGAACTACATCGTTCAGTGAGCTCACACATTTCTCATCTTAACAGACAAGCATTGGATGTTAGAGGACCAGTGCATTGTATCAGTTTCAGAAGAAGATTTGGACTACATGTAGTCCGTATGTGTAGGAAACACCGTTCTTTTGTTCTGGGCACAATCATATTTCCTGCTGTATTCGAGACTCTAGAAAGCAAGAGCGTGCTTCTTGCTCTAAAGCAGAGTGTGATGCATGGATGAGAACTATGCTGTGTGTTTCCCTTCAGAAATGGACTTAAATCCCAGGCTCTGTGTCTTACTACAAGCAAGACTTCGTTTCAGGTAATGGCAGTCACTTTTCTGCTCAAATGAACTACATCATTCACGAAGCTCACACGTTTCTCATCTTAATTGACAAGCATTGGATGTTAGAGGACCAGTGCTTTGTATCAGTTTCAGAAGAAGAGTTGGACTAGATATGGTCCATATGTGTAGGAAAGACCGTTCTTTTGTTCTGGGCACACTCAGATTTCCTGCTGTCTTAGAGAATCTAGAAAGCAATAGCGTGCTTCTTGTTCTAAAGCAGAGTGTGATCAATGGATTAGACAATGCTGTGTGTTTCACTTCCGAAATGGAGTTAAATCCCAGGCTCTGTGTCTTCCTACAGGCAAGACTTCATTTCAGGTAAGGGCAGTCACTTTTCAGGTCAAACGAACTACATCGTTCAGTGAGCTCACACATTTCTCATCTTAACAGACAAGCATTGGATGTTAGAGGACCAGTGATTTGTATCAGTTTCAGAAGCAGAGTTGGACTAGATATTGTCCCTATGTGTAGAAACACCGTTCTTTTGTTCTCAGCACACTCAGGTTTCCTGCTGTCTTAGAGACTCTAGAAAGCAAGAGCATACTTCTTGTTCTAAAGCAGAGTGTCATCAATGGATGAGACAATGCAGTGTGTTTCCCTTCAGAAATGGAGTTAAATCCCAGGCTCTGTGTCTTCCTACAAGCAAGACTTCGTTTCAGGTAAGGGCAGTCACTTTTCTGCTCAAAGGAACTACATCGTTCACGAAGCTCACACGTTTCTCATCTTAACTGACAAGCATTGGATGTTAGAGGACCAGTGCATTGTATCAGTTTCAGAAGAAGATTTGGACTACATGAAGTCTGTATGCGTAGGAAACACCGTTCTTTTGTTCTGGGCACAATCAGATTTCCTGCTCTATTAGATACTCTAGAAAGCAAAAGCGTGCTTCTTGCTCTAAAGCAGAGTGTGATCCATGGATGAGAACTATGCTGTGTGTTTCCCTTCAGAAATGGAGTTAAATCCCAGGCTCTGTGTCTTACTACAAGCAAGACTTCGTTTCAGGTAAGGGCAGTCACTTTTCAGCTCAAACGAACTACATCGTTCACTGAGCTCACACATTTCTCATCTTAACAGACAAGCATTGGAAGTTAGAGGACCAGTGCTTTGTATCAGTTTCAGAAGCAGAGTTGGACTAGATATGGTCCGTATGTGTAGGAAACACCGTTCTTTTGTTCTCAGCACACTCACGTTTCCTGCTGTCTTAGAGAGTCTAGAAAGAAAGAGCGTGCTTCTTGTTCTAAAGCAGAGTGTGATCAATGGATGAGATAATGCTGTGTGTTTCACTTCAGAATTGGAGTTAAATCCCAGGCTCTGAGTCTCCCTACAGGCAAGAGTTCGTTTCAGGTAAGGGCAGTCACTTTTCTGCTCAAACTAACTACATCGTTCACGAAGCTCACACATTTCTCATCTTAACTGACAAGCATTGGATGTTAGAGGGTCAGTGCTTTGTATCAGTTTCAGAAGCAGATTTGGACTACATATGGTCCATATGTGTAGGAAACACTGTTCTTTTGTTCTGGGCACACTCAGATTTCCTGCTGTATTAGAGAGTCTAGAAAGCTAGAGTGTGCTTCTTGCTCTAAAGCAGAGTGTGATGCATGGATGAGTACTATGCTGTGTGTTTCCCTTCAGAAATGGATTTAAATCCCAGGCTCTGTGTCTTACTACAAGCAAGACTTCGTTTCAGGTAATGGCAGTCACTTTTCTGCTCAAATGTACTACATCATTCATGAAGCTCACACGTTTCTCATCTTAATTGACAAGCATTGGATGTTAGAGGACCAGTGCTTTGTATCAGTTTCAGAAGAAGAGTTGGACTAGATATGGTCCATATGTGTAGGAAACACCGTTCTTTTGTTCTGGGCACACTCAGATTTCCTGCTGTCTTAGAGAATCTAGAAAGCAATAGCGTGCTTCTTGTTCTAAAGCAGAGTGTGATCAATGGATGAGACAATGCTGTGTGTTTCACTTCCGAAATGGAGTTAAATCCCAGGCTCTGTGTCTTCCTACAGGCAAGACTTCGTTTCAGGTAAGGGCAGTCACTTTTCAGCTCAAACGAACTACATCGTTCAGTGAGCTCACACATTTCTCATCTTAACAGACAAGCATTGGATGTTAGAGGACCAGTGCATTGTATCAGTTTCAGAAGAAGATTTGGACTACATGTAGTCCGTATGTGTAGGAAACACCGTTCTTTTGTTCTGGGCACAATCATATTTCCTGCTGTATTCGAGACTCTAGAAAGCAAGAGCGTGCTTCTTGCTCTAAAGCAGAGTGTGATGCATGGATGAGAACTATGCTGTGTGTTTCCCTTCAGAAATGGACTTAAATCCCAGGCTCTGTGTCTTACTACAAGCAAGACTTCGTTTCAGGTAATGGCAGTCACTTTTCTGCTCAAATGAACTACATCATTCACGAAGCTCACACGTTTCTCATCTTAATTGACAAGCATTGGATGTTAGAGGACCAGTGCTTTGTATCAGTTTCAGAAGAAGAGTTGGACTAGATATGGTCCATATGTGTAGGAAAGACCGTTCTTTTGTTCTGGGCACACTCAGATTTCCTACTGTCTTAGAGAATCTAGAAAGCAATAGCGTGCTTCTTGTTCTAAAGCAGAGTGTGATCAATGGATTAGACAATGCTGTGTGTTTCACTTCCGAAATGGAGTTAAATCCCAGGCTCTGTGTCTTCCTACAGGCAAGACTTCATTTCAGGTAAGGGCAGTCACTTTTCAGGTCAAACGAACTACATCGTTCAGTGAGCTCACACATTTCTCATCTTAACAGACAAGCATTGGATGTTAGAGGACCAGTGATTTGTATCAGTTTCAGAAGCAGAGTTGGACTAGATATTGTCCCTATGTATAAACACCGTTCTTTTGTTCTCAGCACACTCAGGTTTCCTGCTGTCTTAGAGACTCTAGAAAGCAAGAGCATACTTCTTGTTCTAAAGCAGAGTGTCATCAATGGATGAGACAATGCAGTGTGTTTCACTTCAGAAATGGAGTTAAATCCCAGGCTCTGTGTCTTCCTACAAGCAAGACTTCGTTTCAGGTAAGGGCAGTCACTTTTCTGCTCAAAGGAACTACATCGTTCACGAAGCTCACATGATTCTCATCTTAACTGACAAGCATTGGATGTTAGAGGACCAGTGCATTGTATCAGTTTCAGAAGAAGATTTGGACTACATGAAGTCTGTATGCGTAGGAAACACCGTTCTTTTGTTCTGGGCACAATCAGATTTCCTGCTCTATTAGATACTCTAGAAAGCAAAAGCGTGCTTCTTGCTCTAAAGCAGAGTGTGATCCATGGATGAGAACTATGCTGTGTGTTTCCCTTCAGAAATGGAGTTAAATCCCAGGCTCTGTGTCTTACTACAAGCAAGACTTCGTTTCAGGTAAGGGCAGTCACTTTTCAGCTCAAACGAACTACATCGTTCACTGAGCTCACACATTTCTCATCTTAACAGACAAGCATTGGAAGTTAGAGGACCAGTGCTTTGTATCAGTTTCAGAAGCAGAGTTGGACTAGATATGGTCCGTATGTGTAGGAAACACCGTTCTTTTGTTCTCAGCACACTCACGTTTCCTGCTGTCTTAGAGAGTCTAGAAAGAAAGAGCGTGCTTCTTGTTCTAAAGCAGAGTGTGATCAATGGATGAGATAATGCTGTGTGTTTCACTTCAGAATTGGAGTTAAATCCCAGGCTCTGAGTCTCCCTACAGGCAAGAGTTCGTTTCAGGTAAGGGCAGTCACTTTTCTGCTCAAACTAACTACATCGTTCACGAAGCTCACACATTTCTCATCTTAACTGACAAGCATTGGATGTTAGAGGGTCAGTGCTTTGTATCAGTTTCAGAAGCAGATTTGGACTACATATGGTCCATATGTGTAGGAAACACTGTTCTTTTGTTCTGGGCACACTCAGATTTCCTGCTGTATTAGAGAGTCTAGAAAGCTAGAGTGTGCTTCTTGCTCTAAAGCAGAGTGTGATGCATGGATGAGTACTATGCTGTGTGTTTCCCTTCAGAAATGGATTTAAATCCCAGGCTCTGTGTCTTACTACAAGCAAGACTTCGTTTCAGGTAAGGGCAGTCACTTTTCAGTTCAAAGGAACTACATCATTCACAAAGCTCACACGTTTCTCATCTTAACTGACAAGCACTGTATGTTAGAGGACCAGTGCATTCTATCAGTTTCAGAAGAAGATTTGGACTACATATAGTCTGTATGTGTAGGAAACACCGTTCTTTTGTTCTGGGCACACTCAGATTTCCTGCTGTCTTAGAGACACTAGAAAGCAAGAGCGTGCTTCTTGCTCTATAGCAGAGTGTGATCCATTGATGAGAACTATGCTGTATGTTTTCCTTCAGAAATGGAGTTAAATCCCAGACTCTGTGTCTTCCTACAGGCAAGACTTCGTTTCAGGTAAGGGCAGTCACTTTTCAGCTCAAACGAACTACATCGTTCACTGAGCTCACACATTTCTCATCTTAACAGACAAGCATTGGATGTTAGAGGACCAGTGATTTGTATCAGTTTCAGAAGCAGAGTTGGACTAGATATTGTCCATATGTGTAGGAATCACCGTTCTTTTGTTCTCAGCACACTCACGTTTCCTGCTGTCTTAGAGACTCTAGAAAGAAAGAGCGTACTTCTTGTTCTAAAGCAGAGTGTCATTAATGGATGAGACAATGCAGTGTGTTTCACTTCAGAAATGGAGTTAAATCCCAGGCTCTGAGTCTCCCTACAAGCAAGACTTCATTTCAGGTAAGGGCAGTCACTTTTCTGCTCAAAGGAACTACATCGTTCACAAAGCTCACACGTTTCTCATCTTAACTGACAAGCATTGGATGTTAGAGGACCAGTGCATTGTATCAGTTTCAGAAGAAGATTTGGACTACATGTAGTCCGTATGTGTAGGAAACACCGTTCTTTTGTTCTGGGCACAATCAGATTTCCTGCTCTATTAGAGACTCTAGAAAGCAAGAGCGTGCTTCTTGCTCTAAAGCAGAGTGTTATCCATTGATGAGAACTATGCTGTATGTTTCCCTACAGAAATGGAGTTAAATCCCAGACTCTGTGTCTTGCTACATGCAAGACTTCGTTTCAGGTAAGGGCAGTCACTTTTCAGCTCAAACGAACTACTTCGTTCACTGAGCTCACACATTTCTCATCTTAACAGACAAGCATTGGATGCTAGAGGACCACTGATTTGTATCAGTTTCAGAAGCAGAGTTGTACTAGATATTGTCCGTATGTGTAGGAAACACCGTTCTTTTGTTCTCAGCACACTCACGTTTCCTGCTGTCTTAGAGACTCTAGAAAGCAAGAGCGTACTTCTTGTTCTAAAGCAGAGTGTCATCAATGGATGAGTCAATGCAGTGTGTTTCAATTCAGAAATGGAGTTAAATCCCAGGATCTGAGTCTCCCTACAAGCAAGACTTCGTTTCAGGTAAGGGCAGTCACTTTTCTGCTCAAAGGAACTACATCGTTCACGAAGCTCACACGTTTCTCATCTTAACTGACAAGCATTGGATGTTAGAGGACCAGTGCATTGTATCAGTTTCAGAAGAAGATTTAGACTACATATAGTCCGTATGTGTAGGAAACACCGTTCTTTTGTTCTGGGCACAATCAGATTTCCTGCTGTATTAGATACTCTAAAAAGCAAGAGCATGCTTCTTGCTCTAAAGCAGAGTGTGATCCATGGATGAGAACTATGCTGTGTGTTTCCCTTCAGAAATGGACTTAAATCCCAGGCTTTGTGTCTTACTACAAGCAAGACTTCGTTTCAGGTAAGGGCAGTCACTTTTCTGCTCAAAGGAACTACATCGTTCACGAAGCTCACACATTTCTCATCTTAACTGACAAGCATTGGATGTTAGAGGACCAGTGCTTTGTATCAGTTTCAGAAGAAGAGTTGGACTAGATATGGTCCATATGTGTAGGAAACACCGTTCTTTTGTTCTGGGCACACTCAGATTTCCTGCTGTATTAGAAATTCTAGAAAGCAAGAGCGTGCTTCTTGCTCTAAAGCAGAGTGTGATCCATGGATGAGAACTATGCTGTGTGTTTCCCTTCAGAAATGGAGTTAAATCCCAGGCTCTGTGTCTTCCTACAAGCAAGACGTCGTTTCAGGTAAGGGCAGTCACTTTTCAGCTCAAAAGAACTACATCCTTCACTGAGCTCACACATTTCTCATCTTAACAGACAAGCATTGGATGTTAGAGGACCAGTGCTTTGTATCAGTTTCAGAAGCAGAGTTGGACTAGATATGGTCCGTATGTGTAGGAAACACCGTTCTTTTGTTCTCAGCACACTCACGTTTCCTGCTGTCTTAGAGACTCTAGAAAGCAAGAGCGTGCTTCTTGTTCTAAAGCAGAGTGTGATCAATGGATGAGATAATGCTGTGTGTTTCACTTCAGAATTAGAGTTAAATCCCAGGCTCTGAGTCTCCCTACAAGCAAGACTTCGTTTCAGGTAAGGGCAGTCACTTTTCTGCTCAAAGGAACTACATCGTTCATGAAGCTCACACGTTTCTCATCTTAACTTACAAGCATTGGATATTAGAGGACCCGTGCATTATATCAGTTTCAGAAGAAGATTAGGACTACATATAGTCCGTATGTGTAGGAAACACCGTTCTTTTGTTCTGGGCACAATCAGATTTCCTGCTGTATTCGAGACTCTAGAAAGCAAGAGCGTGCTTCTTGCTCTAAAGCAGAGTGTGATCCATGGATGAGAACTATGCTGTGTGTTTCCCTTCAGAAATGGAGTTATATCCCAGGTTCTGTGTCTTCCTACAGGCAAGATTTCTTTTCACGTAAGGGCAGTCACTTTTCTGCTCAAACTAACTACATCGTTCATGAAGCTCACACGTTTCTCATCTTAATTGACAAGCATTGGATGTTAGAGGACCAGTGCATTGTATCAGTTTCAGAAGAAGATTTGGACTACATGTAGTCCGTATGTGTCGGACACCGTTCTATTGTTCTGGGCACAATCAGATTTCCTGCTCTATTAGAGACTCTAGAAAGCAAGAGCGTGCTTCTTGCTCTATAGCAGAGTGTGATCCATTGATGAGAACTATGCTGTATGTTTTCCTTCAGAAATGGAGTTAAATCCCAGACTCTTTGTCTTCCTACAGGCAAGACTTCGTTTCAGGTAAGGGCAGTCACTTTTCAGCTCAAACGAACTACATCGTTCACTGAGCTCACACATTTCTCATCTTAACAGACAAGCATTGGATGTTAGAGGACCAGTGATTTGTATCAGTTTCAGAAGCAGAGTTGGACTAGATATTGTCCGTATGTGTAGGAAACACCGTTCTTTTTTTCTCAGCACACTCACGTTTCCTGCTGTCTTAGAGACTCTAGAAAGCAAGAGCATACTTCTTGTTCTAAAGCAGAGTGTCATCAATGGATGACACAATGCAGTGTGTTTCACTTCAGAAATGGAGTTAAATCCCAGGCTCTGAGTCTCCCTACAAGCAAGACTTCATTTCAGGTAAGGGCAGTCACTTTCCTGCTCAAAGGAACTACATCGTTCAAGAAGGTCACACGTTTCTCATCTTAACTGACAAGCATTGGATGTTAGAGGACCAGTGCATTGTATCAGTTTCAGAAGAAGATTTGGACTACATGTAGTCTGTATGTGTAGGCAACACCGTTCTTTTGTTCTGGGCACAATCAGATTTCCTGCTCTATTAGATATTCTAGAAAGCAAGAGCGTGCTTCTTGCTCTAAAGCAGAGTGTGATCCATGGATGAGAACTATGCTGTGTGTTTCCCTTCAGAAATGGACTTAAATCCCAGGCTTTGTGTCTTACTACAAGCAAGACTTCGTTTCAGGTAAGGGCAGTCACTTTTCTGCTCAAATGAACTACATCATTCACGAAGCTCACACGTTTCTCATCTTAATTGACAAGCATTGGATGTTAGAGGACCAGTGCTTTGTATCAGTTTCAGAAGAAGAGTTGGACTAGATATGGTCCATATGTGTAGGAAACACCGTTCTTTTGTTCTGGGCACACTCAGATTTCCTGCTGTATTAGAAATTCTAGAAAGCAAGAGCATGCTTCTTGCTCTAAATCAGAGTGTGATCAATGCATGAGAACTCTGCTGTGTGTTTCACTTCAGAAATGGAGTTAAATCCCAGGCTCTGAGTCTCCCTACAAGCAAGACTTCGTTTCAGGTAAGGGCAGTCACTTTTCTGCTCAAAGGAACTACATCATTCACGAAGCTCACACGTTTCTCATCTTAACTGACAAGCATTGGATATTAGAGGACCAGTGCATTGTATCAGTTTCAGAAGAAGATTAGGACTACATATAGTCCGTATCTGTAGGAAACACCGTTATTTTGTTCTGGGCACAATCAGATTTCCTGCTGTATTCGAGACTCTAGAAAGCAAGAGCGTGCTTCTTGCTCTAAAGCAGAGTGTGATCCATGGATGAGAACTATGCTGTGTGTTTCCCTTCAGAAATGGAGTTAAATCCCAGGCTCTGTGTCTTACTACAAGCAAGACTTCGTTTCAGGTAATGGCAGTCACTTTTCTGCTCAAATGAACTACATCATTCACGAAGCTCACACGTTTCTCATCTTAATTGACAAGCATTGGATGTTAGAGGACCAGTGCTTTGTATCAGTTTCAGAAGAAGAGTTGGACTAGATATGGTCCATATGTGTAGGAAACACCGTTCTTTTGTTCTGGGCACACTCAGATTTCCTGCTGTCTTAGAGAATCTAGAAAGAAATAGCGTGCTTCTTGTTCTAAAGCAGAGTGTGATCAATGGATGAGACAATGCTGTGTGTTTCACTTCCGAAATGGAGTTAAATCCCAGGCTCTGTGTCTTCCTACAGGCAAGACTTCATTTCAGGTAAGGGCAGTCACTTTTCAGCTCAAACGAACTACATCGTTCAGTGAGCTCACACATTTCTCATCTTAACAGACAAGCATTGGATGTTAGAGGACCAGTGCATTGTATCAGTTTCAGAAGAAGATTTGGACTACATGTAGTCTGTATGTGTCGGACACCGTTCTATTGTTCCGGGCACAATCAGATTTCCTGCTCTATTAGAGACTCTAGAAAGCAAGAGCGTGCTTCTTGCTCTATAGCAGAGTGTGATCCATTGATGAGAACTATGCTGTATGTTTTCCTTCAGAAATGGAGTTAAATCTCAGACTCTTTGTCTTCCTACAGGCAAGACTTCGTTTCAGGTAAGGGCAGTCACTTTTCAGCTCAAACGAACTACATCGTTCACTGAGCTCACACATTTCTCATCTTAACAGACAAGCATTGGATGTTAGAGGACCAGTGATTTGTATCAGTTTCAGAAGCAGAGTTGGACTAGATATTGTCCGTATGTGTAGGAAACACCGTTCTTTTGTTCTCAGCACACTCACGTTTCCTGCTGTCTTAGAGACTCTAGAAAGCAAGAGCATACTTCTTGTTCTAAAGCAGAGTGTCATCAATGGATGAGACAATGCAGTGTGTTTCACTTCAGAAATGGAGTTAAATCCCAGGCTCTGTGTCTTCCTACAGGCAAGACTTCGTTTCAGGTAAGGGCAGTCACTTTTCTGCTCAAACTAACTACATCGTTCACGAAGCTCACACATTTTTCATCTTAACTGACAAGCATTGGATATTAGAGGACCAGTGCATTCTATCAGTTTCAGATGAAGATTAGGACTACATATAGTCCGTATGTGTAGGAAACACCGTTCTTTTGTTCTGGGCAAACTCAGATTTCCTGCTGTATTAGAGAGTCTAGAAAGCTAGAGTGTGCTTCTCGCTCTAAAGCAGAGTGTGATCCATGGATGAGAACTATGCTGTGTGTTTCCCTTCAGAAATGGACTTAAATCCCAGGCTCTGTGTCTTACTACAAGCAAGACTTCGTTTCAGGTAATGGCAGTCACTTTTCTGCTCAAATGAACTACATCATTCACGAAGCTCACACGTTTCTCATCTTAATTGACAAGCATTGGATGTTAGAGGACCAGTGCTTTGTATCAGTTTCAGAAGAAGAGTTGGACTAGATATGGTCCATATGTGTAGGAAACACCGTTCTTTTGTTCTGGGCACACTCAGATTTCCTGCTGTCTTAGAGAATCTAGAAAGAAATAGCGTGCTTCTTGTTCTAAAGCAGAGTGTGATCAATGGATGAGACAATGCTGTGTGTTTCACTTCCGAAATGGAGTTAAATCCCAGGCTCTGTGTCTTCCTACAGGCAAGACTTCATTTCAGGTAAGGGCAGTCACTTTTCAGCTCAAACGAACTACATCGTTCAGTGAGCTCACACATTTCTCATCTTAACAGACAAGCATTGGATGTTAGAGGACCAGTGCATTGTATCAGTTTCAGAAGAAGATTTGGACTACATGTAGTCTGTATGTGTCGGACACCGTTCTATTGTTCCGGGCACAATCAGATTTCCTGCTCTATTAGAGACTCTAGAAAGCAAGAGCGTGCTTCTTGCTCTATAGCAGAGTGTGATCCATTGATGAGAACTATGCTGTATGTTTTCCTTCAGAAATGGAGTTAAATCTCAGACTCTTTGTCTTCCTACAGGCAAGACTTCGTTTCAGGTAAGGGCAGTCACTTTTCAGCTCAAACGAACTACATCGTTCACTGAGCTCACACATTTCTCATCTTAACAGACAAGCATTGGATGTTAGAGGACCAGTGATTTGTATCAGTTTCAGAAGCAGAGTTGGACTAGATATTGTCCGTATGTGTAGGAAACACCGTTCTTTTGTTCTCAGCACACTCACGTTTCCTGCTGTCTTAGAGACTCTAGAAAGCAAGAGCATACTTCTTGTTCTAAAGCAGAGTGTCATCAATGGATGAGACAATGCAGTGTGTTTCACTTCAGAAATGGAGTTAAATCCCAGGCTCTGTGTCTTCCTACAGGCAAGACTTCGTTTCAGGTAAGGGCAGTCACTTTTCTACTCAAACTAACTACATCGTTCACGAAGCTCACACATTTTTCATCTTAACTGACAAGCATTGGATATTAGAGGACCAGTGCATTCTATCAGTTTCAGATGAAGATTAGGACTACATATAGTCCGTATGTGTAGGAAACACCGTTCTTTTGTTCTGGGCAAACTCAGATTTCCTGCTGTATTAGAGAGTCTAGAAAGCTAGAGTGTGCTTCTCGCTCTAAAGCAGAGTGTGATCCATGGATGAGAACTATGCTGTGTGTTTCCCTTCAGAAATGGACTTAAATCCCAGGCTCTGTGTCTTACTACAAGCAAGACTTCGTTTCAGGTAATGGCAGTCACTTTTCTGCTCAAATGAACTACATCATTCACGAAGCTCACACGTTTCTCATCTTAATTGACAAGCATTGGATGTTAGAGGACCAGTGCTTTGTATCAGTTTCAGAAGAAGAGTTGGACTAGATATGGTCCATATGTGTAGGAAACACCGTTCTTTTGTTCTGGGCACACTCAGATTTCCTGCTGTCTTAGAGAATCTAGAAAGAAATAGCGTGCTTCTTGTTCTAAAGCAGAGTGTGATCAATGGATGAGACAATGCTGTGTGTTTCACTTCCGAAATGGAGTTAAATCCCAGGCTCTGTGTCTTCCTACAGGCAAGACTTCATTTCAGGTAAGGGCAGTCACTTTTCAGCTCAAACGAACTACATCGTTCAGTGAGCTCACACATTTCTCATCTTAACAGACAAGCATTGGATGTTAGAGGACCAGTGCATTGTATCAGTTTCAGAAGAAGATTTGGATTACATGTAGTCTGTATGTGTAGGAAACACCGTTCTTTTGTTCTGGGCACAATCAGATTTCCTGCTCTATTAGATATTCTAGAAAGCAAGAGCGTGCTTCTTGCTCTAAAGCAGAGTGTGATCCATGGATGAGAACTATGCTGTGTGTTTCCCTTTAGAAATGGACCCAAATCCCAGGCTTTGTGTCTTACTACAAGCAAGACTTCGTTTCAGGTAAGGGCAGTCACTTTTCTGCTCAAATGAACTACATCATTCACGAAGCTCACACGTTTCTCATCTTAATTGACAAGCATTGGATGTTAGAGGACCAGTGCTTTGTATCAGTTTCAGAAGAAGAGTTGGACTAGATATGGTCCATATGTGTAGGAAACACAGTTCTTTTGTTCTGGGCACACTCAGATTTCCTGCTGTATTAGAAATTCTAGAAAGCAAGAGCGTACTTCTTGCTCTAAATCAGAGTGTGATCAATGGATGAGAACTCTGCTGTGTGTTTCACTTCAGAAATGGAGTTAAATCCCAGGCTCTGAGTCTCCCTACAAGCAAGACTTCGTTCCAGGTAAGGGCAGTCACTTTTCTGCTCAAAGGAACTACAGCGTTCACGAAGCTCACACGTTTCTCATCTTAACTGACAAGCATTGGATATTAGAGGACCAGTGCATTGTATCAGTTTCAGAAGAAGATTAGGACTACATATAGTCCGTATGTGTAGGAAACACCGTTCTTTTGTTCTGGGCACACTCAGATTTCCTGCTGTATTAGAGAGTCTAGAAAGCTAGAGTGTGCTTCTCGCTCTAAAGCAGAGTGTGATCCATGGATGAGAACTATGCTGTGTGTTTCCCTTCAGAAATGGACTTAAATCCCAGGCTCTGTGTCTTACTACAAGCAAGACTTCGTTTCAGGTAATGGCAGTCACTTTTCTGCTCAAATGAACTACATCATTCACGAAGCTCACACGTTTCTCATCTTAATTGACAAGCATTGGATGTTAGAGGACCAGTGCTTTGTATCACTTTCAGAAGAAGAGTTGGACTAGATATGGTCCATATGTGTAGGAAACACCGTTCTTTTGTTCTGGGCACACTCAGATTTCCTGCTGTCTTAGAGAATCTAGAAAGAAATAGCGTGCTTCTTGTTCTAAAGCAGAGTGTGATCAATGGATGAGACAATGCTGTGTGTTTCACTTCCGAAATGGAGTTAAATCCCAGGCTCTGTGTCTTCCTACAGGCAAGACTTCATTTCAGGTAAGGGCAGTCACTTTTCAGCTCAAACGAACTACATCGTTCAGTGAGCTCACACATTTCTCATCTTAACAGACAAGCATTGGATGTTAGAGGACCAGTGCATTGTATCAGTTTCAGAAGAAGATTTGGACTACATGTAGTCCGTATGTGTCGGACACCGTTCTATTGTTCCGGGCACAATCAGATTTCCTGCTCTATTAGAGACTCTAGAAAGCAAGAGCGTGCTTCTTGCTCTATAGCAGAGTGTGATCCATTGATGAGAACTATGCTGTATGTTTTCCTTCAGAAATGGAGTTAAATCCCAGACTCTTTGTCTTCCTACAGGCAAGACTTCGTTTCAGGTAAGGGCAGTCACTTTTCAGCTCAAACGAACTACATCGTTCACTGAGCTCACACAATTCTCATCTTAACAGACAAGCATTGGATGTTAGAGGACCAGTGATTTGTATCAGTTTCAGTAGCAGAGTTGGACTAGATATTGTCCGTATGTGTAGGAAACACCGTTCTTTTGTTCTCAGCACACTCACGTTTCCTGCTGTCTTAGAGACTCTAGAAAGCAAGAGCATACTTCTTGTTCTAAAGCAGAGTGTCATCAATGGATGAGACAATGCAGTGTGTTTCACTTCAGAAATGGAATTAAATCCCAGGCTCTTAGTCTCCCTACAAGCAAGACTTCATTTCAGGTAAGGGCAGTCACTTTTCTGCTCAAAGGAACTACATCGTTCAAGAAGCTCACACGTTTCTCATCTTAACTGACAAGCATTGGATGTTAGAGGACCAGTGCATTGTATCAGTTTCAGAAGAAGATTTGGACTACATGTAGTCTGTATGTTTAGGAAACACCGTTCTTTTGTTCTGGGCACAATCAGATTTCCTGCTCTATTAGATACTCTAGAAAGCAAGAGCGTGCTTCTTGCTCTAAAGCAGAGTGTGATCCATGGATGAGAACTATGCTGTGTGTTTCCCTTCAGAAATGGACTTAAATCCCAGGCTTTGTGTCTTACTACAAGCAAGACTTCGTTTCAGGTAAGGGCAGTCACTTTTCTGCTCAAATGAACTACATCATTCACGAAGCTCACACGTTTCTCATCTTAATTGACAAGCATTGGATGTTAGAGGAACAGTGCTTTGTATCAGTTTCAGAAGAAGAGTTGGACTAGATATGGTCCATATGTGTAGGAAACACCGTTCTTTTGTTCTGGGCACACTCAGATTTCCTGCTGTATTAGAAATTCTAGAAAGCAAGAGCGTGCTTCTTGCTCTAAAGCAGAGTGTGATCCATGGATGAGAACTATGCTGTGTGTTTCCCTTCCGAAATGGAGTTAAATCCCAGGCTCTGTGTCTTCCTACAAGCAAGACTTCGTTTCAGGTAAGGGCAGTCACTTTTCAGATCAAACGAACTACATCGTTCACTGAGCTCACACATTTCTCATCCTTTCAGACAAGCATTGGATGTTAGAGGACCAGTGCTTTGTATCAGTTTCAGAAGCAGAGTTGGACTAGATATGGTCCGTATGTGTAGGAAACACCGTTCTTTTGTTCTCAGCACACTCACGTTTCCTGCTGTCTTAGAGACTCTAGAAAGCAAGAGCGTGCTTCTTGTTCTAAAGCAGAGTGTGATCAATGGATGAGATAATGCTGTGTGTTTCACTTCAGAATTGGAGTTAAATCCCAGGCTCTGAGTCTCCCTACAAGCAAGACTTCGTTTCAGGTAAGGGCAGTCACTTTTCTGCTCAAAGAAACTATATCGTTCACGAAGCTCACACGTTTCTCATCTTAACTGACAAGCATTGGATATTAGAGGACCAGTGCATTGTATCAGTTTCAGAAGAAGATTAGGACTACATATAGTCCTTATGTGTAGGAAACACCGTTCTTTTGTTCTGGGCACAATCAGATTTCCTGCTGTATTCGAGACTCTAGAAAGCAAGAGCGTGCTTCTTGCTCTAAAGCAGAGTGTGATCCATGGATGAGAACTATGCTGTGTGTTTCCCTTCAGAAATGGAGTTAATTCCGAGGCTCTGTGTCTTCCTACAGGCAAGACTTCGTTTCAGGTAAGGGCAGTCACTTTTCTGCTAAAACTAACTACATCGTTCACGAAGCTCACACATTTCTCATCTTAACTGACAAGCATTGGATGTTAGAGGGTCAGTGCTTTGTATCAGTTTCAGAAGCAGATTTGGACTACATATGGTCCATATGTGTAGGAAACACCGTTCTTTTGTTCTGGGCACACTCAGATTTCCTGCTGTATTAGAGAGTCTAGAAAGCTAGAGTGTGCTTCTCGCTCTAAAGCAGAGTGTGATCCATGGATGAGTACTATGCTGTGTGTTTCCCTTCAGAAATGGATTTAAATCCCAGGCTCTGTGTCTTACTACAAGCACGACTTCGTTTCAGGTAAGGGCAGTCACTTTTCAGCTCAAACGAACTACATTGTTCACGGAGCTCACATGTTTCTCATCTTAACAGGCAAGCATTGGATTTTAGAGGACCAGTGCTTTGTATCAGTTTCAGAAGCAGAGTTCGACTATATAATGTCTGTATGTGTAGGAAACACCTTTCTTTTGTTCTCAGCACACTCACGTTTCCTGCTGTCTTAGAGACTCTAGAAAGCAAGAGCGTGCTTCTTGTTCTAAAGCAGAGTGTGATCAATGGATGATTACACTGCTGTGTGTTTTACTTCAGAAATGGAGTTAAATCCCAGGCTCTGAGTCTTACTACAAGCAAGATTTCGTTTCAGGTAAGGGCAGTCACTTTTCTGCTCAAACGAACTACATCTTTCACGAAGCTCACACGTTTCTCATCTTAACTGACAAGCATTGGATGTTAGAGGACCAGTGCATTCTATCAGTTTCAGAAGAAGATTTGGATTACATATTGTCCTTATGTGTAGGAAACACCGTTCTTTTGTTCTGGGCACACTCAGATTTCCTGCTGTATTAGAGAATCTATAAAGCAAGAGTGTGCTTCTCGCTCTAAAGCAGAGTGTGATCCATGGATGAGAACTATGCTGTGTGTTTCCCTTCAGAAATGGACTTAAATCCCAGGCTCTGTGTCTTACTACAAGCAAGACTTCGTTTCAGGTAAGGGCAGTCACTTTTCTGCTCAAATGAACTACATCATTCACGAAGCTCACACGTTTCTCATCTTAATTGACAAGCATTGGATGTTAGAAGACCAGTGCTTTGTATCAGTTTCAGAAGAAGAGTTGGACTAGATATGGTCCATATGTGTAGGAAACACCGTTCTTTTGTTCTGGGCACACTCAGATTTCCTGCTGTCTTAGAGAATCTAGAAAGCAATAGCGTGCTTCTTGTTCTAAAGCAGAGTGTGATCAATGGATTAGACAATGCTGTGTGTTTCACTTTAGAAATGGACTTAAATCCCAGGCTCTGTGTCTTCCTACAGGCAAGACTTCATTTCAGGTAAGGGCAGTCACTTTTCAGCTCAAACGAACTACATCGTTCAGTGAGCTCACACATTTCTCATCTTAACAGACAAGCATTGGATGTTAGAGGACCAGTGCTTTGTATCAGTTTCAGAAGAAGAGTTGGACTAGATATGGTCCATATGTGTAGGAAACACCGTTCTTTTGTTCTGGGCACACTCAGATTTCCTGCTGTATTAGAAATTCTAGAAAGCAAGAGCGTGCTTCTTGCTCTAAAGCAGAGTGTGATCCATGGATGAGAACTATGCTGTGTGTTTCCCTTCAGAAATGGAGTTAAATCCCAGGCTCTGTGTCTTCCTACAAGCAAGACTTCGTTTCAGGTAAGGGCAGTCACTTTTCAGCTCAAACGAACTACATCGTTCACTGAGCTCACACATTTCTCATCTTAACAGACAAGCATTGGATGTTAGAGGACCAGTGCTTTGTATCAGTTTCAGAAGCAGAGTTGGACTAGATATGGTCCGTATGTGTAGGAAACACCGTTCTTTTGTTCTCAGCACACTCACGTTTCCTGCTGTCTTAGAGAGTCTAGAAAGCAAGAGCGTGCTTCTTGTTCTAAAGCAGAGTGTGATCAATGGATGAGATAATGCTGTGTGTTTCACTTCAGAATTGGAGTTAAATCCCAGGCTCTGAGTCTCCCTACAGGCAAGAGTTCGTTTCAGGTAAGGGCAGTCACTTTTCTGCTCAAACTAACTACATCGTTCATGAAGCTCACACATTTCTCATCTTAACTGACAAGCATTGGATGTTAGAGGGTCAGTGCTTTGTATCAGTTTCAGAAGCAGATTTGGACTACATATGGTCCATATGTGTAGGAAACACCGTTCTTTTGTTCTGGGCACACTCAGATTTCCTGCTGTATTAGAGAGTCTAGAAAGCTAGAGTGTGCTTCTCGCTCTAAAGCAGAGTGTGATCCATGGATGAGTACTATGCTGTGTGTTTCCCTTCAGAAATGGATTTAAATCCCAGGCTCTGTGTCTTCCTACAAGCAAGACTTCGTTTCAGGTAAGGGCAGTCACTTTTCAGCTCAAACGAACTACATCGTTCACTGAGCTCACACATTTCTCATCTTAACAGACAAGCATTGGATGTTAGAGGACCAGTGATTTGTATCAGTTTCAGAAGCAGAGTTGGACTAGATATTGTCCGTATGTGTAGGAATCACCGTTCTTTTGTTCTCAGCACACTCACGTTTCCTGCTGTCTTAGAGACTCTAGAAAGCAAGAGCGTACTTCTTGTTCTAAAGCAGAGTGTCACTAATGGATGAGACAATGCAGTGTGTTTCACTTCAGAAATGGAGTTAAATCCCAGGCTCTGAGTCTCCCTACAAGCAAGACTTCATTTCAGGTAAGGGCAGTCACTTTTCTGCTCAAAGGAACTACATCGTTCACGAAGCTCACACGTTTCTCATCTTAACTGACAAGCATTGTATGTTAGAGGACCAGTGCATTGTATCAGTTTCAGAAGAAGTTTTGGACTACATGTAGTCCGTATGTGTAGGAAACACCGTTCTTTTGTTCTGGGCACAATCAGATTTCCTGCTCTATTAGAGACTCTAGAAAGCAAGAGCGTGCTTCTTGCTCTAAAGCAGAGTGTGATCCATTGATGAGAACTATGCTGTATGTTTCCCTTCAGAAATGGAGTTAAATCCCAGACTCTGTGTCTTCCTACAGGCAAGACTTCGTTTCAGGTAAGGGCAGTCACTTTTCAGCTCAAACGAACTACTTCGTTCACTGAGCTCACACATTTCTCATCTTAACAGACAAGCATTGGATGTTAGAGGACCAGTGATTTGTATCAGTTTCAGAAGCAGAGTTGGACTAGATATGGTCCGTATGTGTAGGAAACACCGTTCTTTTGTTCTCAGCACACTCACGTTTCCTGCTGTCTTAGAGACTCTAGAAAGCAAGAGCGTGCTTCTTGTTCTAAAGCAGAGTGTGATCAATGGATGAGATAATGCTGTGTGTTTCACTTCAGAATTAGAGTTAAATCCCAGGCTCTGAGTCTCCCTACAAGCAAGACTTCGTTTCAGGTAAGGGCAGTCACTTTTCTGCTCAAAGGAACTACATCGTTCACGAAGCTCACACGTTTCTCATCTTAACTGACAAGCATTGGATGTTAGAGGACCAGTGCATTGTATCAGTTTCAGAAGAAGATTTGGACTACATATGGTCCATATGTGTAGGAAACACCGTTCTTTTGTTCTGGGCACACTCAGATTTCCTGCTGTATTAGAGAGTCTAGAAAGCTAGAGTGTGCTTCTCGCTCTAAAGCAGAGTGTGATCCATGGATGAGTACAATGCTGTGTGTTTCCCTTCAGAAATGGATTTAAGTCCCAGGCTCTGTGTCTTACTACAAGCAAGACTTCGTTTCAGGTAAGGGCAGTCACTTTTCAGATCAAACGAACTACATCGTTCACTGAGCTCACACATTTCTCATCCTTTCAGACAAGCATTGGATGTTAGAGGACCAGTGCTTTGTATCAGTTTCAGAAGCAGAGTTGGACTAGATATGGTCCGTATGTGTAGGAAACACCGTTCTTTTGTTCTCAGCACACTCACGTTTCCTGCTGTCTTAGAGACTCTAGAAAGCAAGAGCGTGCTTCTTGTTCTAAAGCAGAGTGTGATCAATGGATGAGATAATGCTGTGTGTTTCACTTCAGAATTGGAGTTAAATCCCAGGCTCTGAGTCTCCCTACAAGCAAGACTTCGTTTCAGGTAAGGGCAGTCACTTTTCTGCTCAAAGAAACTATATCGTTCACGAAGCTCACACGTTTCTCATCTTAACTGACAAGCATTGGATATTAGAGGACCAGTGCATTGTATCAGTTTCAGAAGAAGATTAGGACTACATATAGTCCTTATGTGTAGGAAACACCGTTCTTTTGTTCTGGGCACAATCAGATTTCCTGCTGTATTCGAGACTCTAGAAAGCAAGAGCGTGCTTCTTGCTCTAAAGCAGAGTGTGATCCATGGATGAGAACTATGCTGTGTGTTTCCCTTCAGAAATGGAGTTAATTCCGAGGCTCTGTGTCTTCCTACAGGCAAGACTTCGTTTCAGGTAAGGGCAGTCACTTTTCTGCTAAAACTAACTACATCGTTCACGAAGCTCACACATTTCTCATCTTAACTGACAAGCATTGGATGTTAGAGGGTCAGTGCTTTGTATCAGTTTCAGAAGCAGATTTGGACTACATATGGTCCATATGTGTAGGAAACACCGTTCTTTTGTTCTGGGCACACTCAGATTTCCTGCTGTATTAGAGAGTCTAGAAAGCTAGAGTGTGCTTCTCGCTCTAAAGAAGAGTGTGATCCATGGATGAGTACTATGCTGTGTGTTTCCCTTCAGAAATGGATTTAAATCCCAGGCTCTGTGTCTTACTACAAGCACGACTTCGTTTCAGGTAAGGGCAGTCACTTTTCAGCTCAAACGAACTACATTGTTCACGGAGCTCACATGTTTCTCATCTTAACAGGCAAGCATTGGATTTTAGAGGACCAGTGCTTTGTATCAGTTTCAGAAGCAGAGTTCGACTATATAATGTCTGTATGTGTAGGAAACACCTTTCTTTTGTTCTCAGCACACTCACGTTTCCTGCTGTCTTAGAGACTCTAGAAAGCAAGAGCGTGCTTCTTGTTCTAAAGCAGAGTGTGATCAATGGATGATTACACTGCTGTGTGTTTTACTTCAGAAATGGAGTTAAATCCCAGGCTCTGAGTCTTACTACAAGCAAGATTTCGTTTCAGGTAAGGGCAGTCACTTTTCTGCTCAAACGAACTACATCTTTCACGAAGCTCACACGTTTCTCATCTTAACTGACAAGCATTGGATGTTAGAGGACCAGTGCATTCTATCAGTTTCAGAAGAAGATTTGGATTACATATTGTCCTTATGTGTAGGAAACACCGTTCTTTTGTTCTGGGCACACTCAGATTTCCTGCTGTATTAGAGAATCTATAAAGCAAGAGTGTGCTTCTCGCTCTAAAGCAGAGTGTGATCCATGGATGAGAACTATGCTGTGTGTTTCCCTTCAGAAATGGACTTAAATCCCAGGCTCTGTGTCTTACTACAAGCAAGACTTCGTTTCAGGTAAGGGCAGTCACTTTTCTGCTCAAATGAACTACATCATTCACGAAGCTCACACGTTTCTCATCTTAATTGACAAGCATTGGATGTTAGAAGACCAGTGCTTTGATTCAGTTTCAGAAGAAGAGTTGGACTAGATATGGTCCATATGTGTAGGAAACACCGTTCTTTTGTTCTGGGCACACTCAGATTTCCTGCTGTCTTAGAGAATCTAGAAAGCAATAGCGTGCTTCTTGTTCTAAAGCAGAGTGTGATCAATGGATTAGACAATGCTGTGTGTTTCACTTTAGAAATGGACTTAAATCCCAGGCTCTGTGTCTTCCTACAGGCAAGACTTCATTTCAGGTAAGGGCAGTCACTTTTCAGCTCAAACGAACTACATCGTTCAGTGAGCTCACACATTTCTCATCTTAACAGACAAGCATTGGATGTTAGAGGACCAGTGCTTTGTATCAGTTTCAGAAGAAGAGTTGGACTAGATATGGTCCATATGTGTAGGAAACACCGTTCTTTTGTTCTGGGCACACTCAGATTTCCTGCTGTATTAGAAATTCTAGAAAGCAAGAGCGTGCTTCTTGCTCTAAAGCAGAGTGTGATCCATGGATGAGAACTATGCTGTGTGTTTCCCTTCAGAAATGGAGTTAAATCCCAGGCTCTGTGTCTTCCTACAAGCAAGACTTCGTTTCAGGTAAGGGCAGTCACTTTTCAGCTCAAACGAACTACATCGTTCACTGAGCTCACACATTTCTCATCTTAACAGACAAGCATTGGATGTTAGAGGACCAGTGCTTTGTATCAGTTTCAGAAGCAGAGTTGGACTAGATATGGTCCGTATGTGTAGGAAACACCGTTCTTTTGTTCTCAGCACACTCACGTTTCCTGCTGTCTTAGAGAGTCTAGAAAGCAAGAGCGTGCTTCTTGTTCTAAAGCAGAGTGTGATCAATGGATGAGATAATGCTGTGTGTTTCACTTCAGAATTGGAGTTAAATCCCAGGCTCTGAGTCTCCCTACAGGCAAGAGTTCGTTTCAGGTAAGGGCAGTCACTTTTCTGCTCAAACTAACTACATCGTTCATGAAGCTCACACATTTCTCATCTTAACTGACAAGCATTGGATGTTAGAGGGTCAGTGCTTTGTATCAGTTTCAGAAGCAGATTTGGACTACATATGGTCCATATGTGTAGGAAACACCGTTCTTTTGTTCTGGGCACACTCAGATTTCCTGCTGTATTAGAGAGTCTAGAAAGCTAGAGTGTGCTTCTCGCTCTAAAGCAGAGTGTGATCCATGGATGAGTACTATGCTGTGTGTTTCCCTTCAGAAATGGATTTAAATCCCAGGCTCTGTGTCTTCCTACAAGCAAGACTTCGTTTCAGGTAAGGGCAGTCACTTTTCAGCTCAAACGAACTACATCGTTCACTGAGCTCACACATTTCTCATCTTAACAGACAAGCATTGGATGTTAGAGGACCAGTGATTTGTATCAGTTTCAGAAGCAGAGTTGGACTAGATATTGTCCGTATGTGTAGGAATCACCGTTCTTTTGTTCTCAGCACACTCACGTTTCCTGCTGTCTTAGAGACTCTAGAAAGCAAGAGCGTACTTCTTGTTCTAAAGCAGAGTGTCACTAATGGATGAGACAATGCAGTGTGTTTCACTTCAGAAATGGAGTTAAATCCCAGGCTCTGAGTCTCCCTACAAGCAAGACTTCATTTCAGGTAAGGGCAGTCACTTTTCTGCTCAAAGGAACTACATCGTTCACGAAGCTCACACGTTTCTCATCTTAACTGACAAGCATTGTATGTTAGAGGACCAGTGCATTGTATCAGTTTCAGAAGAAGTTTTGGACTACATGTAGTCCGTATGTGTAGGAAACACCGTTCTTTTGTTCTGGGCACAATCAGATTTCCTGCTCTATTAGAGACTCTAGAAAGCAAGAGCGTGCTTCTTGCTCTAAAGCAGAGTGTGATCCATTGATGAGAACTATGCTGTATGTTTCCCTTCAGAAATGGAGTTAAATCCCAGACTCTGTGTCTTCCTACAGGCAAGACTTCGTTTCAGGTAAGGGCAGTCACTTTTCAGCTCAAACGAACTACTTCGTTCACTGAGCTCACACATTTCTCATCTTAACAGACAAGCATTGGATGTTAGAGGACCAGTGATTTGTATCAGTTTCAGAAGCAGAGTTGGACTAGATATGGTCCGTATGTGTAGGAAACACCGTTCTTTTGTTCTCAGCACACTCACGTTTCCTGCTGTCTTAGAGACTCTAGAAAGCAAGAGCGTGCTTCTTGTTCTAAAGCAGAGTGTGATCAATGGATGAGATAATGCTGTGTGTTTCACTTCAGAATTAGAGTTAAATCCCAGGCTCTGAGTCTCCCTACAAGCAAGACTTCGTTTCAGGTAAGGGCAGTCACTTTTCTGCTCAAAGGAACTACATCGTTCACGAAGCTCACACGTTTCTCATCTTAACTGACAAGCATTGGATGTTAGAGGACCAGTGCATTGTATCAGTTTCAGAAGAAGATTTGGACTACATATGGTCCATATGTGTAGGAAACACCGTTCTTTTGTTCTGGGCACACTCAGATTTCCTGCTGTATTAGAGAGTCTAGAAAGCTAGAGTGTGCTTCTCGCTCTAAAGCAGAGTGTGATCCATGGATGAGTACAATGCTGTGTGTTTCCCTTCAGAAATGGATTTAAGTCCCAGGCTCTGTGTCTTACTACAAGCAAGACTTCGTTTCAGGTAAGGGCAGTCACTTTTCAGTTCAAAGGAACTACATCATTCACAAAGCTCACACGTTTCTCATCTTAACTGACAAGCACTGTATGTTAGAGGACCAGTGCATTCTATCAGTTTCAGAAGAAGATTTGGAATACATATAGTCTGTATGTGTAGGAAACACCGTTCTTTTGTTCTGGGCACACTCAGATTTCCTGCTGTCTTAGAGACTCTAGAAAGCAAGAGCATGCTTCTTGCTCTATAGCAGAGTGTGATCCATTGATGAGAACTATGCTGTATGTTTTCCTTCAGAAATGGAGTTAAATCCCTGACTCTGTGTCTTCCTACAAGCAAGACTTCGTTTCAGGTAAGGGCAGTCACTTTTCAGTTCAAACGAACTACATCGTTCACTGAGCTCACACATTTCTCATCTTAACAGACAAGCATTGGATGTTAGAGGACCAGTGCTTTGTATCAGTTTCAGAAGCAGAGTTGGACTAGATATGGTCCGTATGTGTAGGAAACACCGTTCTTTTGTTCTCAGCACACTCACGTTTCCTGCTGTCTTAGAGACTCTAGAAAGCAAGAGCGTGCTTCTTGTTCTAAAGCAGAGTGTGATCAATGGATGAGATAATGCTGTGTGTTTCACTTCAGAATTGGAGTTAAATCCCAGGCTCTGAGTCTCCCTACAAGCAAGACTTCGTTTCAGGTAAGGGCAGTCACTTTTCTGCTCAAAGAAACTATATCGTTCACGAAGCTCACACGTTTCTCATCTTAACTGACAAGCATTGGATATTAGAGGATCAGTGCATTGTATCAGTTTCAGAAGAAGATTAGGACTACATATAGTCCTTATGTGTAGGAAACACCGTTCTTTTGTTCTGGGCACAATCAGATTTCCTGCTGTATTCGAGACTCTAGAAAGCAAGAGCGTGCTTCTTGCTCTAAAGCAGAGTGTGATCCATGGATGAGAACTATGCTGTGTGTTTCCCTTCAGAAATGGAGTTAATTCCGAGGCTCTGTGTCTTCCTACAGGCAAGAGTTCGTTTCAGGTAAGGGCAGTCACTTTTCTGCTCAAACTAACTACATCGTTCACGAAGCTCACACATTTCTCATCTTAACTGACAAGCATTGGATGTTAGAGGGTCAGTGCTTTGTATCAGTTTCAGAAGCAGATTTGGACTACATATGGTCCATATGTGTAGGAAACACCGTTCTTTTGTTCTGGGCACACTCAGATTTCCTGCTGTATTAGAGAGTCTAGAAAGCTAGAGTGTGCTTCTCGCTCTAAAGCAGAGTGTGATCCAAGGATGAGTACTATGCTGTGTGTTTCCCTTCAGAAATGGATTTAAATCCCAGGCTCTGTGTCTTACTACAAGCACGACTTCGTTTCAGGTAAGGGCAGTCACTTTTCAGCTCAAACGAACTACATTGTTCACGAAGCTCACATGTTTCTCATCTTAACAGGCAAGCATTGGATTTTAGAGGACCAGTGCTTTGTATCAGTTTCAGAAGCAGAGTTCGACTATATAATGTCTGTATGTGTAGGAAACACCGTTCTTTTGTTCTCAGCACACTCACGTTTCCTGCTGTCTTAGAGACTCTAGAAAGCAAGAGCGTGCTTCTTGTTCTAAAGCACAGTGTGATCAATGGATGATTACACTGCTGTGTGTTTTACTTCAGAAATGGAGTTAAATCCCAGGCTCTGAGTCTTCCTACAAGCAAGATTTCGTTTCAGGTAAGGGCAGTCACTTTTCTGCTCAAACGAACTACATCTTTCACGAAGCTCACACGTTTCTCATCTTAACTGACAAGCATTGGATGTTATGGGACCAGTGCATTCTATCAGTTTCAGAAGAAGATTTGGATTACATATTGTCCTTATGTGTAGGAAACACCGTTCTTTTGTTCTGGGCACACTCAGATTTCCTGCTGTATTAGAGAATCTATAAAGCAAGAGTGTGCTTCTCGCTCTAAAGCAGAGTGTGATCCATGGATGAGAACTATGCTGTGTGTTTCCCTTCAGAAATGGACTTAAATCCCAGGCTCTGTGTCTTACTACAAGCAAGACTTCGTTTCAGGTAAGGGCAGTCACTTTTCTGCTCAAATGAACTACATCATTCACGAAGCTCACACGTTTCTCATCTTAATTGACAAGCATTGGATGTTAGAAGACCAGTGCTTTGTATCAGTTTCAGAAGAAGAGTTGGACTAGATATGGTCCATATGTGTAGGAAACAACGTTCTTTTGTTCTGGGCACACTCAGATTTCCTGCTGTCTTAGAGAATCTAGAAAGCAATAGCGTGCTTCTTGTTCTAAGCAGAGTGTGATCAATGGATTAGACAATGCTGTGTGTTTCACTTCAGAAATGGAGTTAAATCCCAGGCTCTGTGTCTTCCTACAGGCAAGACTTCATTTCAGGTAAGGGCAGTCACTTTTCAGCTCAAACGAACTACATCGTTCAGTGAGCTCACACATTTCTCATCTTAACAGACAAGCATTGGATGTTAGAGGACCAGTGCATTGTATCAGTTTCAGAAGAAGATTTGGACTACATGTAGTCTGTATGTGTAGGAAACACCGTTCTTTTGTTCTGGGCACACTCAGATTTCCTGCTGTATTAGAGAGTCTAGAAAGCTAGAGTGTGCTTCTCGCTCTAAAGCAGAGTGTGATCCATGGATGAGTACTATGCTGTGTGTTTCCCTTCAGAAATGGATTTAAATCCCAGGCTCTGTGTCTTACTACAAGCAAGACTTCGTTTCAGGTAAGGGCAGTCACTTTTCAGTTCAAAGGAACTACATCATTCACAAAGCTCACACGTTTCTCATCTTAACTGACAAGCACTGTATGTTAGAGGACCAGTGCATTCTATCAGTTTCAGAAGAAGATTTGGACTACATATAGTCTGTATGTGTAGGAAACACCGTTCTTTTGTTCTGGGCACACTCAGATTTCCTGCTGTCTTAGAGACTCTAGAAAGCAAGAGCGTGCTTCTTGCTCTATAGCAGAGTGTGATCCATTGATGAGAACTATGCTGTATGTTTTCCTTCAGAAATGGAGTTAAATCCCAGACTCTGTGTCTTCCTACAGGCAAGACTTCGTTTCAGGTAAGGGCAGTCACTTTTCAGCTCAAACGAACTACATCGTTCACTGAGCTCACACATTTCTCATCTTAACAGACAAGCATTGGATGTTAGAGGACCAGTGATTTGTATCAGTTTCAGAAGCAGAGTTGGACTAGATATTGTCCGTATGTGTAGGAATCACCGTTCTTTTGTTCTCAGCACACTCACGTTTCCTGCTGTCTTAGAGACTCTAGAAAGCAAGAGCGTACTTCTTGTTCTAAAGCAGAGTGTCATTAATGGATGAGACAATGCAGTGTGTTTCACTTCAGAAATGGAGTTAAATCCCAGGCTCTGAGTCTCCCTACAAGCAAGACTTCATTTCAGGTAAGGGCAGTCACTTTTCTGCTCAAAGGAACTACATCGTTCACGAAGCTCACACGTTTCTCATCTTAACTGACAAGCATTGTATGTTAGAGGACCAGTGCATTGTATCAGTTTCAGAAGAAGTTTTGGACTACATGTAGTCCGTATGTGTAGGAAACACCGTTCTTTTGTTCTGGGCACAATCAGATTTCCTGCTCTATTAGAGACTCTAGAAAGCAAGAGCGTGCTTCTTGCTCTAAAGCAGAGTGTGATCCATTGATGAGAACTATGCTGTATGTTTCCCTTCAGAAATGGAGTTAAATCCCAGACTCTGTGTCTTCCTACAGGCAAGACTTCGTTTCAGGTAAGGGCAGTCACTTTTCAGCTCAAACGAACTACTTCGTTCACTGAGCTCACACATTTCTCATCTTAACAGACAAGCATTGGATGTTAGAGGACCAGTGATTTGTATCAGTTTCAGAAGCAGAGTTGGACTAGATATTGTCCGTATGTGTAGGAAACACCGTTCTTTTGTTCTGGGCACACTCAGATTTCCTGCTGTATTAGAGAGTCTAGAAAGCTAGAGTGTGCTTCTCGCTCTAAAGCAGAGTGTGATCCATGGATGAGAACTATGCTGTGTGTTTCCCTTCAGAAATGGACTTAAATCCCAGGCTCTGTGTCTTACTACAAGCAAGACTTCGTTTCAGGTAATGGCAGTCACTTTTCTGCTCAAATGAACTACATCATTCACGAAGCTCACACGTTTCTCATCTTAATTGACAAGCATTGGATGTTAGAGGACCAGTGCTTTGTATCAGTTTCAGAAGAAGAGTTGGACTAGATATGGTCCATATGTGTAGGAAACACCGTTCTTTTGTTCTGGGCACACTCAGATTTCCTGCTGTCTTAGAGAATCTAGAAAGAAATAGCGTGCTTCTTGTTCTAAAGCAGAGTGTGATCAATGGATGAGACAATGCTGTGTGTTTCACTTCCGAAATGGAGTTAAATCCCAGGCTCTGTGTCTTCCTACAGGCAAGACTTCATTTCAGGTAAGGGCAGTCACTTTTCAGCTCAAACGAACTACATCGTTCAGTGAGCTCACACATTTCTCATCTTAACAGACAAGCATTGGATGTTAGAGGACCAGTGCATTGTATCAGTTTCAGAAGAAGATTTGGACTACATGTAGTCCGTATGTGTCGGAAACCGTTCTATTGTTCCGGGCACAATCAGATTTCCTGCTCTATTAGAGACTCTAGAAAGCAAGAGCGTGCTTCTTGCTCTATAGCAGAGTGTGATCCATTGATGAGAACTATGCTGTATGTTTTCCTTCAGAAATGGAGTTAAATCCCAGACTCTTTGTCTTCCTACAGGCAAGACTTCGTTTCAGGTAAGGGCAGTCACTTTTCAGCTCAAACGAACTACATCGTTCACTGAGCTCACACATTTCTCATCTTAACAGACAAGCATTGGATGTTAGAGGACCAGTGATTTGTATCAGTTTCAGAAGCAGAGTTGGACTAGATATTGTCCGTATGTGTAGGAAACACCGTTCTTTTGTTCTCAGCACACTCACGTTTCCTGCTGTCATAGAGACTCTAGAAAGCAAGAGCATACTTCTTGTTCTAAAGCAGAGTGTCATCAATGGATGAGACAATGCAGTGTGTTTCACTTCAGAAATGGAGTTAAATCCCAGGCTCTGAGTCTCCCTACAAGCAAGACTTCATTTCAGGTAAGGGCAGTCACTTTCCTGCTCAAAGGAACTACATCGTTCAAGAAGCTCACACGTTTCTCATCTTAACTGACAAGCATTGGATGTTAGAGGACCAGTGCATTGTATCAGTTTCAGAAGAAGATTTGGACTACATGTAGTCTGTATGTGTAGGAAACACCGTTCTTTTGTTCTGGGCACAATCAGATTTCCTGCTCTATTAGATATTCTAGAAAGCAAGAGCGTGCTTCTTGCTCTAAAGCAGAGTGTGATCCATGGATGAGAACTATGCTGTGTGTTTCCCTTCAGAAATGGACTTAAATCCCAGGCTTTGTGTCTTACTACAAGCAAGACTTCGTTTCAGGTAAGGGCAGTCACTTTTCTGCTCAAATGAACTACATCATTCACGAAGCTCACACGTTTCTCATCTTAATTGACAAGCATTGGATGTTAGAGGACCAGTGCTTTGTATCAGTTTCAGAAGAAGAGTTGGACTAGATATGTTCCATATGTGTAGGAAACACAGTTCTTTTGTTCTGGGCACACTCAGATTTCCTGCTGTATTAGAAATTCTAGAAAGCAAGAGCGTGCTTCTTGCTCTAAATCAGAGTGTGATCAATGGATGAGAACTCTGCTGTGTGTTTCACTTCAGAAATGGAGTTAAATCCCAGGCTCTGAGTCTCCCTACAAGCAAGACTTCGTTTCAGGTAAGGGCAGTCACTTTTCTGCTCAAAGGAACTACATCGTTCACGAAGCTCACACGTTTCTCATCTTAACTGACAAGCATTGGATATTAGAGGACCAGTGCATTGTATCAGTTTCAGAAGAAGATTAGGACTACATATAGTCCGTATGTGTAGGAAACACCGTTCTTTTGTTCTGGGCACACTCAGATTTCCTGCTGTCTTAGAGAATCTAGAAAGCAATAGCGTGCTTCTTGTTCTAAAGCAGAGTGTGATCAATGGATTAGACAATGCTGTGTGTTTCACTTTAGAAATGGACTTAAATCCCAGGCTCTGTGTCTTCCTACAGGCAAGACTTCATTTCAGGTAAGGGCAGTCACTTTTCAGCTCAAACGAACTACATCGTTCAGTGAGCTCACACATTTCTCATCTTAACAGACAAGCATTGGATGTTAGAGGACCAGTGCTTTGTATCAGTTTCAGAAGAAGAGTTGGACTAGATATGGTCCATATGTGTAGGAAACACCGTTCTTTTGTTCTGGGCACACTCAGATTTCCTGCTGTATTAGAAATTCTAGAAAGCAAGAGCGTGCTTCTTGCTCTAAAGCAGAGTGTGATCCATGGATGAGAACTATGCTGTGTGTTTCCCTTCAGAAATGGAGTTAAATCCCAGGCTCTGTGTCTTCCTACAAGCAAGACTTCGTTTCAGGTAAGGGCAGTCACTTTTCAGTTCAAACGAACTACATCGTTCACTGAGCTCACACATTTCTCATCTTAACAGACAAGCATTGGATGTTAGAGGACCAGTGCTTTGTATCAGTTTCAGAAGCAGAGTTGAACTAGATATGGTCCGTATGTGTAGGAAACACCGTTCTTTTGTTCTCAGCACACTCACGTTTCCTGCTGTCTTAGAGACTCTAGAAAGCAAGAGCGTGCTTCTTGTTCTAAAGCAGAGTGTGATCAATGGATGAGATAATGCTGTGTGTTTCACTTCAGAATTGGAGTTAAATCCCAGGCTCTGAGTCTCCCTACAAGCAAGACTTCGTTTCAGGTAAGGGCAGTCACTTTTCTGCTCAAAGAAACTATATCATTCACGAAGCTCACACGTTTCTCATCTTAACTGACAAGCATTGGATATTAGAGGACCAGTGCATTGTATCAGTTTCAGAAGAAGATTAGGACTACATATAGTCCTTATGTGTAGGAAACACCGTTCTTTTGTTCTGGGCACAATCAGATTTCCTGCTGTATTCGAGACTCTAGAAAGCAAGAGCGTGCTTCTTGCTCTAAAGCAGAGTGTGATCCATGGATGAGAACTATGCTGTGTGTTTCCCTTCAGAAATGGAGTTAATTCCGAGGCTCTGTGTCTTCCTACAGGCAAGACTTCGTTTCAGGTAAGGGCAGTCACTTTTCTGCTAAAACTAACTACATCGTTCACGAAGCTCACACATTTCTCATCTTAACTGACAAGCATTGGATGTTAGAGGGTCAGTGCTTTGTATCAGTTTCAGAAGCAGATTTGGACTACATATGGTCCATATGTGTACGAAACACCGTTCTTTTGTTCTGGGCACACTCAGATTTCCTGCTGTATTAGAGAGTCTAGAAAGCTAGAGTGTGCTTCTCGCTCTAAAGCAGAGTGTGATCCATGGATGAGTACTATGCTGTGTGTTTCCCTTCAGAAATGGATTTAAATCCCAGGCTCTGTGTCTTACTACAAGCACGACTTCGTTTCAGGTAAGGGCAGTCACTTTTCAGCTCAAACGAACTACATTGTTCACGAAGCTCACATGTTTCTCATCTTAACAGGCAAGCATTGGATTTTAGAGGACCAGTGCTTTGTATCAGTTTCAGAAGCAGAGTTCGACTATATAATGTCTATATGTGTAGAAAACACCGTTCTTTTGTTCTCAGCACACTCACTTTTCCTGCTGTCTTAGAGACTCTAGAAAGCAAGAGCGTGCTTCTTGTTCTAAAGCAGAGTGTGATCAATGGATGATTACACTGCTGTGTGTTTTACTTCAGAAATGGAGTTAAATCCCAGGCTCTGAGTCTTCCTACAAGCAAGATTTCGTTTCAGGTAAGGGCAGTCACTTTTCTGCTCAAACGAACTACATCTTTCACAGAAGCTCACACGTTTCTCATCTTAACTGACAAGCATTGGATGTTAGAGGACCAGTGCATTCTATCAGTTTCAGAAGAAGATTTGGATTACATATTGTCCTTATGTGTAGGAAACACCGTTCTTTTGTTCTGGGCACACTCAGATTTCCTGCTGTATTAGAGAATCTATAAAGCAAGAGTGTGCTTCTCGCTCTAAAGCAGAGTGTGATCCATGGATGAGAACTATGCTGTGTGTTTCCCTTCAGAAATGGACTTAAATCCCAGGCTCTGTGTCTTACTACAAGCAAGACTTCGTTTCAGGTAAGGGCAGTCACTTTTCTGCTCAAATGAACTACATCATTCACGAAGCTCACACGTTTCTCATCTTAATTGACAAGCATTGGATGTTAGAAGACCAGTGCTTTGTATCAGTTTCAGAAGAAGAGTTGGACTTGATATGGTCCATATGTGTAGGAAACACCGTTCTTTTGTTCTGGGCACACTCAGATTTCCTGCTGTCTTAGAGAATCTAGAAAGAAATAGCGTGCTTCTTGTTCTAAAGCAGAGTGTGATCAATGGATTAGACAATGCTGTGTGTTTCACTTCCGAAATGGAGGTAAATCCCAGGCTCTGTGTCTTCCTACAGGCAAGACTTCATTTCAGGTAAGGGCAGTCTCTTTTCAGCTCTAACGAACTACATCGTTCAGTGACCTCACACATTTCTCATCTTAACAGACAAGCATTGGATGTTAGAGGACCAGTGCATTGTATCAGTTTCAGAAGAAGATTTGGACTACATGTAGTCTGTATGTGTATGAAACACCGTTCTTTTGTTCTGGGCACAATCAGATTTCCTGCTCTATTAGATACTCTAGAAAGCAAGAGCGTGCTTCTTGCTCTAAAGCAGAGTGTGAACCATGGATGAGAACTATGCTGTGTGTTTCCCTTCAGAAATGGACTTAAATCCCAGGCTTTGTGTCTTACTACAAGCAAGACTTCGTTTCAGGTAAGGGCAGTCACTTTTCTGCTCAAATGAACTACATCATTCACGAAGCTCACACGTTTCTCATCTTAATTGACAAGCATTGGATGTTAGAGGACCAGTCCTTTGTATCAGTTTCAGAAGAAGAGTTGGACTAGATATGGTCCATATGTGTAGGAAACACCGTTCTTTTGTTCTGGGCACACTCAGATTTCCTGCTGTATTAGAAATTCTAGAAAGCAAGAGCGTGCTTCTTGCTCTAAAGCAGAGTGTGATCCATGGATGAGAACTATGCTGTGTGTTTCCCTTCAGAAATGGAGTTAAATCCCAGGCTCTGTGTCTTCCTACAAGCAAGACTTCGTTTCAGGTAAGGGCAGTCACTTTTCAGCTCAAACGAACTACATCGTTCACTGAGCTCACACATTTCTCATCTTAACAGACAAGCATTGGATGTTAGAGGACCAGTGCTTTGTATCAGTTTCAGAAGCAGAGTTGGACTAGATATGGTCCATATGTGTAGGAAACACCGTTCTTTTGTTCTCAGCACACTCACGTTTCCTGCTGTCTTAGAGAGTCTAGAAAGCAAGAGCGTGCTTCTTGTTCTAAAGCAGAGTGTGATCAATGGATGAGATAATGCTGTGTGTTTCACTTCAGAATTGGAGTTAAATCCCAGGCTCTGAGTCTCCCTACAGGCAAGAGTTCGTTTCAGGTAAGGGCTGTCACTTTTCTGCTCAAACTAACTACATCGTTCACGAAGCTCACACATTTCTCATCTTAACTGACAAGCATTGGATGTTAGAGGGTCAGTGCTTTGTATCAGTTTCAGAAGCAGATTTGGACTACATATGGTCCATATGTGTAGGAAACACCGTTCTTTTGTTCTGGGCACACTCAGATTTCCTGCTGTATTAGAGAGTCTAGAAAGCTAGAGTGTGCTTCTCGCTCTAAAGCAGAGTGTGATCCATGGATGAGTACTATGCTGTGTGTTTCCCTTCAGAAATGGATTTAAATCCCAGGCTCTGTGTCTTACTACAAGCAAGACTTCGTTTCAGGTAAGGGCAGTCACTTTTCAGTTCAAAGGAACTACATCATTCACAAAGCTCACACGTTTCTCATCTTAACTGACAAGCACTGTATGTTAGAGGACCAGTGCATTCTATCAGTTTCAGAAGAAGATTTGGACTACATATAGTCTGTATGTGTAGGAAACACCGTTCTTTTGTTCTGGGCACACTCAGATTTCCTGCTGTCTTAGAGACTCTAGAAAGCAAGAGCGTGCTTCTTGCTCTATAGCAGAGTGTGATCCATTGATGAGAACTATGCTGTATGTTTTCCTTCAGAAATGGAGTTAAATCCCAGACTCTGTGTCTTCCTACAGGCAAGACTTCGTTTCAGGTAAGGGCAGTCACTTTTCAGCTCAAACGAACTACATCGTTCACTGAGCTCACACATTTCTCATCTTAACAGACAAGCATTGGATGTTAGAGGACCAGTGATTTGTATCAGTTTCAGAAGCAGAGTTGGACTAGATATTGTCCGTATGTGTAGGAATCACCGTTCTTTTGTTCTCAGCACACTCACGTTTCCTGCTGTCTTAGAGACTCTAGAAAGCAAGAGCGTACTTCTTGTTCTAAAGCAGAGTGTCATTAATGGAAGAGACAATGCAGTGTGTTTCACTTCAGAAATGGAGTTAAATCCCAGGCTCTGTGTCTCCCTACAAGCAAGACTTCATTTCAGGTAAGGGCAGTCACTTTTCTGCTCAAAGGAACTACATCGTTCACGAAGCTCACACGTTTCTCATCTTAACTGACAAGCATTGTATGTTAGAGGACCAGTGCATTGTATCAGTTTCAGAAGAAGTTTTGGACTACATGTAGTCCGTATGTGTAGGAAACACCGTTCTTTTGTTCTGGGCACACTCAGATTTCCTGCTGTATTAGAGAGTCTAGAAAGCTAGAGTGTGCTTCTCGCTCTAAAGCAGAGTGTGATCCATGGATGAGTACAATGCTGTGTGTTTCCCTTCAGAAATGGATTTAAATCCCAGGCTCTGTGTCTTACTACAAGCAAGACTTCGTTTCAGGTAAGGGCAGTCACTTTTCAGTTCAAAGGAACTACATCATTCACAAAGCTCACACGTTTCTCATCTTAACTGACAAGCACTGTATGTTAGAGGACCAGTGCATTCTATCAGTTTCAGAAGAAGATTTGGAATACATATAGTCTGTATGTGTAGGAAACACCGTTCTTTTGTTCTGGGCACACTCAGATTTCCTGCTGTCTTAGAGACTCTAGAAAGCAAGAGCATGCTTCTTGCTCTATAGCAGAGTGTGATCCATTGATGAGAACTATGCTGTATGTTTTCCTTCAGAAATGGAGTTAAATCCCAGACTCTGTGTCTTCCTACAAGCAAGACTTCGTTTCAGGTAAGGGCAGTCACTTTTCAGTTCAAACGAACTACATCGTTCACTGAGCTCACACATTTCTCATCTTAACAGACAAGCATTGGATGTTAGAGGACCAGTGCTTTGTATCAGTTTCAGAAGCAGAGTTGGACTAGATATGGTCCGTATGTGTAGGAAACACCGTTCTTTTGTTCTCAGCACACTCACGTTTCCTGCTGTCTTAGAGACTCTAGAAAGCAAGAGCGTGCTTCTTGTTCTAAAGCAGAGTGTGATCAATGGATGAGATAATGCTGTGTGTTTCACTTCAGAATTGGAGTTAAATCCCAGGCTCTGAGTCTCCCTACAAGCAAGATTTCGTTTCAGGTAAGGGCAGTCACTTTTCTGCTCAAAGAAACTATATCGTTCACGAAGCTCACACGTTTCTCATCTTAACTGACAAGCATTGGATATTAGAGGACCAGTGCATTGTATCAGTTTCAGAAGAAGATTAGGACTACATATAGTCCTTATGTGTAGGAAACACCGTTCTTTTGTTCTGGGCACAATCAGATTTCCTGCTGTATTCGAGACTCTAGAAAGCAAGAGCGTGCTTCTTGCTCTAAAGCAGAGTGTGATCCATGGATGAGAACTATGCTGTGTGTTTCCCTTCAGAAATGGAGTTAAATCCCAGGCTCTGTGTCTTCCTACAGGCAAGACTTCGTTTCAGGTAAGGGCAGTCACTTTTCTGCTAAAACTAACTACATCGTTCACGAAGCTCACACATTTCTCATCTTAATTGAGAAGCATTGGATGTTAGAGGGTCAGTGCTTTGTATCAGTTTCAGAAGCAGATTTGGACTACATATGGTCCATATGTGTAGGAAACACCGTTCTTTTGTTCTGGGCACACTCAGATTTCCTGCTGTATTAGAGAGTCTAGAAAGCTAGAGTGTGCTTCTCGCTCTAAAGCAGATTGTGATCCATGGATGAGTACTATGCTGTGTGTTTCCCTTCAGAAATGGATTTAAATCCCAGGCTCTGTGTCTTACTACAAGCACGACTTCATTTCAGGTAAGGGCAGTCACTTTTCAGCTCAAACGAACTACATTGTTCACGAAGCTCACATGTTTCTCATCTTAACAGGCAAGCATTGGATTTTAGAGGACCAGTGCTTTGTATCAGTTTCAGAAGCAGAGTTCGACTATATAATGTCTGTATGTGTAGGAAACACCGTTCTTTTGTTCTCAGCACACTCACGTTTCCTGCTGTCTTAGAGACTCTAGAAAGCAAGAGCGTGCTTCTTGTTCTAAAGCAGAGTGTGATCAATGGATGATTACACTGCTGTGTGTTTTACTTCAGAAATGGAGTTAAATCCCAGGCTCTGAGTCTTCCTACAAGCAAGATTTCGTTTCAGGTAAGGGCAGTCACTTTTCTGCTCAAACGAACTACATCTTTCACGAAGCTCACACGTTTCTCATCTTAACTGACAAGCATTGGATGTTAGAGGACCAGTGCATTCTATCAGTTTCAGAAGAAGATTTCGATTACATATTGTCCTTATGTGTAGGAAACACCGTTCTTTTGTTCTGGGCACACTCAGATTTCCTGCTTTATTAGAGAATCTATAAAGCAAGAGTGTGCTTCTCGCTCTAAAGCAGAGTGTGATCCATGGATGAGAACTATGCTGTGTGTTTCCCTTCAGAAATGGACTTAAATCCCAGGCTCTGTGTCTTACTACAAGCAAGACTTCGTTTCAGGTAAGGGCAGTCACTTTTCTGCTCAAATGAACTACATCATTCACGAAGCTCACACGTTTCTCATCTTAATTGACAAGCATTGGATGTTAGAAGACCAGTGCTTTGTATCAGTTTCAGAAGAAGAGTTGGACTAGATATGGTCCATATGTGTAGGAAACACCGTTCTTTTGTTCTGGGCACACTCAGATTTCCTGCTGTCTTAGAGAATCTAGAAAGCAATAGCGTGCTTCTTGTTCTAAAGCAGAGTGTGATCAATGGATTAGACAATGCTGTGTGTTTCACTTCCGAAATGGAGGTAAATCCCAGGCTCTGTGTCTTCCTACAGGCAAGACTTCATTTCAGGTAAGGGCAGTCTCTTTTCAGCTCTAACGAACTACATCGTTCAGTGACCTCACACATTTCTCATCTTAACAGACAAGCATTGGATGTTAGAGGACCAGTGCATTGTATCAGTTTCAGAAGAAGATTTGGACTACATGTAGTCTGTATGTGTATGAAACACCGTTCTTTTGTTCTGGGCACAATCAGATTTCCTGCTCTATTAGATACTCTAGAAAGCAAGAGCGTGCTTCTTGCTCTAAAGCAGAGTGTGAACCATGGATGAGAACTATGCTGTGTGTTTCCCTTCAGAAATGGACTTAAATCCCAGGCTTTGTGTCTTACTACAAGCAAGACTTCGTTTCAGGTAAGGGCAGTCACTTTTCTGCTCAAATGAACTACATCATTCACGAAGCTCACACGTTTCTCATCTTAATTGACAAGCATTGGATGTTAGAGGACCAGTCCTTTGTATCAGTTTCAGAAGAAGAGTTGGACTAGATATGGTCCATATGTGTAGGAAACACCGTTCTTTTGTTCTGGGCACACTCAGATTTCCTGCTGTATTAGAAATTCTAGAAAGCAAGAGCGTGCTTCTTGCTCTAAAGCAGAGTGTGATCCATGGATGAGAACTATGCTGTGTGTTTCCCTTCAGAAATGGAGTTAAATCCCAGGCTCTGTGTCTTCCTACAAGCAAGACTTCGTTTCAGGTAAGGGCAGTCACTTTTCAGCTCAAACGAACTACATCGTTCACTGAGCTCACACATTTCTCATCTTAACAGACAAGCATTGGATGTTAGAGGACCAGTGCTTTGTATCAGTTTCAGAAGCAGAGTTGGACTAGATATGGTCCGTATGTGTAGGAAACACCGTTCTTTTGTTCTCAGCACACTCACGTTTCCTGCTGTCTTAGAGAGTCTAGAAAGCAAGAGCGTGCTTCTTGTTCTAAAGCAGAGTGTGATCAATGGATGAGATAATGCTGTGTGTTTCACTTCAGAATTGGAGTTAAATCCCAGGCTCTGAGTCTCCCTACAGGCAAGAGTTCGTTTCAGGTAAGGGCTGTCACTTTTCTGCTCAAACTAACTACATCGTTCACGAAGCTCACACATTTCTCATCTTAACTGACAAGCATTGGATGTTAGAGGGTCAGTGCTTTGTATCAGTTTCAGAAGCAGATTTGGACTACATATGGTCCATATGTGTAGGAAACACCGTTCTTTTGTTCTGGGCACACTCAGATTTCCTGCTGTATTAGAGAGTCTAGAAAGCTAGAGTGTGCTTCTCGCTCTAAAGCAGAGTGTGATCCATGGATGAGTACTATGCTGTGTGTTTCCCTTCAGAAATGGATTTAAATCCCAGGCTCTGTGTCTTACTACAAGCAAGACTTCGTTTCAGGTAAGGGCAGTCACTTTTCAGTTCAAAGGAACTACATCATTCACAAAGCTCACACGTTTCTCATCTTAACTGACAAGCACTGTATGTTAGAGGACCAGTGCATTCTATCAGTTTCAGAAGAAGATTTGGACTACATATAGTCTGTATGTGTAGGAAACACCGTTCTTTTGTTCTGGGCACACTCAGATTTCCTGCTGTCTTAGAGACTCTAGAAAGCAAGAGCGTGCTTCTTGCTCTATAGCAGAGTGTGATCCATTGATGAGAACTATGCTGTATGTTTTCCTTCAGAAATGGAGTTAAATCCCAGACTCTGTGTCTTCCTACAGGCAAGACTTCGTTTCAGGTAAGGGCAGTCACTTTTCAGCTCAAACGAACTACATCGTTCACTGAGCTCACACATTTCTCATCTTAACAGACAAGCATTGGATGTTAGAGGACCAGTGATTTGTATCAGTTTCAGAAGCAGAGTTGGACTAGATATTGTCCGTATGTGTAGGAATCACCGTTCTTTTGTTCTCAGCACACTCACGTTTCCTGCTGTCTTAGAGACTCTAGAAAGCAAGAGCGTACTTCTTGTTCTAAAGCAGAGTGTCATTAATGGAAGAGACAATGCAGTGTGTTTCACTTCAGAAATGGAGTTAAATCCCAGGCTCTGTGTCTCCCTACAAGCAAGACTTCATTTCAGGTAAGGGCAGTCACTTTTCTGCTCAAAGGAACTACATCGTTCACGAAGCTCACACGTTTCTCATCTTAACTGACAAGCATTGTATGTTAGAGGACCAGTGCATTGTATCAGTTTCAGAAGAAGTTTTGGACTACATGTAGTCCGTATGTGTAGGAAACACCGTTCTTTTGTTCTGGGCACACTCAGATTTCCTGCTGTATTAGAGAGTCTAGAAAGCTAGAGTGTGCTTCTCGCTCTAAAGCAGAGTGTGATCCATGGATGAGTACAATGCTGTGTGTTTCCCTTCAGAAATGGATTTAAATCCCAGGCTCTGTGTCTTACTACAAGCAAGACTTCGTTTCAGGTAAGGGCAGTCACTTTTCAGTTCAAAGGAACTACATCATTCACAAAGCTCACACGTTTCTCATCTTAACTGACAAGCACTGTATGTTAGAGGACCAGTGCATTCTATCAGTTTCAGAAGAAGATTTGGAATACATATAGTCTGTATGTGTAGGAAACACCGTTCTTTTGTTCTGGGCACACTCAGATTTCCTGCTGTCTTAGAGACTCTAGAAAGCAAGAGCATGCTTCTTGCTCTATAGCAGAGTGTGATCCATTGATGAGAACTATGCTGTATGTTTTCCTTCAGAAATGGAGTTAAATCCCAGACTCTGTGTCTTCCTACAAGCAAGACTTCGTTTCAGGTAAGGGCAGTCACTTTTCAGTTCAAACGAACTACATCGTTCACTGAGCTCACACATTTCTCATCTTAACAGACAAGCATTGGATGTTAGAGGACCAGTGCTTTGTATCAGTTTCAGAAGCAGAGTTGGACTAGATATGGTCCGTATGTGTAGGAAACACCGTTCTTTTTTTCTCAGCACACTCACGTTTCCTGCTGTCTTAGAGACTCTAGAAAGCAAGAGCGTGCTTCTTGTTCTAAAGCAGAGTGTGATCAATGGATGAGATAATGCTGTGTGTTTCACTTCAGAATTGGAGTTAAATCCCAGGCTCTGAGTCTCCCTACAAGCAAGATTTCGTTTCAGGTAAGGGCAGTCACTTTTCTGCTCAAAGAAACTATATCGTTCACGAAGCTCACACGTTTCTCATCTTAACTGACAAGCATTGGATATTAGAGGACCAGTGCATTGTATCAGTTTCAGAAGAAGATTAGGACTACATATAGTCCTTATGTGTAGGAAACACCGTTCTTTTGTTCTGGGCACAATCAGATTTCCTGCTGTATTCGAGACTCTAGAAAGCAAGAGCGTGCTTCTTGCTCTAAAGCAGAGTGTGATCCATGGATGAGAACTATGCTGTGTGTTTCCCTTCAGAAATGGAGTTAAATCCCAGGCTCTGTGTCTTCCTACAGGCAAGACTTCGTTTCAGGTAAGGGCAGTCACTTTTCTGCTAAAACTAACTACATCGTTCACGAAGCTCACACATTTCTCATCTTAATTGACAAGCATTGGATGTTAGAGGGTCAGTGCTTTGTATCAGTTTCAGAAGCAGATTTGGACTACATATGGTCCATATGTGTAGGAAACACCGTTCTTTTGTTCTGGGCACACTCAGATTTCCTGCTGTATTAGAGAGTCTAGAAAGCTAGAGTGTGCTTCTCGCTCTAAAGCAGATTGTGATCCATGGATGAGTACTATGCTGTGTGTTTCCCTTCAGAAATGGATTTAAATCCCAGGCTCTGTGTCTTACTACAAGCACGACTTCGTTTCAGGTAAGGGCAGTCACTTTTCAGCTCAAACGAACTACATTGTTCACGAAGCTCACATGTTTCTCATCTTAACAGGCAAGCATTGGATTTTAGAGGACCAGTGCTTTGTATCAGTTTCAGAAGCAGAGTTCGACTATATAATGTCTGTATGTGTAGGAAACACCGTTCTTTTGTTCTCAGCACACTCACGTTTCCTGCTGTCTTAGAGACTGTAGAAAGCAAGAGCGTGCTTCTTGTTCTAAAGCAGAGTGTGATCAATGGATGATTACACTGCTGTGTGTTTTACTTCAGAAATGGAGTTAAATCCCAGGCTCTGAGTCTTCCTACAAGCAAGATTTCGTTTCAGGTAAGGGCAGTCACTTTTCTGCTCAAACGAACTACATCTTTCACGAAGCTCACACGTTTCTCATCTTAACTGACAAGCATTGGATGTTAGAGGACCAGTGCATTCTATCAGTTTCAGAAGAAGATTTCGATTACATATTGTCCTTATGTGTAGGAAACACCGTTCTTTTGTTCTGGGCACACTCAGATTTCCTGCTGTATTAGAGAATCTATAAAGCAAGAGTGTGCTTCTCGCTCTAAAGCAGAGTGTGATCCATGGATGAGAACTATGCTGTGTGTTTCCCTTCAGAAATGGACTTAAATCCCAGGCTCTGTGTCTTACTACAAGCAAGACTTCGTTTCAGGTAAGGGCAGTCACTTTTCTGCTCAAATGAACTACATCATTCACGAAGCTCACACGTTTCTCATCTTAATTGACAAGCATTGGATGTTAGAAGACCAGTGCTTTGTATCAGTTTCAGAAGAAGAGTTGGACTAGATATGGTCCATATGTGTAGGAAACACCGTTCTTTTGTTCTGGGCACACTCAGATTTCCTGCTGTCTTAGAGAATCTAGAAAGCAATAGCGTGCTTCTTGTTCTAAAGCAGAGTGTGATCAATGGATTAGACAATGCTGTGTGTTTCACTTCCGAAATGGAGTTAAATCCCAGGCTCTGTGTCTTCCTACAGGCAAGACTTCATTTCAGGTAAGGGCAGTCACTTTTCAGCTCAAACGAACTACATCGTTCAGTGAGCTCACACATTTCTCATCTTAACAGACAAGCATTGGATGTTAGAGGACCAGTGCATTGTATCAGTTTCAGAAGAAGATTTGGGCTACATGTAGTCTGTATGTGTAGGAAACACCGTTCTTTTGTTCTGGGCACAATCAGATTTCCTGCTCTATTAGATACTCTAGAAAGCAAGAGCGTGCTTCTTGCTCTAAAGCAGAGTGTGAACCATGGATGAGAACTATGCTGTGTGTTTCCCTTCAGAAATGGACTTAAATCCCAGGCTTTGTGTCTTACTACAAGCAAGACTTCGTTTCAGGTAAGGGCAGTCACTTTTCTGCTCAAATGAACTACATCATTCACGAAGCTCACACGTTTCTCATCTTAATTGACAAGCATTGGATGTTAGAGGACCAGTCCTTTGTATCAGTTTCAGAAGAAGAGTTGGACTAGATATGGTCCATATGTGTAGGAAACACCGTTCTTTTGTTCTGGGCACACTCAGATTTCCTGCTGTATTAGAAATTCTAGAAAGCAAGAGCGTGCTTCTTGCTCTAAAGCAGAGTGTGATCCATGGATGAGAACTATGCTGTGTGTTTCCCTTCAGAAATGGAGTTAAATCCCAGGCTCTGTGTCTTCCTACAAGCAAGACTTCGTTTCAGGTAAGGGCAGTCACTTTTCAGCTCAAACGAACTACATCGTTCACTGAGCTCACACATTTCTCATCTTAACAGACAAGCATTGGATGTTAGAGGACCAGTGCTTTGTATCAGTTTCAGAAGCAGAGTTGGACTAGATATGGTCCGTATGTGTAGGAAACACCGTTCTTTTGTTCTCAGCACACTCACGTTTCCTGCTGTCTTAGAGAGTCTAGAAAGCAAGAGCGTGCTTCTTGTTCTAAAGCAGAGTGTGATCAATGGATGAGATAATGCTGTGTGTTTCACTTCAGAATTGGAGTTAAATCCCAGGCTCTGAGTCTCCCTACAGGCAAGAGTTCGTTTCAGGTAAGGGCTGTCACTTTTCTGCTCAAACTAACTACATCGTTCACGAAGCTCACACATTTCTCATCTTAACTGACAAGCATTGGATGTTAGAGGGTCAGTGCTTTGTATCAGTTTCAGAAGCAGATTTGGACTACATATGGTCCATATGTGTAGGAAACACCGTTCTTTTGTTCTGGGCACACTCAGATTTCCTGCTGTATTAGAGAGTCTAGAAAGCTAGAGTGTGCTTCTCGCTCTAAAGCAGAGTGTGATCCATGGATGAGTACTATGCTGTGTGTTTCCCTTCAGAAATGGATTTAAATCCCAGGCTCTGTGTCTTACTACAAGCAAGACTTCGTTTCAGGTAAGGGCAGTCACTTTTCAGTTCAAAGGAACTACATCATTCACAAAGCTCACACGTTTCTCATCTTAACTGACAAGCACTGTATGTTAGAGGACCAGTGCATTCTATCAGTTTCAGAAGAAGATTTGGACTACATATAGTCTGTATGTGTAGGAAACACCGTTCTTTTGTTCTGGGCACACTCAGATTTCCTGCTGTCTTAGAGACTCTAGAAAGCAAGAGCGTGCTTCTTGCTCTATAGCAGAGTGTGATCCATTGATGAGAACTATGCTGTATGTTTTCCTTCAGAAATGGAGTTAAATCCCAGACTCTGTGTCTTCCTACAGGCAAGACTTCGTTTCAGGTAAGGGCAGTCACTTTTCAGCTCAAACGAACTACATCGTTCACTGAGCTCACACATTTCTCATCTTAACAGACAAGCATTGGATGTTAGAGGACCAGTGATTTGTATCAGTTTCAGAAGCAGAGTTGGACTAGATATTGTCCGTATGTGTAGGAATCACCGTTCTTTTGTTCTCAGCACACTCACGTTTCCTGCTGTCTTAGAGACTCTAGAAAGCAAGAGCGTACTTCTTGTTCTAAAGCAGAGTGTCATTAATGGAAGAGACAATGCAGTGTGTTTCACTTCAGAAATGGAGTTAAATCCCAGGCTCTGTGTCTCCCTACAAGCAAGACTTCATTTCAGGTAAGGGCAGTCACTTTTCTGCTCAAAGGAACTACATCGTTCACGAAGCTCACACGTTTCTCATCTTAACTGACAAGCATTGTATGTTAGAGGACCAGTGCATTGTATCAGTTTCAGAAGAAGTTTTGGACTACATGTAGTCCGTATGTGTAGGAAACACCGTTCTTTTGTTCTGGGCACACTCAGATTTCCTGCTGTATTAGAGAGTCTAGAAAGCTAGAGTGTGCTTCTCGCTCTAAAGCAGAGTGTGATCCATGGATGAGTACAATGCTGTGTGTTTCCCTTCAGAAATGGATTTAAATCCCAGGCTCTGTGTCTTACTACAAGCAAGACTTCGTTTCAGGTAAGGGCAGTCACTTTTCAGTTCAAAGGAACTACATCATTCACAAAGCTCACACGTTTCTCATCTTAACTGACAAGCACTGTATGTTAGAGGACCAGTGCATTCTATCAGTTTCAGAAGAAGATTTGGAATACATATAGTCTGTATGTGTAGGAAACACCGTTCTTTTGTTCTGGGCACACTCAGATTTCCTGCTGTCTTAGAGACTCTAGAAAGCAAGAGCATGCTTCTTGCTCTATAGCAGAGTGTGATCCATTGATGAGAACTATGCTGTATGTTTTCCTTCAGAAATGGAGTTAAATCCCAGACTCTGTGTCTTCCTACAAGCAAGACTTCGTTTCAGGTAAGGGCAGTCACTTTTCAGTTCAAACGAACTACATCGTTCACTGAGCTCACACATTTCTCATCTTAACAGACAAGCATTGGATGTTAGAGGACCAGTGCTTTGTATCAGTTTCAGAAGCAGAGTTGGACTAGATATGGTCCGTATGTGTAGGAAACACCGTTCTTTTTTTCTCAGCACACTCACGTTTCCTGCTGTCTTAGAGACTCTAGAAAGCAAGAGCGTGCTTCTTGTTCTAAAGCAGAGTGTGATCAATGGATGAGATAATGCTGTGTGTTTCACTTCAGAATTGGAGTTAAATCCCAGGCTCTGAGTCTCCCTACAAGCAAGATTTCGTTTCAGGTAAGGGCAGTCACTTTTCTGCTCAAAGAAACTATATCGTTCACGAAGCTCACACGTTTCTCATCTTAACTGACAAGCATTGGATATTAGAGGACCAGTGCATTGTATCAGTTTCAGAAGAAGATTAGGACTACATATAGTCCTTATGTGTAGGAAACACCGTTCTTTTGTTCTGGGCACAATCAGATTTCCTGCTGTATTCGAGACTCTAGAAAGCAAGAGCGTGCTTCTTGCTCTAAAGCAGAGTGTGATCCATGGATGAGAACTATGCTGTGTGTTTCCCTTCAGAAATGGAGTTAAATCCCAGGCTCTGTGTCTTCCTACAGGCAAGACTTCGTTTCAGGTAAGGGCAGTCACTTTTCTGCTAAAACTAACTACATCGTTCACGAAGCTCACACATTTCTCATCTTAATTGACAAGCATTGGATGTTAGAGGGTCAGTGCTTTGTATCAGTTTCAGAAGCAGATTTGGACTACATATGGTCCATATGTGTAGGAAACACCGTTCTTTTGTTCTGGGCACACTCAGATTTCCTGCTGTATTAGAGAGTCTAGAAAGCTAGAGTGTGCTTCTCGCTCTAAAGCAGATTGTGATCCATGGATGAGTACTATGCTGTGTGTTTCCCTTCAGAAATGGATTTAAATCCCAGGCTCTGTGTCTTACTACAAGCACGACTTCGTTTCAGGTAAGGGCAGTCACTTTTCAGCTCAAACGAACTACATTGTTCACGAAGCTCACATGTTTCTCATCTTAACAGGCAAGCATTGGATTTTAGAGGACCAGTGCTTTGTATCAGTTTCAGAAGCAGAGTTCGACTATATAATGTCTGTATGTGTAGGAAACACCGTTCTTTTGTTCTCAGCACACTCACGTTTCCTGCTGTCTTAGAGACTCTAGAAAGCAAGAGCGTGCTTCTTGTTCTAAAGCAGAGTGTGATCAATGGATGATTACACTGCTGTGTGTTTTACTTCAGAAATGGAGTTAAATCCCAGGCTCTGAGTCTTCCTACAAGCAAGATTTCGTTTCAGGTAAGGGCAGTCACTTTTCTGCTCAAACGAACTACATCTTTCACGAAGCTCACACGTTTCTCATCTTAACTGACAAGCATTGGATGTTAGAGGACCAGTGCATTCTATCAGTTTCAGAAGAAGATTTCGATTACATATTGTCCTTATGTGTAGGAAACACCGTTCTTTTGTTCTGGGCACACTCAGATTTCCTGCTGTATTAGAGAATCTATAAAGCAAGAGTGTGCTTCTCGCTCTAAAGCAGAGTGTGATCCATGGATGAGAACTATGCTGTGTGTTTCCCTTCAGAAATGGACTTAAATCCCAGGCTCTGTGTCTTACTACAAGCAAGACTTCGTTTCAGGTAAGGGCAGTCACTTTTCTGCTCAAATGAACTACATCATTCACGAAGCTCACACGTTTCTCATCTTAATTGACAAGCATTGGATGTTAGAAGACCAGTGCTTTGTATCAGTTTCAGAAGAAGAGTTGGACTAGATATGGTCCATATGTGTAGGAAACACCGTTCTTTTGTTCTGGGCACACTCAGATTTCCTGCTGTCTTAGAGAATCTAGAAAGCAATAGCGTGCTTCTTGTTCTAAAGCAGAGTGTGATCAATGGATTAGACAATGCTGTGTGTTTCACTTCCGAAATGGAGTTAAATCCCAGGCTCTGTGTCTTCCTACAGGCAAGACTTCATTTCAGGTAAGGGCAGTCACTTTTCAGCTCAAACGAACTACATCGTTCAGTGAGCTCACACATTTCTCATCTTAACAGACAAGCATTGGATGTTAGAGGACCAGTGCATTGTATCAGTTTCAGAAGAAGATTTGGGCTACATGTAGTCTGTATGTGTAGGAAACACCGTTCTTTTGTTCTGGGCACAATCAGATCTCCTGCTCTATTAGATACTCTAGAAAGCAAGAGCGTGCTTCTTGCTCTAAAGCAGAGTGTGATCCATGGATGAGAACTATGCTGTGTGTTTCCCTTCAGAAATGGACTTAAATCCCAGGCTTTGTGTCTTACTACAAGCAAGACTTCGTTTCAGGTAAGGGCAGTCACTTTTCTGCTCAAATGAAGTACATCATTCACGAAGCTCACACGTTTCTCATCTTAATTGACAAGCATTGGATGTTAGAGGACCAGTGCTTTGTATCAGTTTCAGAAGAAGAGTTGGACTAGATATGGTCCATATGTGTAGGAAACACCGTTCTTTTGTTCTGGGCACACTCAGATTTCCTGCTCTATTAGAAATTCTAGAAAGCAAGAGCGTGCTTCTTGCTCTAAAGCAGAGTGTGATCCATGGATGAGAACTATGCTGTGTGTTTCTCTTCAGAAATGGAGTTAAATCCCAGGCTCTGTGTCTTCCTACAAGCAAGACTTCGTTTCAGGTAAGGGCAGTCACTTTTCAGCTCAAACGAACTACATCGTTCACTGAGCTCACACATTTCTCATCTTAACAGACAAGCATTGGATGTTAGAGGACCAGTGCTTTGTATCAGTTTCAGAAGCAGAGTTGGACTAGATATGGTCCGTATGTGTAGGAAACACCGTTCTTTTGTTCTCAGCACACTCACGTTTCCTGCTGTCTTAGAGAGTCTAGAAAGCAAGAGCGTGCTTCTTGTTCTAAAGCAGAGTGTGATCAATGGATGAGATAATGCTGTGTGTTTCACTTCAGAATTGGAGTTAAATCCCAGGCTCTGAGTCTCCCTACAGGCAAGAGTTCGTTTCAGGTAAGGGCAGTCACTTTTCTGCTCAAACTAACTACATCGTTCACGAAGCTCACACATTTCTCATCTTAACTGACAAGCATTGGATGTTAGAGGGTCAGTGCTTTGTATCAGTTTCAGAAGCAGATTTGGACTACATATGGTCCATATGTGTAGGAAACACCGTTCTTTTGTTCTGGGCACACTCAGATTTCCTGCTGTATTAGAGAGTCTAGAAAGCTAGAGTGTGCTTCTCGCTCTAAAGCAGAGTGTGATCCATGGATGAGTACTATGCTGTGTGTTTCCCTTCAGAAATGGATTTAAATCCCAGGCTCTGTGTCTTACTACAAGCAAGACTTCGTTTCAGGTAAGGGCAGTCACTTTTCAGTTCAAAGGAACTACATCATTCACAAAGCTCACACGTTTCTCATCTTAACTGACAAGCACTGTATGTTAGAGGACCAGTGCATTCTATCAGTTTCAGAAGAAGATTTGGACTACATATAGTCTGTATGTGTAGGAAACACCGTTCTTTTGTTCTGGGCACACTCAGATTTCCTGCTGTCTTAGAGACTCTAGAAAGCAAGAGCGTGCTTCTTGCTCTATAGCAGAGTGTGATCCATTGATCAGAACTATGCTGTATGTTTTCCTTCAGAAATGGAGTTAAATCCCAGACTCTGTGTCTTCCTACAGGCAAGACTTCGTTTCAGGTAAGGGCAGTCACTTTTCAGCTCAAACGAACTACATCGTTCACTGAGCTCACACATTTCTCATCTTAACAGACAAGCATTGGATGTTAGAGGACCAGTGATTTGTATCAGTTTCAGAAGCAGAGTTGGACTAGATATTGTCCATATGTGTAGGAATCACCGTTCTTTTTTTCTCAGCACACTCACGTTTCCGGCTGTCTTAGAGACTCTAGAAAGCAAGAGCGTACTTCTTGTTCTAAAGCAGAGTGTCATTAATGGATGAGACAATGCAGTGTGTTTCACTTCAGAAATGGCGTTAAATCCCAGGCTCTGAGTCTCCCTACAAGCAAGACTTCATTTCAGGTAAGGGCAGTCACTTTTCTGCTCAAAGGAACTACATCGTTCACGAAGCTCACACGTTTCTCATCTTAACTGACAAGTATTGTATGTTAGAGGACCAGTGCATTGTATCAGTTTCAGAAGAAGTTTTGGACTACATGTAGTCCGTATGTGTAGGAAACACCGTTCTTTTGTTCTGGGCACAATCAGATTTCCTGCTCTATTAGAGATTCTAGAAAGCAAGAGCGTGCTTCTTGCTCTAAAGCAGAGTGTGATCCATTGATGAGAACTATGCTGTATGTTTCCCTTCAGAAATGGAGTTAAATCCCAGACTCTGTGTCTTCCTACAGGCAAGACTTCGTTTCAGGTAAGGGCAGTCACTTTTCAGCTCAAAGGAACTACTTCGTTCACTGAGCTCACACATTTCTCATCTTAACAGACAAGCATTGGATGTTAGAGGACCAGTGATTTGTATCAGTTTCAGAAGCAGAGTTGGACTAGATATTGTCCGTATGTGTAGGAAACACCGTTCTTTTGTTCTCAGCACGCTCACGTTTCCTGCTGTCTTAGAGACTCTAGAAAGCAAGAGCGTACTTCTTGTTCTAAAGCAGAGTGTCATCAATGGATGAGTCAATGCAGTGTGTTTCAATTCAGAAATGGAGTTAAATCCCAGGCTCTGAGTCTCCCTACAAGCAAGACTTCGTTTCAGGTAAGGGCAGTCACTTTTCTGCTCAAAGGAACTACATCGTTCACGAAGCTCACACGTTTCTCATCTTAACTGACAAGCATTGGATGTTAGAGGACCAGTGCTTTGTATCAGTTTCAGAAGAAGGGCTGGACTAGATATGGTCCATATGTGTAGGAAACACCGTTCTTTTGTTCTGGGCACACTCAGATTTCCTGCTGTATTAGAAATTCTAGAAAGCAAGAGCTTGCTTCTTGCTCTAAAGCAGAGTGTGATCCATGGATGAGAACTATGCTGTGTGTTTCCCTTCAGAAATGGAGTTAAATCCCAGGCTCTGTGTCTTCCTACAAGCAAGACTTCGTTTCAGGTAAGGGCAGTCACTTTTCATCTCAAACGAACTACATCGTTCACTGAGCTCACACATTTCTCATCTTAACAGACAAGCATTGGATGTTAGAGGACCAGTGCTTTGTATCAGTTTCAGAAGCAGAGTTGGACTAGATATGGTCCGTATGTGTAGGAAACACCGTTCTTTTGTTCTCAGCACACTCACGTTTCCTGCTGTCTTAGAGACTCTAGAAAGCAAGAGCGTGCTTCTTGTTCTAAAGCAGAGTGTGATCAATGGATGAGATAATGCTGTGTGTTTCACTTCAGAATTAGAGTTAAATCCCAGGCTCTGAGTCTCCCTACAAGCAAGACTTCGTTTCAGGTAAGGGCAGTCACTTTTCTGCTCAAAGGAACTACATCGTTCACGAAGCTCACACGTTTCTCATCTTAACTGACAAGCATTGGATGTTAGAGGACCAGTGCATTGTATCAGTTTCAGAAGAAGATTTGGACTACATATGGTCCATATGTGTAGGAAACACCGTTCTTTTGTTCTGGGCACACTCAGATTTCCTGCTGTATTAGAGAGTCTAGAAAGCTAGAGTGTGCTTCTCGCTCTAAAGCAGAGTGTGATCCATGGATGAGTACAATGCTGTGTGTTTCCCTTCAGAAATGGATTTAAATCCCAGGCTCTGTGTCTTACTACAAGCAAGACTTCGTTTCAGGTAAGGGCAGTCACTTTTCAGTTCAAAGGAACTACATCATTCACAAAGCTCACACGTTTCTCATCTTAACTGACAAGCACTGTATGTTAGAGGACCAGTGCATTCTATCAGTTTCAGAAGAAGATTTGGAATACATATAGTCTGTATGTGTAGGAAACACCGTTCTTTTGTTCTGGGCACACTCAGATTTCCTGCTGTCTTAGAGACTCTAGAAAGCAAGAGCATGCTTCTTGCTCTATAGCAGAGTGTGATCCATTGATGAGAACTATGCTGTATGTTTTCCTTCAGAAATGGAGTTAAATCCCAGACTCTGTGTCTTCCTACAAGCAAGACTTCGTTTCAGGTAAGGGCAGTCACTTTTCAGTTCAAACGAACTACATCGTTCACTGAGCTCACACATTTCTCATCTTAACAGACAAGCATTGGATGTTAGAGGACCAGTGCTTTGTATCAGTTTCAGAAGCAGAGTTGGACTAGATATGGTCCGTATGTGTAGGAAACACCGTTCTTTTGTTCTCAGCACACTCACGTTTCCTGCTGTCTTAGAGACTCTAGAAAGCAAGAGCGTGCTTCTTGTTCTAAAGCAGAGTGTGATCAATGGATGAGATAATGCTGTGTGTTTCACTTCAGAATTGGAGTTAAATCCCAGGCTCTGAGTCTCCCTACAAGCAAGACTTCGTTTCAGGTAAGGGCAGTCACTTTTCTGCTCAAAGAAACTATATCGTTCACGAAGCTCACACGTTTCTCATCTTAACTGACAAGCATTGGATATTAGAGGACCAGTGCATTGTATCAGTTTCAGAAGAAGATTAGGACTACATATAGTCCTTATGTGTAGGAAACACCGTTCTTTTGTTCTGGGCACAATCAGATTTCCTGCTGTATTTGAGACTCTAGAAAGCAAGAGCGTGCTTCTTGCTCTAAAGCAGAGTGTGATCCATGGATGAGAACTATGCTGTGTGTTTCCCTTCAGAAATGGAGTTAATTCCGAGGCTCTGTGTCTTCCTACAGGCAAGACTTCGTTTCAGGTAAGGGCAGTCACTTTTCTGCTAAAACTAACTACATCGTTCACGAAGCTCACACATTTCTCATCTTAACTGACAAGCATTGGATGTTAGAGGGTCAGTGCTTTGTATCAGTTTCAGAAGCAGATTTGGACTACATATGGTCCATATGTGTAGGAAACACCGTTCTTTTGTTCTGGGCACACTCAGATTTCCTGCTGTATTAGAGAGTCTAGAAAGCTAGAGTGTGCTTCTCGCTCTAAAGCAGAGTGTGATCAATGGATGAGTACTATGCTGTGTGTTTCCCTTCAGAAATGGATTTAAATCCCAGGCTCTGTGTCTTACTACAAGCACGAGTTCGTTTCAGGTAAGGGCAGTCACTTTTCAGCTCAAACGAACTACATTGTTCACGAAGCTCACATGTTTCTCATCTTAACAGGCTAGCATTGGATTTTAGAGGACCAGTGCTTTGTATCAGTTTCAGAAGCAGAGTTCGACTATATAATGTCTGTATGTGTAGGAAACACCGTTCTTTTGTTCTCAGCACACTCACGTTTCCTGCTGTCTTAGAGACTCTAGAAAGCAAGAGCGTGCTTCTTGTTCTAAAGCAGAGTGTGATCAATGGATGATTACACTGCTGTGTGTTTTACTTCAGAAATGGAGTTAAATCCCAGGCTCTGAGTCTTCCTACAAGCAAGATTTCGTTTCAGGTAAGGGCAGTCACTTTTCTGCTCAAACGAACTACATCTTTCACGAAGCTCACACGTTTCTCATCTTAACTGACAAGCATTGGATGTTAGAGGACCAGTGCATTCTATCAGTTTCAGAAGAAGATTTGGATTACATATTGTCCTTATGTGTAGGAAACACCGTTCTTTTGTTCTGGGCACACTCAGATTTCCTGCTGTATTAGAGAATCTATAAAGCAAGAGTGTGCTTCTCGCTCTAAAGCAGAGTGTGATCCATGGATGAGAACTATGCTGTGTGTTTCCCTTCAGAAATGGACTTAAATCCCAGGCTCTGTGTCTTACTACAAGCAAGACTTCGTTTCAGGTAAGGGCAGTCACTTTTCTGCTCAAATGAACTACATCATTCACGAAGCTCACACGTTTCTCATCTTAATTGACAAGCATTGGATGTTAGAAGACCAGTGCTTTGTATCAGTTTCAGAAGAAGAGTTGGACTAGATATGGTCCATATGTGTAGGAAACACCGTTCTTTTGTTCTGGGCACACTCAGATTTCCTGCTGTCTTAGAGAATCTAGAAAGCAATAGCGTGCTTCTTGTTCTAAAGCAGAGTGTGATCAATGGATTAGACAATGCTGTGTGTTTCACTTCCAAAATGGAGTTAAATCCCAGGCTCTGGGTCTTCCTACAGGCAAGACTTCATTTCAGGTAAGGGCAGTCACTTTTCAGCTCAAACGAACTACATCGTTCAGTGAGCTCACACATTTCTCATCTTAACAGACAAGCATTGGATGTTAGAGGACCAGTGCTTTGTATCAGTTTCAGAAGCAGAGTTGGACTAGATATGGTCCGTATGTGTAGGAAACACCGTTCTTTTGTTCTCAGCACACTCACGTTTCCTGCTGTCTTAGAGAGTCTAGAAAGCAAGAGCGTGCTTCTTGTTCTAAAGCAGAGTGTGATCAATAGATGAGATAATGCTGTGTGTTTCACTTCAGAATTGGAGTTAAATCCCAGGCTCTGAGTCTCCCTACAGTCAAGAGTTCGTTTCAGGTAAGGGCAGTCACTTTTCTGCTCAAACTAACTACATCGTTCACGAAGCTCACACATTTCTCATCTTAACTGACAAGCATTGGATGTTAGAGGGTCAGTGCTTTGTATCAGTTTCAGAAGCAGATTTGGACTACATATGGTCCATATGTGTAGGAAACACCGTTCTTTTGTTCTGGGCACACTCAGATTTCCTGCTGTATTAGAGAGTCTAGAAAGCTAGAGTGTGCTTCTTGTTCTAAAGCAGAGTGTGATCCATGGATGAGTACTATGCTGTGTGTTTCCCTTCAGAAATGGATTTAAATCCCAGGCTCTGTGTCTTACTACAAGCAAGACTTCATTTCAGGTAAGGGCAGTCACTTTTTTGCTCAAAGGAACTACATCGTTCACGAAGCTCACACGTTTCTCATCTTAACTGACAAGCATTGGATGTTAGAGGACCAGTGCATTGTATCAGTTTCAGAAGAAGATTTGGACTACATGTAGTCCGTATGTGTAGGAAACACCATTCTTTTGTTCTGGGCACAATCAGATTTCCTGCTCTATTAGAGACTCTAGAAAGCAAGAGCGTGCTTCTTGCTCTAAAGCAGAGTGTGATCCATTGATGAGAACTATGCTGTATGTTTCCCTTCAGAAATGGAGTTAAATCCCAGACTCTGTGTCTTACTACAGGCAAGACTTCGTTTCAGGTAAGGGCAGTCACTTTTCAGCGCAAACGAACTACTTCGTTCACTGAGCTCACACATTTCTCATCTTAACAGACAAGCATTGGATGTTAGAGGACCAGTGATTTGTATCAGTTTCAGAAGCAGAGTTGGACTAGATATTGTCCGTATGTGTAGGAAACACCGTTCTTTTGTTCTCAGCACACTCACGTTTCCTGCTGTCTTAGAGACTCTAGAAAGCAAGAGCGTACTTCTTGTTCTAAAGCAGAGTGTCATCAATGGATGAGTCAATGCAGTGTGTTTCAATTCAGAAATGGAGTTAAATCCCAGGCTCTGAGTCTCCCTACAAGCAAGACTTCGTTTCAGGTAAGGGCAGTCACTTTTCTGCTCAAAGGAACTACATCGTTCACGAAGCTCACACGTTTCTCATCTTAACTGACAAGCATTGGATGTTAGAGGACCAGTGCATTGTATCAGTTTCAGAAGAAGATTTAGACTACATATAGTCCGTATGTGTAGGAAACACCGTTCTTTTGTTCTGGGCACAATCAGATTTCCTGCTGTATTAGATACTCTAGAAAGCAAGAGCGTGCTTCTTGCTCTAAAGCAGAGTGTGATCCATGGATGAGAACTATGCTGTGTGTTTCCCTTCAGAAATGGACTTAAATCCCAGGCTTTGTGTCTTACTACAAGCAAGACTTCGTTTCAGGTAAGGGCAGTCACTTTTCTGCTCAAAGGAACTACATCGTTCACGAAGCTCACACGTTTCTCATTTTAACTGACAAGCATTGGATGTTAGAGGACCAGTGCTTTGTATCAGTTTCAGAAGAAGAGTTGGACTAGATATGGTCCATATGTGTAGGAAACACCGTTCTTTTGTTCTGGGCACACTCAGATTTCCTGCTGTATTAGAAATTCTAGAAAGCAAGAGCGTGCTTCTTGCTCTAAAGCAGAGTGTGATCCATGGATGAGAACTATGCTGTGTGTTTCCCTTCAGAAATGGAGTTAAATCCCAGGCTCTGTGTCTTCCTACAAGCAAGACTTCGTTTCAGGTAAGGGCAGTCACTTTTCAGCTCAAACGAACTACATCGTTCACTGAGCTCACACATTTCTCATCTTAACAGACAAGCATTTGATGTTAGAGGACCAGTGCTTTGTATCAGTTTCAGAAGCAGAGTTGACTAGATATGGTCCGTATGTGTAGGAAACACCGTTCTTTTGTTCTCAGCACACTCACGTTTCCTGCTGTCTTAGAGAGTCTAGAAAGCAAGAGCGTGCTTCTTGTTCTAAAGCAGAGTGTGATCAATGGATGAGATAATGCTGTGTGTTTCACTTCAGAATTAGAGTTAAATCCCAGGCTCTGAGTCTCCCTACAAGCAAGACTTCGTTTCAGGTAAGGGCAGTCACTTTTCTGCTCAAAGGAACTACATCGTTCACGAAGCTCACACGTTTCTCATCTTAACTGACAAGCATTGGATATTTGAGGACCAGTGCATTGTATCAGTTTCAAAAGAAGATTAGGACTACATATAGTCCGTATGTGTAGGATACACCGTTCTTTTGTTCTGGGCACAATCAGATTTCCTGCTGTATTCGAGACTCTAGAAAGCAAGAGCGTGCTTCTTGCTCTAAAGCAGAGTGTGATCCATGGATGAGAACTATGCTGTATGTTTTCCTTCAGAAATGGAGTAAAATCCCAGACTCTTTGTCTTCCTACAGGCAAGACTTCGTTTTAGGTAAGGGCAGTCACTTTTCAGCTCAAACGAACTACATCGTTCACTGAGCTCACACATTTCTCATCTTAACAGACAAGCATTGGATGTTAGAGGACCAGTGCATTGTATCAGTTTCAGAAGAAGATTAGGACTACATATAGTCCTTATGTGTAGGAAACACCGTTCTTTTGTTCTGGGCACAATCAGATTTCCTGCTGTATTTGAGACTCTAGAAAGCAAGAGCGTGCTTCTTGCTCTAAAGCAGAGTGTGATCCATGGATGAGAACTATGCTGTGTGTTTCCCTTCAGAAATGGAGTTAATTCCGAGGCTCTGTGTCTTCCTACAGGCAAGACTTCGTTTCAGGTAAGGGCAGTCACTTTTCTGCTAAAACTAACTACATCGTTCACGAAGCTCACACATTTCTCATCTTAACTGACAAGCATTGGATGTTAGAGGGTCAGTGCTTTGTATCAGTTTCAGAAGCAGATTTGGACTACATATGGTCCATATGTGTAGGAAACACCGTTCTTTTGTTCTGGGCACACTCAGATTTCCTGCTGTATTAGAGAGTCTAGAAAGCTAGAGTGTGCTTCTCGCTCTAAAGCAGAGTGTGATCCATGGATGAGTACTATGCTGTGTGTTTCCCTTCAGAAATGGATTTAAATCCCAGGCTCTGTGTCTTACTACAAGCACGACTTCGTTTCAGGTAAGGGCAGTCACTTTTCAGCTCAAACGAACTACATTGTTCACGAAGCTCACATGTTTCTCATCTTAACAGGCTAGCATTGGATTTTAGAGGACCAGTGCTTTGTATCAGTTTCAGAAGCAGAGTTCGACTATATAATGTCTGTATGTGTAGGAAACACCGTTCTTTTGTTCTCAGCACACTCACGTTTCCTGCTGTCTTAGAGACTCTAGAAAGCAAGAGCGTGCTTCTTGTTCTAAAGCAGAGTGTGATCAATGGATGATTACACTGCTGTGTGTTTTACTTCAGAAATGGAGTTAAATCCCAGGCTCTGAGTCTTCCTACAAGCAAGATTTCGTTTCAGGTAAGGGCAGTCACTTTTCTGCTCAAACGAACTACATCTTTCACGAAGCTCACACGTTTCTCATCTTAACTGACAAGCATTGGATGTTAGAGGACCAGTGCATTCTATCAGTTTCAGAAGAAGATTTGGATTACATATTGTCCTTATGTGTAGGAAACACCGTTCTTTTGTTCTGGGCACACTCAGATTTCCTGCTGTATTAGAGAATCTATAAAGCAAGAGTGTGCTTCTCGCTCTAAAGCAGAGTGTGATCCATGGATGAGAACTATGCTGTGTGTTTCCCTTCAGAAATGGACTTAAATCCCAGGCTCTGTGTCTTACTACAAGCAAGACTTCGTTTCAGGTAAGGGCAGTCACTTTTCTGCTCAAATGAACTACATCATTCACGAAGCTCACACGTTTCTCATCTTAATTGACAAGCATTGGATGTTAGAAGACCAGTGCTTTGTATCAGTTTCAGAAGAAGAGTTGGACTAGATATGGTCCATATGTGTAGGAAACACCGTTCTTTTGTTCTGGGCACACTCAGATTTCCTGCTGTCTTAGAGAATCTAGAAAGCAATAGCGTGCTTCTTGTTCTAAAGCAGAGTGTGATCAATGGATTAGACAATGCTGTGTGTTTCACTTCCAAAATGGAGTTAAATCCCAGGCTCTGTGTCTTCCTACAGGCAAGACTTCATTTCAGGTAAGGGCAGTCACTTTTCAGCTCAAACGAACTACATCGTTCAGTGAGCTCACACATTTCTCATCTTAACAGACAAGCATTGGATGTTAGAGGACCAGTGCTTTGTATCAGTTTCAGAAGCAGAGTTGGACTAGATATGGTCCGTATGTGTAGGAAACACCGTTCTTTTGTTCTCAGCACACTCACGTTTCCTGCTGTCTTAGAGAGTCTAGAAAGCAAGAGCGTGCTTCTTGTTCTAAAGCAGAGTGTGATCAATAGATGAGATAATGCTGTGTGTTTCACTTCAGAATTGGAGTTAAATCCCAGGCTCTGAGTCTCCCTACAGTCAAGAGTTCGTTTCAGGTAAGGGCAGTCACTTTTCTGCTCAAACTAACTACATCGTTCACGAAGCTCACACATTTCTCATCTTAACTGACAAGCATTGGATGTTAGAGGGTCAGTGCTTTGTATCAGTTTCAGAAGCAGATTTGGACTACATATGGTCCATATGTGTAGGAAACACCGTTCTTTTGTTCTGGGCACACTCAGATTTCCTGCTGTATTAGAGAGTCTAGAAAGCTAGAGTGTGCTTCTTGTTCTAAAGCAGAGTGTGATCCATGGATGAGTACTATGCTGTGTGTTTCCCTTCAGAAATGGATTTAAATCCCAGGCTCTGTGTCTTACTACAAGCAAGACTTCATTTCAGGTAAGGGCAGTCACTTTTTTGCTCAAAGGAACTACATCGTTCACGAAGCTCACACGTTTCTCATCTTAACTGACAAGCATTGGATGTTAGAGGACCAGTGCATTGTATCAGTTTCAGAAGAAGATTTGGACTACATGTAGTCCGTATGTGTAGGAAACACCATTCTTTTGTTCTGGGCACAATCAGATTTCCTGCTCTATTAGAGACTCTAGAAAGCAAGAGCGTGCTTCTTGCTCTAAAGCAGAGTGTGATCCATTGATGAGAACTATGCTGTATGTTTCCCTTCAGAAATGGAGTTAAATCCCAGACTCTGTGTCTTACTACAGGCAAGACTTCGTTTCAGGTTAAGGGCAGTCACTTTTCAGCGCAAACGAACTACTTCGTTCACTGAGCTCACACATTTCTCATCTTAACAGACAAGCATTGGATGTTAGAGGACCAGTGATTTGTATCAGTTTCAGAAGCAGAGTTGGACTAGATATTGTCCGTATGTGTAGGAAACACCGTTCTTTTGTTCTCAGCACACTCACGTTTCCTGCTGTCTTAGAGACTCTAGAAAGCAAGAGCGTACTTCTTGTTCTAAAGCAGAGTGTCATCAATGGATGAGTCAATGCAGTGTGTTTCAATTCAGAAATGGAGTTAAATCCCAGGCTCTGAGTCTCCCTACAAGCAAGACTTCATTTCAGGTAAGGGCAGTCACTTTTCTGCTCAAAGGAACTACATCGTTCACGAAGCTCACACGTTTCTCATCTTAACTGACAAGCATTGGATGTTAGAGGACCAGTGCATTGTATCAGTTTCAGAAGAAGATTTAGACTACATATAGTCCGTATGTGTAGGAAACACCGTTCTTTTGTTCTGGGCACAATCAGATTTCCTGCTGTATTAGATACTCTAGAAAGCAAGAGCGTGCTTCTTGCTCTAAAGCAGAGTGTGATCCATGGATGAGAACTATGCTGTGTGTTTCCCTTCAGAAATGGACTTAAATCCCAGGCTTTGTGTCTTACTACAAGCAAGACTTCGTTTCAGGTAAGGGCAGTCACTTTTCTGCTCAAAGGAACTACATCGTTCACGAAGCTCACACGTTTTTCATTTTAACTGACAAGCATTGGATGTTAGAGGACCAGTGCTTTGTATCAGTTTCAGAAGAAGAGTTGGACTAGATATGGTCCATATGTGTAGGAAACACCGTTCTTTTGTTCTGGGCACACTCAGATTTCCTGCTGTATTAGAAATTCTAGAAAGCAAGAGCGTGCTTCTTGCTCTAAAGCAGAGTGTGATCCATGGATGAGAACTATGCTGTGTGTTTCCCTTCAGAAATGGAGTTAAATCCCAGGCTCTGTGTCTTCCTACAAGCAAGACTTCGTTTCAGGTAAGGGCAGTCACTTTTCAGCTCAAACGAACTACATCGTTCACTGAGCTCACACATTTCTCATCTTAACAGACAAGCATTTGATGTTAGAGGACCAGTGCTTTGTATCAGTTTCAGAAGCAGAGTTGACTAGATATGGTCCGTATGTGTAGGAAACACCGTTCTTTTGTTCTCAGCACACTCACGTTTCCTGCTGTCTTAGAGAGTCTAGAAAGCAAGAGCGTGCTTCTTGTTCTAAAGCAGAGTGTGATCAATGGATGAGATAATGCTGTGTGTTTCACTTCAGAATTAGAGTTAAATCCCAGGCTCTGAGTCTCCCTACAAGCAAGACTTCGTTTCAGGTAAGGGCAGTCACTTTTCTGCTCAAAGGAACTACATCGTTCACGAAGCTCACACGTTTCTCATCTTAACTGACAAGCATTGGATATTTGAGGACCAGTGCATTGTATCAGTTTCAAAAGAAGATTAGGACTACATATAGTCCGTATGTGTAGGATACACCGTTCTTTTGTTCTGGGCACAATCAGATTTCCTGCTGTATTCGAGACTCTAGAAAGCAAGAGCGTGCTTCTTGCTCTAAAGCAGAGTGTGATCCATGGATGAGAACTATGCTGTATGTTTTCCTTCAGAAATGGAGTAAAATCCCAGACTCTTTGTCTTCCTACAGGCAAGACTTCGTTTTAGGTAAGGGCAGTCACTTTTCAGCTCAAACGAACTACATCGTTCACTGAGCTCACACATTTCTCATCTTAACAGACAAGCATTGGATGTTAGAGGACCAGTGCTTTGTATCAGTTTCAGAAGCAGAGTTGGACTAGATATGGTCCGTATGTGTAGGAAACACTGTTCTTTTGTTCTCAGCACACTCACGTTTCCTGCTGTCTTAGAGACTCTAGAAAGCAAGAGCGTGCTTCTTGTTCTAAAGCAGAGTGTGATCAATGGATGAGATAATGCTGTGTGTTTCACTTCAGAATTGGAGTTAAATCCCAGGCTCTGAGTCTCCCTACAAGCAAGACTTCGTTTCAGGTAAGGGCAGTCACTTTTCTGCTCAAAGAAACTATATCGTTCACGAAGCTCACACGTTTCTCATCTTAACTGACAAGCATTGGATATTAGAGGACCAGTGCATTGTATCAGTTTCAGAAGAAGATTAAGACTACATATAGTCCTTATGTGTAGGAAACACCGTTCTTTTGTTCTGGGCACAATCAGATTTCCTGCTGTATTCGAGACTCTAGAAAGCAAGAGCGTGCTTCTTGCTCTAAAGCAGAGTGTGATCCATGGATGAGAACTATGCTGTGTGTTTCCCTTCAGAAATGGAGTTAAATCCCAGGCTCTGTGTCTTCCTACAGGCAAGACTTCGTTTCAGGTAAGGGCAGTCACTTTTCTGCTAAAACTAACTACATCGTTCACGAAGCTCACACATTTCTCATCTTAACTGACAAGCATTGGATGTTAGAGGGTCAGTGCTTTTTATCAGTTTCAGAAGCAGATTTGGACTACATATGGTCCATATGTGTAGGAAACACCGTTCTTTTGTTCTGGGCACACTCAGATTTCCTGCTGTATTAGAGAGTCTAGAAAGCTAGAGTGTGCTTCTCGCTCTAAAGCAGAGTGTGATCCATGGATGAGAACTATGCTGTGTGTTTCCCTTCAGAAAAGGAGTTAAATCCCAGGCTTTGTGTCTTCCTACAAGCAAGACTTCGTTTCAGTTAAGGGCAGTCACTTTTCAGCCCAAACGAACTACATCCTTCACGGAGCTCACACGTTTCTCATCTTAACAGACAAGCATTGGATGTTAGAGGACCAGTGCTTTGTATCACTTTCAGAAGCAGATTTGGACTACATATGGTCCATATGTGTAGGAAACACCGTTCTTTTGTTCCGGGCACACTCAGATTTCCTGCTGTATTAGAGACTCTACAAAGCAAGAGTAGTCTACTCGCTCTAAAGCAGAGTGTGATCCATGGATGAGAACTATGCTGTGTGTTTCCCTTCAGAAATGGACTTAAATCCCAGGCTCTGTGTCTTACTACAAGCAAGACTTCGTTTCAGGTAAGGGCAGTCACTTTTCTGCTCAAATGAACTACATCATTCACGAAGCTCACACGTTTCTCATCTTAATTGACAAGCATTGGATGTTAGAGGACCAGTGCTTTGTATCAGTTTCAGAAGAAGAGTTGGACTAGATATGGTCCATATGTGTAGGAAACACCGTTCTTTTGTTCTGGGCACACTCAGATTTCCTGCTGTATTAGAAATTCTAGAAAGCAAGAGCGTGCTTCTTGCTCTAAAGCAGAGTGTGATCCATGGATGAGAACTATGCAGTGTGTTTCCCTTCAGAAATGGAGTTTAATCCCAGGCTCTGTGTCTTCCTACAAGCAAGACTTCGTTTCAGGTAAGGGCAGTCACTTTTCAGCTCAAACAAACTACATCGTTCACTGAGCTCACACATTTCTCATCTTAACAGACATGCATTGGATGTTAGAGGACCAATGCTTTGTATCAGTTTCAGAAGCAGAGTTGGACTAGATATGGTCCGTATGTGTAGGAAACACCGTTCGTTTGTTCTCAGCACACTCACGTTTCCTGCTGTCTTAGAGACTCTAGAAAGCAAGGGCATGCTTCTTGTTCTAAAGCAGAGTGTGATCAATGGATGATTACACTGCTGTGTGTTTTACTTCAGAAATGGAGTTAAATCCCAGGCTCTGAATCTTCCTACAAGCAAGACTTCAATTCAGGTAAGGGCAGTCACTTTTCTGCTCAAATGAACTACATCGTTCACGAAGCTCACACGTTTCTCATCTTAACTGACAAGCATTGGATGTTAGAGGACCAGTGCATTCTATCAGTTTCAGAAGAAGATTTGGACTACATATAGTCCGTATGTTTAGGAAACACCGTTCTTTTGTTCTGGGCACACTCAGATTTCCTGCTGTCTTAGAGACTCTAGAAAGCAAGAGTGTGCTTCTTGCTCTAAAGCAGAGTGTGATCCATGGATGAGAACTATGCTGTGTGCTTGACTTCAGAAATGGAGTTAAATCCCATGCTCTGAGACTTCCTACAGGCAAGACTTCGTTTCAGGTAAGGGCAGTCACTTTTCAGTTCAAAGGAACTACATCATTCACTAAGCTCACACGTTTCTCATCTTAACTGACAAGCATTGGATGTTAGAGGCCCAGTGCTTTGTATCACTTTCAGAAGCAGAGTTGGACTAGATATGGTCCGTATGTGTAGGAAACACTGTTCTTTTGTTCTCAGCACACTCACGTTTCCTGCTGTCTTAGAGACTTTAGAAAGCAAGAGCGTGCTTCTCGCGCTAAAGCAGAGTGTGATCCATGGATGAGACCTATGCTGTATGTTTCCGTTCAGAAATGGAGTTAAATCCCAGACTCTGTGTCTTACTACAGGCAAGACTTCCTTTCAGGTAAGGGCAGTCACTTTTCAGCTCAAACGAACTACATCATTCACGAAGCTCACACGTTTCTCATCTTAACAGACAAGCATTGGATTTTAGAGGACCAGTGTTTTGTATCAGTTTCAGATGCAGAGTTGGACTATATAATGTCCGTAAGGGTAGGAAACACCGTTCTTTTGTTCTCAGCACACTCACATTTCCTGCTGTCTTAGAGAATCTAGAAAGCAAGAGCGTGCTTCTTGTTCTAAAGCAGAGTTTGTTCAATGGATGATTACACGGCTGTGTGTTTTACTTCAGAAATGGAGTTAAATCCCAGGCTCTGAGTCTTCATACAAGCAAGACTTCAATTCAGATAAGGGCAGTCACTTTTCTGCTCAAACGAACTACACCGTTCACGAGGCTCACACGTTCCTCATCTTAACTAACAAGCATTGGATGTAAGATGGTCAGTGCTTTGTATCAGTTTCAGAAGCAGATTTGGACTACATAAGGTCCATATGTGTAGGAAACACCGTTCTTTTGTTCTGGGCACACTCAGATTTCCTGCTGTATTAGAGAATCTAGAAAGAAAGAGTGTGCTTCTCGCTCTAAAGCAGAGTGTGATCCATGGATGAGAACTATGCTGTGTGTTTCCCTTCAGAAAAGGAGTTAAATCCCAGGCTCTGTGTCTTCCTACAAGCAAGACTTCGTTTCAGGTAAGGGCAGTGACTTTTCAGCTCAAACGAACTACATCGTTCACGGAGCTAACACGTTTCTCATCTTAACTGACAAACATTGGATGTTAGAGGACCAGTGCTTTGTATCACTTTCAGAAGCAGATTTGGACTACATATGGTCCATATGTGTAGGAAACACCGTTCTTTTGTTCCGGGCACACTCAGATTTCCTGCTGTATTAGAGACTCTACAAAGCAAGAGTAGTCTACTCGCTCTAAAGCAGAGTGTGATCCATGGATGAGAACTATGCTGTGTGTTTCCCTTCAGAAATGGACTTAAATCCCAGGCTCTGTGTCTTACTACAAGCAAGACTTCGTTTCAGGTAAGGGCAGTCACTTTTCTGCTCAAATGAACTACATCATTCACGAAGCTCACACGTTTCTCATCTTAATTGACAAGCATTGGATGTTAGAGGACCAGTGCTTTGTATCAGTTTCAGAAGAAGAGTTGGACTAGATATGGTCCATATGTGTAGGAAACACTGTTCTTTTGTTCTGTGCACACTCAGATTTCCTGCTGTATTAGAAATTCTAGAAAGCAAGAGCGTGCTTCTTGCTCTAAAGCAGAGTGTCATCCATGGATGAGAACTATGCAGTGTGTTTCCCTTCAGAAATGGAGTTAAATCCCAGGCTCTGTGTCTCCCTACAAGCAAGACTTCGTTTCAGGTAAGGGCAGTCACTTTTCAGCTCAAACAAACTACATCGTTCACTGAGCTCACACATTTCTCATCTTAACAGACATGCATTGGATGTTAGAGGACCAATGCTTTGTATCAGTTTCAGAAGCAGAGTTGGACTAGATATGGTCCGTATGTGTAGGAAACACCGTTCGTTTGTTCTCAGCACACTCACGTTTCCTGCTGTCTTAGAGACTCTAGAAAGCAAGGGCATGCTTCTTGTTCTGAAGCAGAGTGTGATCAATGGATGATTACACTGCTGTGTGTTTTACTTCAGAAATGGAGTTAAATCCCAGGCTCTGAATCTTCCTACAAGCAAGACTTCAATTCAGGTAAGGGCAGTCACTTTTCTGCTCAAACGAACTACATCGTTCACGAAGCTCACACGTTTCTCATCTTAACTGACAAGCATTGGATGTTAGAGGACCAGTGCATTCTATCAGTTTCAGAAGAAGATTTGGACTACATATAGTCTGTATGTTTAGGAAACACCGTTCTTTTGTTCTGGGCACACTCAGATTTCCTGCTGTCTTAGAGACTCTAGAAAGCAAGAGTGTGCTTCTTGCTCTAAAGCAGAGTGTGATCCATGGATGAGAACTATGCTGTGTGCTTGACTTCAGAAATGGAGTTAAATCCCATGCTCTGAGTCTTCCTACAGGCAAGACTTCGTTTCAGGTAAGGGCAGTCACTTTTCTGCTCAAACGAACTACATCGTTCATGAAGCTCACACGTTTCTCATCTTAACTTTCAAGCATTGGATGTTAGATGGTCAGTGCTTTGTATCTCTTTCAGAAGCAGAGTTGGACTAGATATGGTCCGTATGTGTATTAAACACCCTTCTTTTGTTCGGGGCTCACTCATATTTCCTGCTGTATTAGAGACTCTAAAAAGCAAGAGTGTGCTTCTCGCTCTAAAGCAGAGTGTGATCCATGGATGAGAACTATGCTGTGTTTTTCCCTTCAGAAATGGACTTAAATCCCGGGCTCTGTGTCTTACTACAAGCAAGACTTCGTTTCAGGTAAGTGCAGTCACTTTTCAGTTCAAAGGAACTACATCATTCACTAAGCTCACACGTTTCTCATCTTAACTGACAAGCATTGGATGTTAGAGGCCCAGTGCTTTGTATCACTTTCAGAAGCAGAGTTGGACTAGATATGGTCCGTATGTGTAGGAAACACTGTTCTTTTGTTCTCAGCACACTCACGTTTCCTGCTGTCTTAGAGACTTTAGAAAGCAAGAGCGTGCTTCTCGCGCTAAAGCAGAGTGTGAACCATGGATGAGACCTATGCTGTATGTTTCCGTTCAGAAATGGAGTTAAATCCCAGACTCTGTGTCTTACTACAGGCAAGACTTCCTTTCAGGTAAGGGCAGTCACTTTTCAGCTCAAACGAACTACATCATTCACGAAGCTCACACGTTTCTCATCTTAACAGACAAGCATTGGATTTTAGAGGACCAGTGTTTTGTATCAGTTTCAGATGCAGAGTTGGACTATATAATGTCCGTAAGGGTAGGAAACACCGTTCTTTTGTTCTCAGCACACTCACATTTCCTGCTGTCTTAGAGAATCTAGAAAGCAAGAGCGTGCTTCTTGTTCTAAAGCAGAGTTTGTTCAATGGATGATTACACGGCTGTGTGTTTTACTTCAGAAATGGAGTTAAATCCCAGGCTCTGAGTCTTCATACAAGCAAGACTTCAATTCAGATAAGGGCAGTCACTTTTCTGCTCAAAGGAACTACATCGTTCACGAAGCTCACACGTTTCTCATCTTAACTGACAAGCATTGGATGTTAGAGTACCAGTGCATTGTATCAGTTTCAGAAGAAGATTTGGACTACATGTAGTCCGTATGTGTAGGAAACACCATTCTTTTGTTCTGGGCACAGATTTCCTGCTCTATTAGAGACTCTAGAAAGCAAGAGCGTGCTTCTTGCTCTAAAGCAGAGTGTGATCCATTGATGAGAACTATGCTGTATGTTTCCCTTCAGAAATGGAGTTAAATCCCAGACTCTGTGTCTTCCTACAGGCAAGACTTCGTTTCAGGTAAGGGCAGTCACTTTTCAGTTCAAACGAACTACTTCGTTCACTGAGCTCACACATTTCTCATCTTAACAGACAAGCATTGGATGTTAGAGGACCAGTGATTTGTATCAGTTTCAGAAGCAGAGTTGGACTAGATATTGTCCGTATGTGTAGGAAACACCGTTCTTTTGTTCTCAGCACACTCACGTTTCCTGCTGTCTTAGAGACTCTAGAAAGCAAGAGCGTACTTCTTGTTCTAAAGCAGAGTGTCATCAATGGATGAGTCAATGCAGTGTGTTTCAATTCAGAAATGGAGTTAAATCCCAGGCTCTGAGTCTCCCTACAAGCAAGACTTCGTTTCAGGTAAGGGCAGTCACTTTTCTGCTCAAAGGAACTACATCGTTCACGAAGCTCACACGTTTCTCATCTTAACTGACAAGCATTGGATGTTAGAGGACCAGTGCATTGTATCAGTTTCAGAAGAAGATTAGGACTACATATAGTCCGTATGTGTAGGATACACCGTTCTTTTGTTCTGGGCACAATCAGATTTCCTGCTGTATTCGAGACTCTAGAAAGCAAGAGCGTGCTTCTTGCTGTAAAGCAGAGTGTGATCCATGGATGAGAACTATGCTGTGTGCTTGACTTCAGAAATGGAGTTAAATCCCATGCTCTGAGTCTTCCTACAGGCAAGACTTCGTTTCAGGTAAGGGCAGTCACTTTTATGCTCAAAAGAACGACATCGTTCATGAAGCTCACACGTTTCTCATCTTAACTGACAAGCATTGGATGTTAGATGGTCAGTGCTTTGTATCACTTTCAGAAGCAGAGTTGGACTAGATATGGTCCGTATGTGTAGGAAACACCCTTCTTTTGTTCGGGGCTCACTCAGATTTCCTGCTGTATTAGAGACTCTAAAAAGCAAGAGTGTGCTTCTCGCTCTAAAGCAGAGTGTGATCCATGGATGAGAACTATGCTGTGTTTTTCCCTCCAGAAATGGACTTAAATCCCGGGCTCTGTGTCTTACTACAAGCAAGACTTCGTTTCAGGTAAGTGCAGTCACTTTTCAGTTCAAAGGAACTACATCATTCACTAAGCTCACACGTTTCTCATCTTAACTGACAAGCATTGGATGTTAGAGGCCCAGTGCTTTGTATCACTTTCAGAAGCAGAGTTGGACTAGATATGGTCCGTATGTGTAGGAAACACTGTTCTTTTGTTCTCAGCACACTCACGTTTCCTGCTGTCTTAGAGACTTTAGAAAGCAAGAGCGTGCTTCTCGCGCTAAAGCAGAGTGTGAACCATGGATGAGACCTATGCTGTATGTTTCCGTTCAGAAATGGAGTTAAATCCCAGACTCTGTGTCTTACTACAGGCAAGACTTCCTTTCAGGTAAGGGCAGTCACTTTTCAGCTCAAACGAACTACATCATTCACGAAGCTCACACGTTTCTCATCTTAACAGACAAGCATTGGATTTTAGAGGACCAGTGTTTTGTATCAGTTTCAGATGCAGAGTTGGACTATATAATGTCCGTAAGGGTAGGAAACACCGTTCTTTTGTTCTCAGCACACTCACATATCCTGCTGTCTTAGAGAATCTAGAAAGCAAGAGCGTGCTTCTTGTTCTAAAGCAGAGTTTGTTCAATGGATGATTACACGGCTGTGTGTTTTACTTCAGAAATGGAGTTAAATCCCAGGCTCTGAGTCTTCATACAAGCAAGACTTCAATTCAGATAAGGGCAGTCACTTTTCTGCTCAAACGAACTACACCGTTCACGAGGCTCACACGTTCCTCATCTTAACAGACAAGCATTGGATGTTAGAGGACCAGTGCTTTGTATCACTTTCAGAAGCAGAGTTGGACTAGATATGGTCCGTATGTGTAGGAAACACCGTACTTTTGTTCTCAGCAAACTCAAGTTTCCTGCTGTCTTAGAGACTCTAGAAAGCACGATCGTGCTTCTTGTTCTAAAGCAGAGTGTGATCATTGGATGAGAACACTGCTGTGTGTTTCACTTCAGAAATGGAGTTAAATCCCAGGCTCTGAGTCTCCCTACAAGCAAGACTTCATTTCAGGTAAGGGCAGTCACTTTTCTGCTCAAAGGAACTACATCGTTCACGAAGCTCACACGTTTCTCATCTTAACTGACAAGCATTGGATGTTAGAGGACCAGTGCATTGTATCAGTTTCAGAAGAAGATTTGGACTACATGTAGTCCGTATGTGTAGGACACACCATTCTTTTGTTCTGGGCACAATCAGATTTCCTGCTCTATTAGAGACTCTAGAAAGCAAGAGCGTGCTTCTTGCTCTAAAGCAGAGTGTGATCCATTGATGAGAACTATGCTGTATGTTTCCCTTCAGAAATGGAGTTAAATCCCAGACTCTGTGTCTTCCTACAGGCAAGACTTCGTTTCAGGTAAGGGCAGTCACTTTTCAGCTCAAACGAACTACTTCGTTCACTGAGCTCACACATTTCTCATCTTAACAGACAAGCATTGGATGTTAGAGGACCAGTGATTTGTATCAGTTTCAGAAGAAGAGTTGGACTAGATATGGTCCATATGTGTAGGAAACACCGTTCTTTTGTTCTGGGCACACTCAGATTTCCTGCTGTATTAGAAATTCTAGAAAGCAAGAGCGTGCTTCTTGCTCTAAAGCAGAGTGTGATCCATGGATGAGAACTATGCTGTGTGTTTCCCTTCAGAAATGGAGTTAAATCCCAGGCTCTGTGTCTTCCTACAAGCAAGACTTCGTTTCAGGTAAGGGCAGTCACTTTTCAGCTCAAACGAACTACATCGTTCACTGAGCTCACACATTTCTCATCTTAACAGACAAGCATTGGATGTTAGAGGACCAGTGCTTTGTATCAGTTTCAGAAGCAGAGTTGGACTAGATATGGTCCGTATGTGTAGGAAACACCGTTCTTTTGTTCTCAGCACACTCACGTTTCCTGCTGTCTTAGAGACTCTAGAAAGCAAGAGCGTGCTTCTTGTTCTAAAGCAGAGTGTGATCAATGGATGAGATAATGCTGTGTGTTTCACTTCAGAATTAGAGTTAAATCCCAGGCTCTGAGTCTCCCTACAAGCAAGACTTCGTTTCAGGTAAGGGCAGTCACTTTTCTGCTCAAAGGAACTACATCGTTCACGAAGCTCACACGTTTCTCATCTTAACTGACAAGCATTGGATATTAGAGGACCAGTGCATTGTATCAGTTTCAGAAGATTAGGACTACATATAGTCCGTATGTGTAGGACACACCGTTCTTTTGTTCTGGGCACAATCAGATTTCCTGCTGTATTCGAGACTCTAGAAAGCAAGAGCGTGCTTCTTGCTCTAAAGCAGAGTGTGATCCATGGATGAGAACTATGCTGTATGTTTTCCTTCAGAAATGGAGTTAAATCCCAGACTCTTTGTCTTCCTACAGGCAAGACTTCGTTTTAGGTAAAGGCAGTCACTTTTCAGCTCAAACGAACTACATCGTTCACTGAGCTCACACATTTCTCATCTTAACAGACAAGCATTGGATGTTAGAGGACCAGTGCTTTGTATCAGTTTCAGAAGCAGAGTTGGACTAGATATGGTCCGTATGTGTAGGAAACACCGTTCGTTTGTTCTCAGCACACTCACGTTTCCTGCTGTCTTAGAGACTCTAGAAAGCAAGGGCATGCTTCTTGTTCTAAAGCAGAGTGTGATCAATGGATGATTACACTGCTGTGTGTTTTACTTCAGAAATGGAGTTAAATCCCAGGCTCTGAATCTTCCTACAAGCAAGACTTCAATTCAGGTAAGGGCAGTCACTTTTCTGCTCAAACGAACTACATCGTTCACGAAGCTCACACGTTTCTCATCTTAAATGACAAGCATTGGATGTTAGAGGACCAGTGATTTGTATCAGTTTCAGAAGCAGAGTTGGACTAGATATTGTCCGTATGTGTAGGAAACACCGTTCTTTTGTTCTCAGCACACTCACGTTTCCTGCTGTCTTAGAGACTCTAGAAAGCAAGAGCGTACTTCTTGTTCTAAAGCAGAGTGTCATCAATGGATGAGTCAATGCAGTGTGTTTCAATTCAGAAATGGAGTTAAATCCCAGGCTCTGAGTCTCCCTACAAGCAAGACTTCGTTTCAGGTAAGGGCAGTCACTTTTCTGCTCAAAGGAACTACATCGTTCACGAAGCTCACACGTTTCTCATCTTAACTGACAAGCATTGGATGTTAGAGGACCAGTGCATTGTATCAGTTTCAGAAGAAGATTAGGACTACATATAGTCCGTATGTGTAGGATACACCGTTCTTTTGTTCTGGGCACAATCAGATTTCCTGCTGTATTCGAGACTCTAGAAAGCAAGAGCGTGCTTCTTGCTGTAAAGCAGAGTGTGATCCATGGATGAGAACTATGCTGTGTGCTTGACTTCAGAAATGGAGTTAAATCCCATGCTCTGAGTCTTCCTACAGGCAAGACTTCGTTTCAGGTAAGGGCAGTCACTTTTATGCTCAAAAGAACGACATCGTTCATGAAGCTCACACGTTTCTCATCTTAACTGACAAGCATTGGATGTTAGATGGTCAGTGCTTTGTATCACTTTCAGAAGCAGAGTTGGACTAGATATGGTCCGTATGTGTAGGAAACACCCTTCTTTTGTTCGGGGCTCACTCAGATTTCCTGCTGTATTAGAGACTCTAAAAAGCAAGAGTGTGCTTCTCGCTCTAAAGCAGAGTGTGATCCATGGATGAGAACTATGCTGTGTTTTTCCCTCCAGAAATGGACTTAAATCCCGGGCTCTGTGTCTTACTACAAGCAAGACTTCGTTTCAGGTAAGTGCAGTCACTTTTCAGTTCAAAGGAACTACATCATTCACTAAGCTCACACGTTTCTCATCTTAACTGACAAGCATTGGATGTTAGAGGCCCAGTGCTTTGTATCACTTTCAGAAGCAGAGTTGGACTAGATATGGTCCGTATGTGTAGGAAACACTGTTCTTTTGTTCTCAGCACACTCACGTTTCCTGCTGTCTTAGAGACTTTAGAAAGCAAGAGCGTGCTTCTCGCGCTAAAGCAGAGTGTGAACCATGGATGAGACCTATGCTGTATGTTTCCGTTCAGAAATGGAGTTAAATCCCAGACTCTGTGTCTTACTACAGGCAAGACTTCCTTTCAGGTAAGGGCAGTCACTTTTCAGCTCAAACGAACTACATCATTCACGAAGCTCACACGTTTCTCATCTTAACAGACAAGCATTGGATTTTAGAGGACCAGTGTTTTGTATCAGTTTCAGATGCAGAGTTGGACTATATAATGTCCGTAAGGGTAGGAAACACCGTTCTTTTGTTCTCAGCACACTCACATATCCTGCTGTCTTAGAGAATCTAGAAAGCAAGAGCGTGCTTCTTGTTCTAAAGCAGAGTTTGTTCAATGGATGATTACACGGCTGTGTGTTTTACTTCAGAAATGGAGTTAAATCCCAGGCTCTGAGTCTTCATACAAGCAAGACTTCAATTCAGATAAGGGCAGTCACTTTTCTGCTCAAACGAACTACACCGTTCACGAGGCTCACACGTTCCTCATCTTAACAGACAAGCATTGGATGTTAGAGGACCAGTGCTTTGTATCACTTTCAGAAGCAGAGTTGGACTAGATATGGTCCGTATGTGTAGGAAACACCGTACTTTTGTTCTCAGCAAACTCAAGTTTCCTGCTGTCTTAGAGACTCTAGAAAGCACGATCGTGCTTCTTGTTCTAAAGCAGAGTGTGATCATTGGATGAGAACACTGCTGTGTGTTTCACTTCAGAAATGGAGTTAAATCCCAGGCTCTGAGTCTCCCTACAAGCAAGACTTCATTTCAGGTAAGGGCAGTCACTTTTCTGCTCAAAGGAACTACATCGTTCACGAAGCTCACACGTTTCTCATCTTAACTGACAAGCATTGGATGTTAGAGGACCAGTGCATTGTATCAGTTTCAGAAGAAGATTTGGACTACATGTAGTCCGTATGTGTAGGACACACCATTCTTTTGTTCTGGGCACAATCAGATTTCCTGCTCTATTAGAGACTCTAGAAAGCAAGAGCGTGCTTCTTGCTCTAAAGCAGAGTGTGATCCATTGATGAGAACTATGCTGTATGTTTCCCTTCAGAAATGGAGTTAAATCCCAGACTCTGTGTCTTCCTACAGGCAAGACTTCGTTTCAGGTAAGGGCAGTCACTTTTCAGCTCAAACGAACTACTTCGTTCACTGAGCTCACACATTTCTCATCTTAACAGACAAGCATTGGATGTTAGAGGACCAGTGATTTGTATCAGTTTCAGAAGAAGAGTTGGACTAGATATGGTCCATATGTGTAGGAAACACCGTTCTTTTGTTCTGGGCACACTCAGATTTCCTGCTGTATTAGAAATTCTAGAAAGCAAGAGCGTGCTTCTTGCTCTAAAGCAGAGTGTGATCCATGGATGAGAACTATGCTGTGTGTTTCCCTTCAGAAATGGAGTTAAATCCCAGGCTCTGTGTCTTCCTACAAGCAAGACTTCGTTTCAGGTAAGGGCAGTCACTTTTCAGCTCAAACGAACTACATCGTTCACTGAGCTCACACATTTCTCATCTTAACAGACAAGCATTGGATGTTAGAGGACCAGTGCTTTGTATCAGTTTCAGAAGCAGAGTTGGACTAGATATGGTCCGTATGTGTAGGAAACACCGTTCTTTTGTTCTCAGCACACTCACGTTTCCTGCTGTCTTAGAGACTCTAGAAAGCAAGAGCGTGCTTCTTGTTCTAAAGCAGAGTGTGATCAATGGATGAGATAATGCTGTGTGTTTCACTTCAGAATTAGAGTTAAATCCCAGGCTCTGAGTCTCCCTACAAGCAAGACTTCGTTTCAGGTAAGGGCAGTCACTTTTCTGCTCAAAGGAACTACATCGTTCACGAAGCTCACACGTTTCTCATCTTAACTGACAAGCATTGGATATTAGAGGACCAGTGCATTGTATCAGTTTCAGAAGATTAGGACTACATATAGTCCGTATGTGTAGGACACACCGTTCTTTTGTTCTGGGCACAATCAGATTTCCTGCTGTATTCGAGACTCTAGAAAGCAAGAGCGTGCTTCTTGCTCTAAAGCAGAGTGTGATCCATGGATGAGAACTATGCTGTATGTTTTCCTTCAGAAATGGAGTTAAATCCCAGACTCTTTGTCTTCCTACAGGCAAGACTTCGTTTTAGGTAAAGGCAGTCACTTTTCAGCTCAAACGAACTACATCGTTCACTGAGCTCACACATTTCTCATCTTAACAGACAAGCATTGGATGTTAGAGGACCAGTGCTTTGTATCAGTTTCAGAAGCAGAGTTGGACTAGATATGGTCCGTATGTGTAGGAAACACCGTTCGTTTGTTCTCAGCACACTCACGTTTCCTGCTGTCTTAGAGACTCTAGAAAGCAAGGGCATGCTTCTTGTTCTAAAGCAGAGTGTGATCAATGGATGATTACACTGCTGTGTGTTTTACTTCAGAAATGGAGTTAAATCCCAGGCTCTGAATCTTCCTACAAGCAAGACTTCAATTCAGGTAAGGGCAGTAACTTTTCTGCTCAAACGAACTACATCGTTCACGAAGCTCACACGTTTCTCATCTTAAATGACAAGCATTGGATGTTAGAGGACCAGTGCATTCTATCAATTTCAGAAGAAGATTTGGACTACATATAGTCCGTATGTTTAGGAAACACCGTTCTTTTGTTCTGGGCACACTCAGATTTCCTGCTGTCTTAGAGACTCTAGAAAGCAAGAGTGTGCTTCTTGCTCTAAAGCAGAGTGTGATCCATGGATGAGAACTATGCTGTGTGCTTGACTTCAGAAATGGAGTTAAATCCCATGCTCTGAGTCTTCCTACAGGCAAGACTTCGTTTCAGGTAAGGGCAGTCACTTTTCAGTTCAAAGGAACTGCATCATTCACTAAGCTCACACGTTTCTCATCTTAACTGACAAGCATTGGATGTTAGAGGCCCAGTGCTTTGTATCACTTTCAGAAGCAGAGTTGGACTAGATATGGTCTGTATGTGTAGGAAACACTGTTCTTTTGTTCTCAGCACACTCACGTTTCCTGCTGTCTTAGAGACTTTAGAAAGCAAGAGCGTGCTTCTCGCGCTAAAGCAGAGTGTGAACCATGGATGAGACCTATGCTGTATGTTTCCGTTCAGAAATGGAGTTAAATCCCAGACTCTGTGTCTTCCTACAGGCAAGACTTCCTTTCAGGTAAGGGCAGTCACTTTTCAGCTCAAACGAACTACATCATTCACGAAGCTCACACGTTTCTCATCTTAACAGACAATCATTGGATTTTAGAGGACCAGTGTTTTGTATCAGTTTCAGTTGCAGAGTTGGACTATATAATGTCCGTAAGGGTAGGAAACACCGTTCTTTTGTTCTCAGCACACTCACATTTCCTGCTGTCTTAGAGAATCTAGAAAGCAAGAGCGTGCTTCTTGTTCTAAAGCAGAGTTTGTTCAATGGATGATTACACGGCTGTGTGTTTTACTTCAGAAATGGAGTTAAATCCCAGGCTCTGAGTCTTCATACAAGCAAGACTTCAATTCAGATAAGGGCAGTCACTTTTCTGCTCAAACGAACTACACCGTTCACGAGGCTCACACGTTCCTCATCTTAACTAACAAGCATTGGATGTAAGATGGTCAGTGCTTTGTATCAGTTTCAGAAGCAGATTTGGACTACATAAGGTCCATATGTGTAGGAAACACCGTTCTTTTGTTCTGGGCACACTCAGATTTCCTGCTGTATTAGAGAATCTAGAAAGAAAGAGTGTGCTTCTCGCTCCAAAGCAGAGTGTGATCCATGGATGAGAACTATGCTGTGTGTTTCCCTTCAGAAAAGGAGTTAAATCCCAGGCTCTGTGTCTTCCTACAAGCAAGACTTCGTTTCATGTAAGGGCAGTCACTTTTCAGCTCAAACGAACTACATCGTTCACGGAGCTCACACGTTTCTCATCTTAACAGACAAGCATTGGATGTTAGAGGACCAGTGCTTTGTATCACTTTCAGAAGCAGAGTTGGACTAGATATGGTCCGTATGTGTAGGAAACACCGTTCTTTTGTTCTCAGCACACTCACGTTTCCTGCTGTCTTAGAGACTCTAGAAAGCAAGAGCGTACTTCTTGTTCTAAAGCAGAGTGTCATCAATGGATGAGTCAATGCAGTGTGTTTCAATTCAGAAATGGAGTTAAATCCCAGGCTCTGAGTCTCCCTACAAGCAAGACTTCGTTTCAGGTAAGGGCAGTCACTTTTCTGCTCAAAGGAACTACATCGTTCACGAAGCTCACACGTTTCTCATCTTAACTGACAAGCATTGGATGTTAGAGGACCAGTGCATTGTATCAGTTTCAGAAGAAGATTTAGACTACATATAGTCCGTATGTGTAGGAAACACCGTTCTTTTGTTCTGGGCACAATCAGATTTCCTGCTGTATTAGATACTCTAGAAAGCAAGAGCGTGCTTCTTGCTCTAAAGCAGAGTGTGATCCATGGATGAGAACTATGCTGTGTGTTTCCCTTCAGAAATGGACTTAAATCCCAGGCTTTGTGTCTTACTACAAGCAAGACTTCGTTTCAGGTAAGGGCAGTCACTTTTCTGCTCAAAGGAACTACATCGTTCACGAAGCTCACACGTTTCTCATCTTAACTGACAAGCATTGGATGTTAGAGGACCAGTGCTTTGTATCAGTTTCAGAAGAAGAGTTGGACTAGATATGGTCCATATGTGTAGGAAACACCGTTCTTTTGTTCTGGGCACACTCAGATTTCCTGCTGTATTAGAAATTCTAGAAAGCAAGAGCGTGCTTCTTGCTCTAAAGCAGAGTGTGATCCATGGATGAGAACTATGCTGTGTGTTTCCCTTCAGAAATGGAGTTAAATCCCAGGCTCTGTGTCTTCCTACAAGCAAGACTTCGTTTCAGGTAAGGGCAGTCACTTTTCAGCTCAAACGAACTACATCGTTCACTGAGCTCACACATTTCTCATCTTAACAGACAAGCATTGGATGTTAGAGGACCAGTGCTTTGTATCAGTTTCAGAAGCAGAGTTGGACTAGATATGGTCCGTATGTGTAGGAAACACCGTTCTTTTGTTCTCAGCACACTCACGTTTCCTGCTGTCTTAGAGACTCTAGAAAGCAAGAGCGTGCTTCTTGTTCTAAAGCAGAGTGTGATCAATGGATGAGATAATGCTGTGTGTTTCACTTCAGAATTAGAGTTAAATCCCAGGCTCTGAGTCTCCCTACAAGCAAGACTTCGTTTCAGGTAAGGGCAGTCACTTTTCTGCTCAAAGGAACTACATCGTTCACGAAGCTCACACGTTTCTCATCTTAACTGACAAGCATTGGATATTAGAGGACCAGTGCATTGTATCAGTTTCAGAAGAAGATTAGGACTACATATAGTCCGTATGTGTAGGACACACCGTTCTTTTGTTCTGGGCACAATCAGATTTCCTGCTGTATTCGAGACTCTAGAAAGCAAGAGCGTGCTTCTTGCTCTAAAGCAGAGTGTGATCCATGGATGAGAACTATGCTGTATGTTTTCCTTCAGAAATGGAGTTAAATCCCAGACTCTTTGTCTTCCTACAGGCAAGACTTCGTTTTAGGTAAGGGCAGTCACTTTTCAGCTCAAACGAACTACATCGTTCACTGAGCTCACACATTTCTCATCTTAACAGACAAGCATTGGATGTTAGAGGACCAGTGCTTTATATTAGTTTCAGAAGCAGAGTTATACTAGATATGGTCCGTATGTGTAGGAAACACCGTTCTTTTGTTCTCAGCACACTCACGTTTCCTGCTGTCTTAGAGACTCTAGAAAGCAAGAGCGTGCTTCTTGTTCTAAAGCAGAGTGTGATCAATGGATGAGATAATGCTGTGTGTTTCACTTCAGAATTGGAGTTAAATCCCAGGCTCTGAGTCTCCCTACAAGCAAGACTTCGTTTCAGGTAAGGGCAGTCACTTTTCTGCTCAAAGAAACTATATCGTTCACGAAGCTCACACGTTTCTCATCTTAACTGACAAGCATTGGATATTAGAGGACCAGTGCATTGTATCAGTTTCAGAAGAAGATTAGGACTACATATAGTCCTTATGTGTAGGAAACACCGTTCTTTTGTTCTGGGCACAATCAGATTTCCTGCTGTATTCGAGACTCTAGAAAGCAAGAGCGTGCTTCTTGCTCTAAAGCAGAGTGTGATCCATGGATGAGAACTATGCTGTGTGTTTCCCTTCAGAAATGGAGTTAAATCCCAGGCTCTGTGTCTTCCTACAGGCAAGACTTCGTTTCAGGTAAGGGCAGTCACTTTTCTGCTAAAACTAACTACATCGTTCACGAAGCTCACACATTTCTCATCTTAACTGACAAGCATTGGATGTTAGAGGGTCAGTGCTTTGTATCAGTTTCAGAAGCAGATTTGGACTACATATGGTCCATATGTGTAGGAAACACCGTTCTTTTGTTCTGGGCACACTCAGATTTCCTGCTGTATTAGAGAGTCTAGAAAGCTAGAGTGTGCTTCTCGCTCTAAAGCAGAGTGTGATCCATGGATGAGTACTATGCTGTGTGTTTCCCTTCAGAAATGGATTTAAATCCCAGGCTCTGTGTCTTACTACAAGCAAGACTTCGTTTCAGGTAACAGCAGTCACTTTTCAGTTCAAAGGAACTACATCATTCACAAAGCTCACACGTTTCTCATCTTAACTGACAAGCACTGTATGTTAGAGGACCAGTGCATTCTATCAGTTTCAGAAGAAGATTTGGACTACATATAGTCTGTATGTGTAGGAAACACCGTTCTTTTGTTCTGGGCACACTCAGATTTCCTGCTGTCTTAGAGACTCTAGAAAGCAAGAGTGCGCTTCTTGCTCTAAAGCAGAGTGTGATCCATGGATGAGAACTATGCTGTGTGCTTGACTTCAGAAATGGAGTTAAATCCCAGGCTCTGAGTCTTCCTACAGGCAAGACTTCGTTTCAGGAAAGGGCAGTCACTTTTCGGCTCAAACGAACTACATCGTTCATGAAGCTCACACGTTTCTCATCTTAACTGACAATCAATGGATGTAAGATGGTCAGTGCTTTGTATCAGTTTCAGAAGCAGATTTGGACTACATATGGTCCATATGTTTAGGAAACACCGTTCTTTTGTTCCGGGCACACTCAGATTTCCTGCTGTATTAGAGACTCTACAAAGCAAGAGTAGTCTTCTCGATCTAAAGCAGAGTGTGATCCACGGATGAGAACTATGCTGTGTGTTTTCCTTCAGAAATGGACTTAAATCCCAGGCTCTGTGTCTTACTACAAGCAAGACTTCGTTTCAGGTAAGGGCAGTCACTTTTCAGCTCAAACAAACTACATCGTTCACTGAGCTCACACATTTCTCATCTTAACAGACATGCATTGGATGTTAGAGGACCAATGCTTTGTATCAGTTTCAGAAGCAGAGTTGGACTAGATATGGTCCGTATGTGTAGGAAACACCGTTCTTTTGTTCTCAGCACACTCACGTTTCCTGCTGTCTTAGAGACTCTAGAAAGCAAGAGCGTGCTTCTTGTTCTAAAGCAGAGTGTGATCAATGGATGAGATAATGCTGTGTGTTTCACTTCAGCATTGGAGTTAAATCCCAGGCTCTGAGTCTCCCTACAAGCAAGACTTCGTTTCAGGTAAGGGCAGTCACTTTTCTGCTCAAAGAAACTATATCGTTCACGAAGCTCACACGTTTCTCATCTTAACTGACAAGCATTGGATATTAGAGGACCAGTGCATTGTATCAGTTTCAGAAGAAGATTAGGACTACATATAGTCCTTATGTGTAGGAAACACCGTTCTTTTGTTCTGGGCACAATCAGATTTCCTGCTGTATTCGAGACTCTAGAAAGCAAGAGCGTGCTTCTTGCTCTAAAGCAGAGTGTGATCCATGGATGAGAACTATGCTGTGTGTTTCCTTTCAGAAATGGAGTTAAATCCCAGGCTCTGTGTCTTCCTTCAGGCAAGACTTCGTTTCAGGTAAGGGCAGTCACTTTTCTGCTAAAACTAACTACATCGTTCACGAAGCTCACACATTTCTCATCTTAACTGACAAGCATTGGATGTTAGAGGGTCAGTGCTTTGCATCAGTTTCAGAAGCAGATTTGGACTACATATGGTCCATATGTGTAGGAAACACCGTTCTTTTGTTCTGGGCACACTCAGATTTCCTGCTGTATTAGAGAGTCTAGAAAGCTAGAGTGTGCTTCTCGCTCTAAAGCAGAGTGTGATCCATGGATGAGTACTATGCTGTGTGTTTCCCTTCAGAAATGGATTTAAATCCCAGGCTCTGTGTCTTACTACAAGCAAGACTTCGTTTCAGGTAACGGCAGTCACTTTTCAGTTCAAAGGAACTACATCATTCACAAAGCTCACACGTTTCTCATCTTAACTGACAAGCACTGTATGTTAGAGGACCAGTGCATTCTATCAGTTTCAGAAGAAGATTTGGACTACATATAGTGTGTATGTGTAGGAAACACCGTTCTTTTGTTCTGGGCACACTCAGATTTCCTGCTGTCTTAGAGACTCTAGAAAGCAAGAGTGTGCTTCTTGCTCTAAAGCAGAGTGTGATCCATGGATGAGAACTATGCTGTGTGCTTGACTTCAGAAATGGAGTTAAATCGCAGGCTCTGAGTCTTCCTACAGGCAAGACTTCGTTTCAGGAAAGGGCAGTCACTTTTCGGCTCAAACGAACTACATCGTTCATGAAGCTCACACGTTTCTCATCTTAACTGACAATCAATGGATGTTAGATGGTCAGTGCTTTGTATCAGTTTCAGAAGCAGAATTGGACTACATATGGTCCATATGTGTAGGAAACACCGTTCTTTTGTTCTGGGCACACTCAGATTTCCTGCTGTATTAGAGACTCTACAAAGCAAGAGTAGTCTTCTCGCTCTAAAGCAGAGTGTGATCCATGGATGAGAACTATGCTGTGTGTTTCCCTTCAGAAATGGACTTAAATCCCAGGCTCTGTGTCTTACTACAAGCAAGACTTCCCTTCAGGTAAGGGCAGTCACTTTTCTGCTCAAATGAACTACATCATTCACGAAGCTCACACGTTTCTCATCTTAATTGAAAGCATTGGATGTTAGAGGACCAGTGCTTTGTATCAGTTTCAGAAGAAGAGTTGGACTAGATATGGTCCATATGTGTAGGAAACACCGTTCTTTTGTTCTGGGCACACTCAGATTTCCTGCTGTATTAGAAATTCTAGAAAGCAAGAGCGTGCTTCTTGCTCTAAAGCAGAGTGTGATCCATGGATGAGAACTATGCAGTGTGTTTTCCTTCAGAAAAGGAGTTAAATCCCAGGCTCTGTGTCTTCCTACAAGCAAGACTTCGTTTCATGTAAGGGCAGTCACTTTTCAGCTCAAACGAACTACATCGTTCACGGAGCTCACACGTTTCTCATCTTAACAGACAAGCATTGGATGTTAGAGGACCAGTGCTTTGTATCACTTTCAGAAGCAGAGTTGGACTAGATATGGTCCGTATGTGTAGGAAACACCGTACTTTTGTTCTCAGCAAACTCATGTTTCCTGCTGTCTTAGAGACTCTAGAAAGCACGATCGTGCTTCTTGTTCTAAAGCAGAGTGTGATCATTGGATGAGAACACTGCTGTGTGTTTCACTTCAGAAATGGAGTTAAATCCCAGGCTCTGAGTCTCCCTACAAGCAAGACTTCATTTCAGGTAAGGGCAGTCACTTTTCTGCTCAAAGTAACTACATCGTTCACGAAGCTCACACGTTTCTCATCTTAACTGACAAGCATTGGATGTTAGAGGACCAGTGCATTGTATCAGTTTCAGAAGAAGATTTGGACTACATGTAGTCCGTATGTGTAGGAAACACCATTCTTTTGTTCTGGGCACAATCAGATTTCCTGCTCTATTAGAGACTCTAGAAAGCAAGAGCGTGCTTCTTGCTCTAAAGCAGAGTGTGATCCATTGATGAGAACTATGCTGTATGTTTCCCTTCAGAAATGGAGTTAAATCCCAGACTCTGTGTCTTCCTACAGGCAAGACTTCGTTTCAGGTAAGGGCAGTCACTTTTCAGCTCAAACGAACTACTTCGTTCACTGAGCTCACACATTTCTCATCTTAACAGACAAGCATTGGATGTTAGAGGACCAGTGATTTGTATCAGTTTCAGAAGCAGAGTTGGACTAGATATTGTCCGTATGTGTAGGAAACACCGTTCTTTTGTTCTCAGCACACTCACGTTTCCTGCTGTCTTAGAGACTCTAGAAAGCAAGAGCGTACTTCTTGTTCTAAAGCAGAGTGTCATCAATGGATGAGTCAATGCAGTGTGTTTCAATTCAGAAATGGAGTTAAATCCCAGGCTCTGAGTCTCCCTACAAGCAAGACTTCGTTTCAGGTAAGGGCAGTCACTTTTCTGCTCAAAGGAACTACATCGTTCACGAAGCTCACACGTTTCTCATCTTAACTGACAAGCATTGGATGTTAGAGGACCAGTGCATTGTATCAGTTTCAGAAGAAGATTTAGACTACATATAGTCCGTATGTGTAGGAAACACCGTTCTTTTGTTCTGGGCACAATCAGATTTCCTGCTGTATTAGATACTCTAGAAAGCAAGAGCGTGCTTCTTGCTCTAAAGCAGAGTGTGATCCATGGATGAGAACTATGCTGTGTGTTTCCCTTCAGAAATGGACTTAAATCCCAGGCTTTGTGTCTTACTACAAGCAAGACTTCGTTTCAGGTAAGGGCAGTCACTTTTCTGCTCAAAGGAACTACATCGTTCACGAAGCTCACACGTTTCTCATCTTAACTGACAAGCATTGGATGTTAGAGGACCAGTGCTTTGTATCAGTTTCAGAAGAAGAGTTGGACTAGATATGGTCCATATGTGTAGGAAACACCGTTCTTTTGTTCTGGGCACACTCAGATTTCCTGCTGTATTAGAAATTCTAGAAAGCAAGAGCGTGCTTCTTGCTCTAAAGCAGAGTGTGATCCATGGATGAGAACTATGCTGTGTGTTTCCCTTCAGAAATGGAGTTAAATCCCAGGCTCTGTGTCTTCCTACAAGCAAGACTTCGTTTCAGGTAAGGGCAGTCACTTTTCAGCTCAAACGAACTACATCGTTCACTGAGCTCACACATTTCTCATCTTAACAGACAAGCATTGGATGTTAGAGGACCAGTGCTTTGTATCAGTTTCAGAAGCAGAGTTGGACTAGATATGGTCCGTATGTGTAGGAAACACCGTTCTTTTGTTCTCAGCACACTCACGTTTCCTGCTGTCTTAGAGACTCTAGAAAGCAAGAGCGTGCTTCTTGTTCTAAAGCAGAGTGTGATCAATGGATGAGATAATGCTGTGTGTTTCACTTCAGAATTAGAGTTAAATCCCAGGCTCTGAGTCTCCCTACAAGCAAGACTTCGTTTCAGGTAAGGGCAGTCACTTTTCTGCTCAAAGGAACTACATCGTTCACGAAGCTCACACGTTTCTCATCTTAACTGACAAGCATTGGATATTAGAGGACCAGTGCATTGTATCAGTTTCAGAAGAAGATTAGGACTACATATAGTCCGTATGTGTAGGACACACCGTTCTTTTGTTCTGGGCACAATCAGATTTCCTGCTGTATTCGAGACTCTAGAAAGCAAGAGCGTGCTTCTTGCTCTAAAGCAGAGTGTGATCCATGGATGAGAACTATGCTGTATGTTTTCCTTCAGAAATGGAGTTAAATCCCAGACTCTTTGTCTTCCTACAGGCAAGACTTCGTTTTAGGTAAGGGCAGTCACTTTTCAGCTCAAACGAACTACATCGTTCACTGAGCTCACACATTTCTCATCTTAACAGACAAGCATTGGATGTTAGAGGACCAGTGCTTTATATCAGTTTCAGAAGCAGAGTTATACTAGATATGGTCCGTATGTGTAGGAAACACCGTTCTTTTGTTCTCAGCACACTCACGTTTCCTGCTGTCTTAGAGACTCTAGAAAGCAAGAGCGTGCTTCTTGTTCTAAAGCAGAGTGTGATCAATGGATGTGATAATGCTGTGTGTTTCACTTCAGAATTGGAGTTAAATCCCAGGCTCTGAGTCTCCCTACAAGCAAGACTTCGTTTCAGGTAAGGGCAGTCACTTTTCTGCTCAAAGAAACTATATCGTTCACGAAGCTCACACGTTTCTCATCTTAACTGACAAGCATTGGATATTAGAGGACCAGTGCATTGTATCAGTTTCAGAAGAAGATTAGGACTACATATAGTCCTTATGTGTAGGAAACACCGTTCTTTTGTTCTGGGCACAATCAGATTTCCTGCTGTATTCGAGACTCTAGAAAGCAAGAGCGTGCTTCTTGCTCTAAAGCAGAGTGTGATCCATGGATGAGAACTATGCTGTGTGTTTCCCTTCAGAAATGGAGTTAAATCCCAGGCTCTGTGTCTTCCTACAGGCAAGACTTCGTTTCAGGTAAGGGCAGTCACTTTTCTGCTAAAACTAACTACATCGTTCACGAAGCTCACACATTTCTCATCTTAACTGACAAGCATTGGATGTTAGAGGGTCAGTGCTTTGTATCAGTTTCAGAAGCAGATTTGGACTACATATGGTCCATATGTGTAGGAAACACCGTTCTTTTGTTCTGGGCACACTCAGATTTCCTGCTGTATTAGAGAGTCTAGAAAGCTAGAGTGTGCTTCTCGCTCTAAAGCAGAGTGTGATCCATGGATGAGTACTATGCTGTGTGTTTCCCTTCAGAAATGGATTTAAATCCCAGGCTCTGTGTCTTACTACAAGCAAGACTTCGTTTCAGGTAACAGCAGTCACTTTTCAGTTCAAAGGAACTACATCATTCACAAAGCTCACACGTTTCTCATCTTAACTGACAAGCACTGTATGTTAGAGGACCAGTGCATTCTATCAGTTTCAGAAGAAGATTTGGACTACATATAGTCTGTATGTGTAGGAAACACCGTTCTTTTGTTCTGGGCACACTCAGATTTCCTGCTGTCTTAGAGACTCTAGAAAGCAAGAGTGCGCTTCTTGCTCTAAAGCAGAGTGTGATCCATGGATGAGAACTATGCTGTGTGCTTGACTTCAGAAATGGAGTTAAATCCCAGGCTCTGAGTCTTCCTACAGGCAAGACTTCGTTTCAGGAAAGGGCAGTCACTTTTCGGCTCAAACGAACTACATCGTTCATGAAGCTCACACGTTTCTCATCTTAACTGACAATCAATGGATGTAAGATGGTCAGTGCTTTGTATCAGTTTCAGAAGCAGATTTGGACTACATATGGTCCATATGTTTAGGAAACACCGTTCTTTTGTTCCGGGCACACTCAGATTTCCTGCTGTATTAGAGACTCTACAAAGCAAGAGTAGTCTTCTCGCTCTAAAGCAGAGTGTGATCCACGGATGAGAACTATGCTGTGTGTTTTCCTTCAGAAATGGACTTAAATCCCAGGCTCTGTGTCTTACTACAAGCAAGACTTCGTTTCAGGTAAGGGCAGTCACTTTTCAGCTCAAACAAACTACATCGTTCACTGAGCTCACACATTTCTCATCTTAACAGACATGCATTGGATGTTAGAGGACCAATGCTTTGTATCAGTTTCAGAAGCAGAGTTGGACTAGATATGGTCCGTATGTGTAGGAAACACCGTTCTTTTGTTCTCAGCACACTCACGTTTCCTGCTGTCTTAGAGACTCTAGAAAGCAAGAGCGTGCTTCTTGTTCTAAAGCAGAGTGTGATCAATGGATGAGATAATGCTGTGTGTTTCACTTCAGAATTGGAGTTAAATCCCAGGCTCTGAGTCTCCCTACAAGCAAGACTTCGTTTCAGGTAAGGGCAGTCACTTTTCTGCTCAAAGAAACTATATCGTTCACGAAGCTCACACGTTTCTCATCTTAACTGACAAGCATTGGATATTAGAGGACCAGTGCATTGTATCAGTTTCAGAAGAAGATTAGGACTACATATAGTCCTTATGTGTAGGAAACACCGTTCTTTTGTTCTGGGCACAATCAGATTTCCTGCTGTATTCGAGACTCTAGAAAGCAAGAGCGTGCTTCTTGCTCTAAAGCAGAGTGTGATCCATGGATGAGAACTATGCTGTGTGTTTCCCTTCAGAAATGGAGTTAAATCCCAGGCTCTGTGTCTTCCTACAGGCAAGACTTCGTTTCAGGTAAGGGCAGTCACTTTTCTGCTAAAACTAACTACATCGTTCACGAAGCTCACACATTTCTCATCTTAACTGACAAGCATTGGATGTTAGAGGGTCAGTGCTTTGCATCAGTTTCAGAAGCAGATTTGGACTACATATGGTCCATATGTGTAGGAAACACCGTTCTTTTGTTCTGGGCACACTCAGATTTCCTGCTGTATTAGAGAGTCTAGAAAGCTAGAGTGTGCTTCTCGCTCTAAAGCAGAGTGTGATCCATGGATGAGTACTATGCTGTGTGTTTCCCTTCAGAAATGGATTTAAATCCCAGGCTCTGTGTCTTACTACAAGCAAGACTTCGTTTCAGGTAACGGCAGTCACGTTTCAGTTCAAAGGAACTACATCATTCACAAAGCTCACACGTTTCTCATCTTAACTGACAAGCACTGTATGTTAGAGGACCAGTGCATTCTATCAGTTTCAGAAGAAGATTTGGACTACATATAGTGTGTATGTGTAGGAAACACCGTTCTTTTGTTCTGGGCACACTCAGATTTCCTGCTGTCTTAGAGACTCTAGAAAGCAAGAGTGTGCTTCTTGCTCTAAAGCAGAGTGTGATCCATGGATGAGAACTATGCTGTGTGCTTGACTTCAGAAATGGAGTTAAATCGCAGGCTCTGAGTCTTCCTACAGGCAAGACTTCGTTTCAGGAAAGGGCAGTCACTTTTCGGCTCAAACGAACTACATCGTTCATGAAGCTCACACGTTTCTCATCTTAACTGACAATCAATGGATGTTAGATGGTCAGTGCTTTGTATCAGTTTCAGAAGCAGAATTGGACTACATATGGTCCATATGTGTAGGAAACACCGTTCTTTTGTTCCGGGCACACTCAGATTTCCTGCTGTATTAGAGACTCTACAAAGCAAGAGTAGTCTTCTCGCTCTAAAGCAGAGTGTGATCCATGGATGAGAACTATGCTGTGTGTTTCCCTTCAGAAATGGACTTAAATCCCAGGCTCTGTGTATTACTACAAGCAAGACTTCCCTTCAGGTAAGGGCAGTCACTTTTCTGCTCAAATGAACTACATCATTCACGAAGCTCACACGTTTCTCATCTTAATTGACAAGCATTGGATGTTAGAGGACCAGTGATTTGTATCAGTTTCAGAAGAAGAGTTGGACTAGATATGGTCCATATGTGTAGGAAACACCGTTCTTTTGTTCTGGGCACACTCAGATTTCCTGCTGTATTAGAAATTCTAGAAAGCAAGAGCGTGCTTCTTGCTCTAAAGCAGAGTGTGATCCATGGATGAGAACTATGCAGTGTGTTTTCCTTCAGAAATGGAGTTAAATCCCAGGCTCTGTGTCTTCCTACAAGCAAGACTTCATTTCAGGTAAGGGCAGTCACTTTTCAGCTCAAACAAACTACATCGTTCACTGAGCTCACACATTTCTCATCTTAACAGACATGCATTGGATGTTAGAGGACCAATGCTTTGTATCAGTTTCAGAAGCAGAGTTGGACTAGATATGGTCCGTATGTGTAGGAAACACCGTTCGTTTGTTCTCAGCACACTCACATTTCCTGCTGTCTTAGAGACTCTAGAAAGCAAGGGCATGATTCTTGTTCTAAAGCAGAGTGTGATCAATGGATGATTACACTGCTGTGTGTTTTACTTCAGAAATGGAGTTAAATCCCAGGCTCTGAATCTTCCTACAAGCAAGACTTCGTTTCAGGTAAGGGCAGTCACTTTTCTGCTCAAACGAACTACATCGTTCATGAAGCTCACACGTTTCTCATCTTAACTGACAAGCATTGGATCTTAGATGGTCAGTGCTTTGTATCACTTTCAGAAGCAGATTTGGACTAGATATGGTCCGTATGTGTAGGAAACACCCTTCTTTTGTTCGGGGCTCACTCAGATTTCCTGCTGTATTAGAGACTCTAAAAAGCAAGAGTGTGCTTCTCGCTCTAAAGCAGAGTGTGATCCATGGATGAGAACTATGCTGTGTTTTTCCCTTCAGAAATGGACTTAAATCCCGGGCTCTGTGTCTTACTACAAGCAAGACTTCGTTTCAGGTAAGTGCAGTCACTTTTCAGTTCAAAGGAACTACATCATTCACTAAGCTCACACGTTTCTCATCTTAACTGACAAGCATTGGATTTTAGAGGCCCAGTGCTTTGTATCACTTTCAGAAGTAGAGTTGGACTAGATATGGTCCGTATGTGTAGGAAACACTGTTCTTTTGTTCTCAGCACACTCACGTTTCCTGCTGTCTTAGAGACTTTAGAAAGCAAGAGCGTGCTTCTCGCGCTAAAGCAGAGTGTGAACCATGGATGAGACCTATGCTGTATGTTTCCGTTCAGAAATGGAGTTAAATCCCAGACTCTGTGTCTTACTACAGGCAAGACTTCCTTTCAGGTAAGGGCAGTCACTTTTCAGCTCAAACGAACTACATCATTCACGAAGCTCACACGTTTCTCATCTTAACAGACAAGCATTGGATTTTAGAGGACCAATGTTTTGTATCAGTTTCAGATGCAGAGTTGGACTATATAATGTCCGTAAGGGTAGGAAACACCGTTCTTTTGTTCTCAGCACACTCACATTTCCTGCTGTCTTAGAGAATCTAGAAAGCAAGAGCGTGCTTCTTGTTCTAAAGCAGAGTTTGTTCAATGGATGATTACACGGCTGTGTGTTTTACTTCAGAAATGGAGTTAAATCCCAGGCTCTGAGTCTTCATACAAGCAAGACTTCAATTCCGATAAGGGCAGTCACTTTTCTGCTCAAACGAACTACACCGTTCACGAGGCTCACACGTTCCTCATCTTAACTAACAAGCATTGGATGTAAGATGGTCAGTGCTTTGTATCAGTTTCAGAAGCAGATTTGGACTACATAAGGTCCATATGTGTAGGAAACACCGTTCTTTTGTTCTGGGCACACTCAGATTTCCTGCTGTATTAGAGAATCTAGAAAAAAAGAGTGTGCTTCTCGCTCGAAAGCAGAGTGTGATCCATGGATGAGAACTATGCTGTGTGTTTCCCTTCAGAAAAGGAGTTAAATCCCAGGCTCTGTGTCTTCCTACAAGCAAGACTTCGTTTCAGGTAAGGGCGTCACTTTTCAGCTCAAACGAACTACATCGTTCACGGAGCTCACACGTTTCTCATCTTAACAGACAAGCATTGGATGTTAGAGGACCAGTGCTTTGTTTCACTTTCAGAAGCAGAGTTGGACTAGATATTGTCTGTATGTGTAGGAAACACCGTACTTTTGTTCTCAGCAAACTCATGTTTCCTGCTGTCTTAGAGACTCTAGAAAGCACGATCGTGCTTCTCGCTCTAAAGCAGAGTGTGATCCATGGATGAGAACTATGCTGTGTGTTTCACTTCAGAAATGGAGTTAAATCTCAGGCTCTGAGTCTTCCTACAAGCAAGACTTCGTTTCAGGTAAGGGCAGTCACTTTCCAGCTCAAACGAACTACATCCTTCACTGAGCTCACACGTTTCTCATCTTAACAGACAAGCATTGGATGTTGGAGGACCAGTGCATTGTATCAGTTTCAGAAGAAGATTTGGACTCCATATGGGCCATATGTGTAGGAAACACCCTTCTTTTGTTCTGGTCACACTCAGATTTCCTGGTGTATTAGAGAATCTAGAAAGCAAGAGTGTGCTTCTCGCTCTAAAGCAGAGTGTGATCCATGGATGAGAACTATGCTGTGGGTTTCCCTTCAGAAATGGACTTAAATCCCAGGCTCTGTGTATTACTACAAGCAAGACTTCGTTTCAGGTAAGGGCAGTCACTTTTCAGTTCAAAGGAACTACATCATTCACTAAGCTCACATGTTTCTCATCTTAACTGACAAGCATTGGATTTTAGAGGACCAGTGCTTTGTATCAGTTTCAGATGCAGAGATGGACTATATAATGTCCGTAATTGTAGGAAACACCGTTCGATTGTTCTCAGCACACTCACATTTCCTGCTGTCTTAGAGACTCTAGAAAGCAAGGGCATGCTTCTTGTTCTAAAGCAGAGTGTGATCAATGGATGATTACTCTGCTGTGTGTTTTAATTCAGAAATGGAGTTAAATCCCAGGCTCTGAATCTTCCCACAAGCAAGACTTCAATTCAGGTAAGGGCAGTCACTTTTCTGCTCAAACGAACTACATCGTTCACGAAGCTCACACGTTTCTCATCTTAACTGACAAGCATTGGATGTTAGAGGACCAGTGCATTCTATCAGTTTCAGAAGAAGATTTGGACTACATATAGTCCGTATGTTTAGGAAACACCGTTCTTTTGTTCTGGGCACACTCAGATTTCCTGCTGTCTTAGAGACTCTAGAAAGCAAGAGTGTGCTTCTTGCTCTAAAGCAGAGTGTGATCCATGGATGAGAACTATGCTGTGTGCTTGACTTCAGAAATGGAGTTAAATCCCATGCTCTGAGTCTTCCTACAGGCAAGACTTCGTTTCAGGTAAGGGCAGTCACTTTTCTGCTCAAACGAACTACATCGTTCATGAAGCTCACACGTTTCTCATCTTAACTGACAAGCATTGGATGTTAGATGGTCAGTGCTTTGTATCACTTTCAGAAGCAGAGTTGGACTAGATATGGTCCGTATGTGTAGGAAACACCGTTCTTTTGTTCTGGGCACACTCAGATTTCCTGCTGTATTAGAGACTCTATAAAGCAAGAGTGTGCTTCTCGCTCTAAAGCAGAGTGTGATCCATGGATGAGAACTATGCTGTGTGTTTCACTTCAGAAATGGAGTTAAATCTCAGGCTCTGAGTCTTCCTACAAGCAAGACTTCGTTTCAGGTAAGGGCAGTCACTTTCCAGCTCAAACGAACTACATCCTTCACTGAGCTCACACGTTTCTCATCTTAACAGACAAGCATTGAATGTTAGAGGACCAGTGCCTTGTATCAGTTTCAGAAGAAGATTTGGACTCCATATGGGCCATATGTGTAGGAAACACCCTTCTTTTGTTCTGGTCACACTCAGATTTCCTGGTGTATTAGAGAATCTAGAAAGCAAGAGTGTGCTTCTCGCTCTAAAGCAGAGTGTGATCCATGGATGAGAACTATGCTGTGTGTTTCGTTCAGAAATGGACTTAAATCCCAGGCTCTATGTATTACTACAAGCAAGACTTCGTTTCAGGTAAGGGCAGTCACTTTTCAGTTCAAAGGAACTACATCATTCACTAAGCTCACACGTTTCTCATCTTAACTGACAAGCATTGGATGTTAGAGGACCAGTGATTTGTATCACTTTCAGAAGCAGAGTTGGACTAGATATGGTAAGTATGGGTAGGAAACACCATTCTTTTGTTCTCAGCACACTCACGTATCCTGATGGCTTAGAGACTCTAGAAAGCAAGAGCGTGCTTCTCGCTCTAAACAGAGTGTGATCCATGGATGAGAACTATGCTGTGTGTTTCCCTTCAGAAATGGAGTTAAATCCCAGGCTCTTTGTCTAGCTACAAGCAAGACTTCGTTTCAGGTAAGGGCAGTCACTTTCCAGCTCAAACGAACTACATCCTTCACTGAGCTCACACGTTTATCATCTTAACAGACAAGCATTGGATTTTAGAGGACCAGTGCATTGTATCAGTTTCAGAAGAAGATTTGGACTACATATAGTCAGTATGTGTAGGAAACACCGTTCTTTTGTTCTGGGCACACTCAGATTTCCTGCTGTATTAGAGACTCTAGAAAGCAAGGGCGTGCTTCTTGTTCTAAAGCAGAGTGTGATCAATGGATGATTACACTGCTGTGTGTTTTACTTCAGAAATGGAGTTAAATCCCAGGCTCTGAATCTTCCTACAAGCAAGACTTCAATTCAGGTAAGGGCAGTAACTTTTCTGCTCAAACGAACAACATCGTTCACGAAGCTCACACGTTTCTCATCTTAAATGACAAGCATTGGATGTTAGAGGACCAGTGCATTCTATCAGTTTCAGAAGAAGATTGGACTACATATAGTCCGTATGTTTAGGAAACACCATTCTTTTGTTCTGGGCACACTCAGATTTCCTGCTGTCTTAGAGACTCTAGAAAGCAAGAGTGTGCTTCTTGCTCTAAAGCAGAGTGTGATCCATGGATGAGAACTATGCTGTGTGCTTGACTTCAGAAATGGAGTTAAATCCCATGCTCTGAGTCTTCCTACAGGCAAGACTTCGTTTCAGGTAAGGGCAGTCACTTTTCTGCTCAAACGAACTACATCGTTCATGAAGCTCACACGTTTCTCATCTTAACTGACAAGCATTGGATGTGAGATGGTCAGTGCTTTGTATCAGTTTCAGAAGCAGATTTGGACTACATATGGTCCATATGTGTAGGAAACACCGTTCTTTTGTTCTGGGCACACTCAGATTTCCTGCTGTATTAGAGACTCTACAAAGCAAGTGTGTGCTTCTCGCTCTAAAGCAGAGTGTGATCCATGGATGAGAACTATGCTGTGTTTTTCCCTTCAGAAGTGGACTTGAATCCCAGGCTCTGTGTCTTACTACAAGCAAGACTTCGTTTCAGGTAAGTGCAGTCACTTTTCAGTTCAAAGGAACTACATCATTCACTAAGCTCACACGTTTCTCATCTTAACTGACAAGCATTGGATGTTAGAGGCCCAGTGCTTTGTATCACTTTCAGAAGCAGAGTTGGACTAGATATGGTCCGTATGTGTAGGAAACACCGTTCTTTTGTTCTCAGCACACTCACGTTTCCTGCTGTCTTAGAGACTGTAGGAAGCAAGAGCGTGCTTCTCGCTCTAAAGCAGAGTGTGATCCATGGATGAGAACTATGCTGTGTGTTTCCCTTCAGAAAAGGAGTTAAATCCCAGGCTCTGTGTCTTCCTACAAGCAAGACTTTGTTTCAGGTAAGGGCAGTCACTTTTCAGCTCAAACGAACTACATCTTTCACGGAGCTCACACGTTTCTCATCTTAACAGACAAGCATTGGCTGTTAGAGGACCAGTGCTTTGTATCAGTTTCAGAAGCAGAGTTGGACTAGATATGGTCCATATGTGTAGGAAACACCATTCTTTTGTTCTCAGCAAACTCACGTTTCCTGCTGTCTTAGAGACTCTAGAAAGCACGATCGTGCTTCTTCTTCTAAAGCAGAGTGTGATCAATGGATAAGAACACTGCTGTGTGTTTCACTTCAGAAATGGAGTTAAATCCCATGCTCTGAGTCTTCCTACAAGCAAGACTTCGTTTCAGGTAAGGGCAGTCACTTTTCTGCTCAAAAGAACTACATCTTTCACGAAGCTCACACGTTTCTCATCTTAACTGACAAGCATTGGATGTTAGAGGACCAGTGCATTCTATCAGTTTCAGAAGAAGATTTGGATTACATATAGTCCTTATGTGTAGGAAACACCGTTCTTTTGTTCTAGGCACACTCAGTTTTCCTGCTGTATTAGAGACTCTATAAAGCAAGAGGGTTCTTCTTGCTCTAAAGCAGAGTGTGATCCATGGATGAGAACTATGCTGTTTGTTTTCCTTCAGAAATGGAGTTAAATCCCAGGCTCTGTGTATTCCTACAGGCAAGACTACGTTTCAGGTAAGGGCAGTCACTTTTCTGCTCAAACGAACTACATCGTTCACGAAGCTCAAACGTTTCTCATCTTAAGTGTCAAGCATTGGATGTTAGAGGACCACTGCTTTGTATCAGTTTCAGAAGAAGAGTTGGACTAGATATCGTCCGTATGTGTAGGAAACACCGTACTTTTCTTCTCAGCACACTCACATTTTCTGCTGGCTTAGAGACTTTAGAAAGCAAGAGCGTGCTTCTCGCTCTAAAGCGGAATGTGATCCATGGATGAGAACTATGCTGTGTGTTTCACTTCAGAAATGGAGTTAAATCTCAGGCTCTGAGTCTTCCTACAAGCAAGACTTCCTTTCAGGTAAGGGCAGTCACTTTCCAGCTCAAACGAACTACATCCTTCACTGAGCTCACACGTTTCTCATCTTAACAGACAAGCATTGGATGTTAGAGGACCAGTGCATTGTATCAGTTTCAGAAGAAGATTTGGACTACATATGGGCCATATGTGTAGGAAACACCCTTCTTTTGTTCTGGGCACACTCAGATTTCCTGGTGTATTAGAGAATCTAGAAAGCAAGAGTGTGCTTCTCGCTCTAAAGCAGAGTGTGATCCATGGATGAGAACTATGCTGTGGGTTTCCCTTCAGAAATGGACTTAAATCCCAGGCTCTATGTCTTACTACAAGCAAGACTTCGTTTCAGGTAAGGGCAGTCACTTTTCAGTTCAAAGGAACTACATCATTCACTAAGCTCACACGTTTCTCATCTTAACAGACAAGCATTGGATTTTAGAGGACCAGTTCTTTGTATCAGTTTCAGATGCAGAGTTGGACTATATAATGTCCGTAATTGTAGGAAACACCGTTCTTTGTTCTCAGCACACTCATATTTCCTGCTGTCTTAGAGACTCTAGAAAGCAAGGGCGTGCTTCTTGTTCTAAAGCAGAGTGTGATCAATGGATGATTACACTGCTGTGTGTTTTACTTCAGAAATGGAGTTAAAATCCATGCTCTGATTCTTCCTACAAGCAAGACTTCAATTCAGGTAAGGGCAGTCACTTTTCTGCTCAAACGAACTACATCGTTCCCGAAGCTCAGACGTTTCTCATCTTAACTGACAAGCATTGGATGTTAGAGGACCAGTGCATTCTATCAGTTTCAGAAGAAGAGTTGGACTACATATAGTCCGTATGTTTAGGAAACACCATTCTTTTGTTCTGGGCACACTCAGATTTCCTGCTGTCTTAGACACTCTAGAAAGCAAGAGTGTGCTTCTTGCTCTAAAGCAGAGTGTGATCCATGGATGAGAACTATGCTGTGTGCTTGACTTCAGAAATGGAGTTAAATCCCATGCTCTGAGTCTTCCTACAGGCAAGACTTCGTTTCAGGTAAGGGCAGTCACTTTTCTGCTCAAACGAACTACATCGTTCATGAAGCTCACACGTTTCTCATCTTAACTGACAAGCATTGGATGTTAGATGGTCTGTGCTTTGTATCAGTTTCAGAAGTAGATTTGGACTACATATGGTCCATATGTGTAGGAAACACCCTTCTTTTGTTCTGGGCACACTCAGATTTCCTGCTGTATTAGAGACTCTACAAAGCAAGAGTGTGCTTCTCGCTCTAAAGCAGAGTGTGATCCATGGATGAGAACTATGCTGTGTGTTTCCCTTCAGAAATGGACTTAAATCCCAGGCTCTGTGTCTTACTACAAGCAAGACTTCGTTTCAGGTAAGTGCAGTCACTTTTCAGTTCAAAGGAACTACATCATTCACTAAGCTCACACGTTTCTCATCTTAACTGACAAGCATTGGATGTTAGAGGACCAGTGCTTTGTATCACTTTCAGAAGCAGGGTTGGACTAGATATGGTCCGTATGTGTAGGAAACACCGTTCTTTTGTTCTCAGCACACTCACGTTTCCTGCTGTCTTAGAGACTGTAGAAAGCAAGAGCGTGCTTCTCGCTCTAAAGCAGAGTGTGATCCATGGATGAGAACTATGCTGTGTGTTTCCCTTCAGAAAAGGAGTTAAATCCCAGGCTCTGTGTATTCCTACAGGCAAGACTTCGTTTCAGGTAAGGGCAGTAACTTTTCTGCTCAAACGAACTACATCGTTCACGAAGCTCAAACGTTTCTCATCTTAAGTGTCAAGCATTGGATGTTACAGGACCAGTGCTTTGTATCAGTTTCAGAAGAAGAGTTGGACTAGATATCGTCCGTATGTGTAGGAAACACCATACTTTTCTTCTCAGCACACTCACATTTTCTGCTGGCTTAGAGACTTTAGAAAGCAGGAGCGTGCTTCTCGCTCTAAAGCAGAGTGTGATCCATGGATGCGAACTATGCTGTGTGTTTCACTTCAGAAATGGAGTTAAATCTCAGGCTCTGAGTCTTCCTACAAGCAAAACTTCCTTTCAGGTAAGGGCAGTCACTTTCCAGCTCAAACGAACTACATCCTTCACTGAGCTCACACGTTTCTCATCTTAACAGACAAGCATTGGATGTTAGAGGACCAGTGCATTGTATCAGTTTCAGAAGAAGATTTGGACTACATATGGGCCATATGTGTAGGAAACACCCTTCTTTTGTTCTGGGCACACTCAGATTAACTGGTGTATTAGAGAATCTAGAAAGCAAGTGTGTGCTTCTCGCTCTAAAGCAGAGTGTGATCCATGGATGAGAACTATGCTGTGTGTTTCCCTTCAGAAATGGACTTAAATCCCAGGCTCTATGTCTTACTACAAGCAAGACTTCGTTTCAGGTAAGGGCAGTCACTTTTCAGTTCAAAGGAACTACATCATTCACTAAGCTCACACGTTTCTCATCTTAACTGACAAGCATTGGATGTTAGAGGACCAGTGCTGTGTATTACTTTCAGAAGCAGAGTTGGACTAGATATGGTCCGTATGTGTAGGAAACACCATTCTTTTGTTCTCAGCACACTCACGTATCCTGCGGGATTATAGACTCTAGAAAGCAAGAGCGTGCTTCTCGCTCTAAAGCAGAGTGTGATCCATGGATGAGAACTATGCTGTGTGTTTCCCTTCAGAAATGGAGTTAAATCCCAGGCTCTTTGTCTTCCTACAAGCAAGACTTCTTTTCAGGTAAGGGCAGTCACTTTCCAGCTCAAACGAACTACATCCTTCACTGAGCTCACACGTTTATCATCTTAAAAGACAAGCATTGGATGTTAGAGTACCAGTGCATTGTATCAGTTTCAGAAGAAGATTTGGACTACATATAGTCAGTATGTGTAGGAAACACCGTTCTTTTGTTCTGGGAACACTCAGATTTCCTGCTGTATTAGAGATTCTAGAAAGCAAGAGCGTGCTTCTTGCTCTAAAGCAGAGTGTGATCCATTGATGAGAACCATGCTGTAGGTTTCCCTTCAGAAATGGAGTTAAATCCCAGACTCTGTGTCTTCCTACAGGCAAGAATTCGTTTCAGGTAAGGGCAGTCACTTTTCAGCTCAAACGAACTACATCATTAACGAAGCTCACACGTTTCTCATCTTAACAGACAAGCATTGGATTTTAGAGGACCAGTGCTTTGTATCAGTTTCAGATACAGAGTTGGACTATATAATGTCCGTAATTGTAGGAAACACCGTTCTTTTGTTCTCAGCACACTCACATTTCCTGCTGTCTTAGAGACTCTAGAAAGCAAGGGCGTGCTTCTTGTTCTAAAGCAGAGTGTGATCAATGGATGATTACACTGCTGTGTGTTATACTTCAGAAATGGAGTTAAATTCCAGGCTCTGAATCTTCCTACAAGCAAGACTTCAATTCAGGTAAGGGCAGTCACTTTTCTGCTCAAACGAACTACATCGTTCCCGAAGCTCACACGTTTCTCATCTTAACTGACAAGCATTGGATGTTAGAGGACCAGTGCATTCTTTCAGTTTCAGTAGAAGATTTGGACTACATATAGTCCGTATGTTTAGGAAACACCATTCTTTTGTTCTGGGCTCATTCAGATTTCCTGCTGTCTTAGACACTCTAGAAAGCAAGAGTGTGCTTCTTGCTCTAAAGCAGAGTGTGATCCATGGATGAGAACTATGCTGTGTGCTTGACTTCAGAAATGGAGTTAAATCCCATGCTCTGAGTCTTCCTACAGGCAAGACTTCGTTTCAGGTAAGAGCAGTCACTTTTCTGCTCAAACGAACTACATTGTTCATGAAGCTCACACGTTTCTCATCTTAACTGACAAGCATTGGATGTTAGATGGTCTGTGCTTTGTATCAGCTTCAGAAGCAGATTTGGACTACATATGGTCCATATGTGTAGGAAACACCGTTCTTTTGTTCCGGGCACACTCAGATTTCCTGCTGTATTAGAGACTCTACAAAGCAAGAGTGTGCTTCTCGCTCTAAAGCAGAGTGTGATCCATGGATGAGAACTATGCTGTGTTTTTCCCTTCAGAAATGGACTTAAATCCCAGGCTCTGTGTCTTACTACAAGCAAGACTTCGTTTCAGGTAAGTGCAGTCACTTTTCAGTTCAAAGGAACTACATCATTCACTAAGCTCACACGTTTCTCATCTTAACTGACAAGCATTGGATGTTAGAGGCCCAGTGCTTTGTATCACTTTCAGAAGCAGAATTGGACTAGATATGGTCCGTATGTGTAGGAAACACCGTTCTTTTGTTCTCAGCACACTCACGTTTCCTGCTGTCTTAGAGACTGTAGAAAGCAAGAGCGTGCTTCTCGCTCTAAAGCAGAGTGTGATCCATGGATGAGAACTATGCTGTGTGTTTCCCTTCAGAAAAGGAGTTAAATCCCAGGCTCTGTGTATTCCTACAAGCAAGACTTTGTTTAAGGTAAGGGCAGTCACTTTTCAGCTCAAACGAACTACATCATTCATGGAGCTCACACGTTTCTCATCTTAACAGACAAGCATTGGCTGTTAGAGGACCAGTGCTTTGTATCAGTTTGAGAAGCAGAGTTGGACTAGATATGGTCCGTATGTGTAGGAACACCGTTCTTTTGTTCTCAGCACACTAACGTTTCCTGCTGTCTTAGAGACTCTAGAAAGCACGATCGTGCTTCTTGTTTTAAAGCAGAGTGTGATCAATGGATGAGAACACTGCTGTGTGTTTCACTTCAGAAATTGAGTTAAATCCCATGCTCTGAGTCTTCCTACAAGCAAGACTTCGTTTCAGGTAAGGGCAGTCCCTTTTCTGCTCAAACGAACTACATCTTTCACGAAGCTCACACGTTTCTCATCTTAACTGACAAGCATTGGATGTTAGAGGACCAGTGCATTCTATCAGTTTCAGAAGAAGATTTGGATTACATATTGTCCTTATGTGTAGGAAACAACGTTCTTTTCTTCTAGGCACACTCAGTTTTCCTGCTGTATTAGAGACTCTTTAAAGCAAGAGTGTGCTTCTCGCTCTAAAGCAGAGTGTGATCAATGGATGAGACAATGTTGTGTGTTTCACTTCAGAAATGTAGTTAAATCCCATGCTCTGAGTCTCCTTACAAGCAAGACTTTGTTTCAGGTAAGGGCTGTCACTTTTCTGCTCAAAGGAACTACACCCTTCACGAAGCTCACACGGTTCTCATCTTAACTGACAACCATTGGATGTTAGAGGACCAGTGCATTGTATCAGTTTCAGAAGAAGATTTGGACTACATATAGTCAGTACTTGTAGGAAACACCGTTCTTTTGTTCTGGGCACACTCAGATTTCCTGCTGTATTAGAGAATCTAGAAAGCAAGAGGGTGCTTCTTGCTCTAAAGCAGAGTGTGATCCATGGATGAGAACTATGCTGTGTGTTTCCATTCAGAAATGGAGTTAAATCCCAGGCTATGTGTCTTCCTACAGGCAAGACTTCGTTTCAGGTAAGGGCAGGCACTTTTCTGCTCAAACGAACTACATCGTTCACGAAGCTCACATGTTTCTCATCTTAAGTGACAAGCATTGGCTGTTAGAGGACCACTGCTTTTTATCAGTTTCAGAAGAAGAGTTGGACTAGATATGCTCCGTATGTGTAGGAAACACCGTTCTTTTCTTCTCAGAACACTCACATTTTCTGCTGGCTTAGAGACTTTAGAAAGCAAGAGCGTGCTTCTCGCTCTAAAGCAGAGTGTGATCCATGGATGAGAACTATGCTGTGTGTTTCCCTTCAGAAATGGAGTTAAATCCCAGGCTCTGTGTCTTCTTACAAGCAAGACTTCGTTTCAGGTAAGGGCAGTCACTTTTCAGCTCAAACGAACTACATCATTCACGAAGCTCACACGTTTCTCATCTTAACAGACAAGCATTGGATTTTAGAGGACCAGTGTTTTGTATCAGTTTCAGATGCAGAGTTGGACTATATAATGTCCGTAAGGGTAGGAAACACCGTTCTTTTGTTCTCAGCACACTCACATTTCCTGCTGTCTTAGAGAATCTAGAAAGCAAGAGCGTGCTTCTTGTTCTAAAGCAGAGTTTGATCAATGGATGATTACACGGCTGTGTGTTTTACTTCAGAAATGGAGTTAAATCCCAGGCTCTGAGTCTTCCTACAAGCAAAACTTCCTTTCAGGTAAGGGCAGTCACTTTCCAGCTCAAACGAACTACATCCTTCACTGAGCTCACACGTTTCTCATCTTAACAGACAAGCATTGGATGTTAGAGGACCAGTGCATTGTATCAGTTTCAGAAGAAGATTTGGACTACATATGGGCCATATGTGTAGGAAACACCCTTCTTTTGTTCTGGGCACACTCAGATTAACTGGTGTATTAGAGAATCTAGAAAGCAAGTGTGTGCTTCTCGCTCTAAAGCAGAGTGTGATCCATGGATGAGAACTATGCTGTGTGTTTCCCTTCAGAAATGGACTTAAATCCCAGGCTCTATGTCTTACTACAAGCAAGACTTCGTTTCAGGTAAGGGCAGTCACTTTTCAGTTCAAAGGAACTACATCATTCACTAAGCTCACACGTTTCTCATCTTAACTGACAAGCATTGGATGTTAGAGGACCAGTGCTGTGTATTACTTTCAGAAGCAGAGTTGGACTAGATATGGTCCGTATGTGTAGGAAACACCATTCTTTTGTTCTCAGCACACTCACGTATCCTGCGGGATTATAGACTCTAGAAAGCAAGAGCGTGCTTCTCGCTCTAAAGCAGAGTGTGATCCATGGATGAGAACTATGCTGTGTGTTTCCCTTCAGAAATGGAGTTAAATCCCAGGCTCTTTGTCTTCCTACAAGCAAGACTTCTTTTCAGGTAAGGGCAGTCACTTTCCAGCTCAAACGAACTACATCCTTCACTGAGCTCACACGTTTATCATCTTAAAAGACAAGCATTGGATGTTAGAGTACCAGTGCATTGTATCAGTTTCAGAAGAAGATTTGGACTACATATAGTCAGTATGTGTAGGAAACACCGTTCTTTTGTTCTGGGAACACTCAGATTTCCTGCTGTATTAGAGACTCTAGAAAGCAAGAGCGTGCTTCTTGCTCTAAAGCAGAGTGTGATCCATTGATGAGAACCATGCTGTAGGTTTCCCTTCAGAAATGGAGTTAAATCCCAGACTCTGTGTCTTCCTACAGGCAAGACTTCGTTTCAGGTAAGGGCAGTCACTTTTCAGCTCAAACGAACTACATCATTAACGAAGCTCACACGTTTCTCATCTTAACAGACAAGCATTGGATTTTAGAGGACCAGTGCTTTGTATCAGTTTCAGATACAGAGTTGGACTATATAATGTCCGTAATTGTAGGAAACACCGTTCTTTTGTTCTCAGCACACTCACATTTCCTGCTGTCTTAGAGACTCTAGAAAGCAAGGGCGTGCTTCTTGTTCTAAAGCAGAGTGTGATCAATGGATGATTACACTGCTGTGTGTTATACTTCAGAAATGGAGTTAAATTCCAGGCTCTGAATCTTCCTACAAGCAAGACTTCAATTCAGGTAAGGGCAGTCACTTTTCTGCTCAAACGAACTACATCGTTCCCGAAGCTCACACGTTTCTCATCTTAACTGACAAGCATTGGATGTTAGAGGACCAGTGCATTCTTTCAGTTTCAGTAGAAGATTTGGACTACATATAGTCCGTATGTTTAGGAAACACCATTCTTTTGTTCTGGGCTCATTCAGATTTCCTGCTGTCTTAGACACTCTAGAAAGCAAGAGTGTGCTTCTTGCTCTAAAGCAGAGTGTGATCCATGGATGAGAACTATGCTGTGTGCTTGACTTCAGAAATGGAGTTAAATCCCATGCTCTGAGTCTTCCTACAGGCAAGACTTCGTTTCAGGTAAGAGCAGTCACTTTTCTGCTCAAACGAACTACATTGTTCATGAAGCTCACACGTTTCTCATCTTAACTGACAAGCATTGGATGTTAGATGGTCTGTGCTTTGTATCAGCTTCAGAAGCAGATTTGGACTACATATGGTCCATATGTGTAGGAAACACCGTTCTTTTGTTCCGGGCACACTCAGATTTCCTGCTGTATTAGAGACTCTACAAAGCAAGAGTGTGCTTCTCGCTCTAAAGCAGAGTGTGATCCATGGATGAGAACTATGCTGTGTTTTTCCCTTCAGAAATGGACTTAAATCCCAGGCTCTGTGTCTTACTACAAGCAAGACTTCGTTTCAGGTAAGTGCAGTCACTTTTCAGTTCAAAGGAACTACATCATTCACTAAGCTCACACGTTTCTCATCTTAACTGACAAGCATTGGATGTTAGAGGCCCAGTGCTTTGTATCACTTTCAGAAGCAGAATTGGACTAGATATGGTCCGTATGTGTAGGAAACACCGTTCTTTTGTTCTCAGCACACTCACGTTTCCTGCTGTCTTAGAGACTGTAGAAAGCAAGAGCGTGCTTCTCGCTCTAAAGCAGAGTGTGATCCATGGATGAGAACTATGGTGTGTGTTTCCCTTCAGAAAAGGAGTTAAATCCCAGGCTCTGTGTATTCCTACAAGCAAGACTTTGTTTAAGGTAAGGGCAGTCACTTTTCAGCTCAAACGAACTACATCATTCATGGAGCTCACACGTTTCTCATCTTAACAGACAAGCATTGGCTGTTAGAGGACCAGTGCTTTGTATCAGTTTGAGAAGCAGAGTTGGACTAGATATGGTCCGTATGTGTAGGAACACCGTTCTTTTGTTCTCAGCACACTAACGTTTCCTGCTGTCTTAGAGACTCTAGAAAGCACGATCGTGCTTCTTGTTTTAAAGCAGAGTGTGATCAATGGATGAGAACACTGCTGTGTGTTTCACTTCAGAAATTGATTTAAATCCCATGCTCTGAGTCTTCCTACAAGCAAGACTTCGTTTCAGGTAAGGGCAGTCCCTTTTCTGCTCAAACGAACTACATCTTTCACGAAGCTCACACGTTTCTCATCTTAACTGACAAGCATTGGATGTTAGAGGATCAGTGCATTCTATCAGTTTCAGAAGAAGATTTGGATTACATATTGTCCTTATGTGTAGGAAACAACGTTCTTTTCTTCTAGGCACACTCAGTTTTCCTGCTGTATTAGAGACTCTTTAAAGCAAGAGTGTGCTTCTCGCTCTAAAGCAGAGTGTGATCAATGGATGAGACAATGTTGTGTGTTTCACTTCAGAAATGTAGTTAAATCCCATGCTCTGAGTCTCCTTACAAGCAAGACTTTGTTTCAGGTAAGGGCTGTCACTTTTCTGCTCAAAGGAACTACACCCTTCACGAAGCTCACACGGTTCTCATCTTAACTGACAACCATTGGATGTTAGAGGACCAGTGCATTGTATCAGTTTCAGAAGAAGATTTGGACTACATATAGTCAGTACTTGTAGGAAACACCGTTCTTTTGTTCTGGGCACACTCAGATTTCCTGCTGTATTAGAGAATCTAGAAAGCAAGAGGGTGCTTCTTGCTCTAAAGCAGAGTGTGATCCATGGATGAGAACTATGCTGTGTGTTTCCATTCAGAAATGGAGTTAAATCCCAGGCTATGTGTCTTCCTACAGGCAAGACTTCGTTTCAGGTAAGGGCAGGCACTTTTCTGCTCAAACGAACTACATCGTTCACGAAGCTCACATGTTTCTCATCTTAAGTGACAAGCATTGGCTGTTAGAGGACCACTGCTTTTTATCAGTTTCAGAAGAAGAGTTGGACTAGATATGCTCCGTATGTGTAGGAAACACCGTTCTTTTCTTCTCAGAACACTCACATTTTCTGCTGGCTTAGAGACTTTAGAAAGCAAGAGCGTGCTTCTCGCTCTAAAGCAGAGTGTGATCCATGGATGAGAACTATGCTGTGTGTTTCCCTTCAGAAATGGAGTTAAATCCCAGGCTCTGTGTCTTCTTACAAGCAAGACTTCGTTTCAGGTAAGGGCAGTCACTTTTCAGCTCAAACGAACTACATCATTCACGAAGCTCACACGTTTCTCATCTTAACAGACAAGCATTGGATTTTAGAGGACCAGTGTTTTGTATCAGTTTCAGATGCAGAGTTGGACTATATAATGTCCGTAAGGGTAGGAAACACCGTTCTTTTGTTCTCAGCACACTCACATTTCCTGCTGTCTTAGAGAATCTAGAAAGCAAGAGCGTGCTTCTTGTTCTAAAGCAGAGTTTGATCAATGGATGATTACACGGCTGTGTGTTTTACTTCAGAAATGGAGTTAAATCCCAGGCTCTGAGTCTTCATACAAGCAAGAATTCAATTCAGATAAGGGCAGTCACTTTTCTGCTCAAACGAACTACACCGTTCACGAGGCTCACACGTTTCTCATCTTAACTGACAAGCATTGGATGTAAGATGGTCAGTGCTTTATATCAGATTCAGAAGCAGATTTGGACTACATAAGGTCCATATGTGTAGGAAACACCCTTCTTTGGTTGGGCACACTCAGAATACCTGCTGTATTAGAGAATCTAGAAAGAAAGAGTGTGCTTCTCGCTCTAAAGCAGAGTGTGATCCATGGATGAGAACTATGCTGTGTGTTTCCATTCAGAAATGGACTTAAATCCCAGGCTCTGTTTCTTACTACAAGCAAGACGTCGTTCCAGGTAAGGGCAGTCACTTTTCAGTTCAAAGGAACTACATCATTCACTAAGCTCACACGTTTCTCATCTTAACTGACAAGCATTGGATGTTAGAGGACCAGTGCTTTGTATCATTTTCAGAAGCAGAGTTGGACTAGATATGGTCCGTATGTGTAGGAAACACCGTTCTTTTGTTCTGGGCACACTCAGATTTCCTGCTGTAGTAGAGAATCTATAAAGCAAGAGTGTGTTTCTCCCTCTAAAGCAGAGTGTGATCCATGGATGAGAACTATGCTGTGTGTTTCACTTCAGAAATGGAGTTAAATCTCAGGCTCTGAGTCTTCCTACAAGCAAGACTTCGTTTCAGGTAAGGGCAGTCACTTTCCAGCTCAAACGAACTACATCCTTCACTGAGCTCACACGTTTCTCATCTTAACAGACAAGCATTGGATGTTAGAGGACCAGTGCATTGTATCAGTTTCAGAAGAAGATTTGGACAACATATGGGCCATATGTGTAGGAAACACCCTTCTTTTGTTCTGGGCACACTCAGATTTCCTGGTGTATTAGAGAATCTAGAAAGCAAGAGTGTGCTTCTCGCTCTAAAGCAGAGTGTGATCCATGGATGAGAACTATGCTGTGTGTTTCCCTTCAGAAATGGAGTTAAATCCCAGGCTCTGAGTCTTCCTACAAGCAAGACTTCGTTTCAGGTAAGGGCAGTCACTTTTCAGTTCAAAGGAACTACATCATTCACTAAGCTCCCACGTTTCTCATCTTAACTGACATGCATTGGATGTTAGAGGACCAGTGCTTTGTATCACTTTCAGAAGCAGAGTTGGACTAGATATGGTCCCTATGTGTAGGAACACCGTTCTTTTGTTCTCAGCACACTCACGTTTCCTGCTGGTGTAGAGACTTTAGAAAGCAAGAGCGTGCTTCTCGCTTTAAAGCAGAGTGTGATATACGGATGAGAACTATGCTGTGTGTTTCCCTTCAGAAATGGAGTTAAATCCCATGCTCTGAGTCTTCCTACAAGCAAGACTTCGTTTCAGGTAAGGGCAGTCACTTTTCTGCTCAAAGGAACTACATCCTTCACGAAGCTCACACGTTTCTCATCTTAACTGACAACCATTGGATGTTAGAGGACCAGTGCATTGTATCAGTTTCAGAAAAAGATTTGGACTACATATAGTCCGTATGTGTAGGAAACACCGTTCTTTTGTTCTGGGCACACTCAGATTTCCTGCTGTATTAGAGAATCTAGAAAGCAAGAGGGTGCTTCTTGCTCTAAAGCAGAGTGTGATCCATGGATGAGAAGTATGCTGTGTGTTTCCCTTCAGAAATGGAGTTAAATCCCATGCTCTGTGTGTTCTTACAAGCAAGACTTCGTTTCAGGTAAGGGCAGTCACTTTTCAGCTCAAACGAACTACATCATTCACGAAGCTCACACGTTTCTCATCTTAAGAGACAAGCATTGGATTTTAGAGGACCAGTGTTTTGTATCAGTTTCAGATGCAGAGTTGGACTATATAATGTCCGTAAGGGTAGGATACACCGTTCTTTTGTTCCCATCACACTCACATTTCCTGCTGTCTTAGAGAATCTAGAAAGCAAGAGCGTGCTTCTTGTTCTAAAGCAGAGTTTGATCAATGGATGATTACACGGCTGTGTGTTTTACTTCAGAAATGGAGTTAAATCCCAGGCTCTGAGTCTTCCTACAAGCAAGACTTCAATTCAGGTAAGGGCAGTCACTTTTCTGCTCAAACGAACTACACCGTTCACGAGGCTCACACGTTTCTCATCTTAACTGACAAGCATTGGATGTAAGATGGTCAGTGCTTTCTATCAGTTTCAGAAGCAGATTTGGACTACATAAGGTCCATATGTGTAGGAAACACCGTTCTTTTGTTCTGGGCACACTCAGATTACATGCTGTATTAGAGAATCTAGAAAGAAAGAGTGTGCTTCTCGCTCTAAAGCAGAGTGTGATCCATGGATGAGGACTATGCTGTGTGTTTCCATTCAGAAATGGACTTAAATCCCAGGCTCTGTTTCTTACTACAAGCAAGACTTCATTCCAGGTAAGGGCAGTCACTTTTCAGTTCAAAGGAACTACATCATTCACTAAGCTCACACGTTTCTCATCTTAACTGACAAGCATTGGATGTTAGAGGACCAGTGCTTTGTATCACTTTCAGAAGAGGAGTTGGACTAGATATGGTCCGTATGTGTAGGAAACACCGTTCTTTTGTTCTCAGCAAACTCACGTTTCCTGCTGTCTTAGAGACTCTAGAAAGCACGATCGTGCTTCTTGTTCTAAAGCAGAGTGTGATCATTGGATGAGAACACTGCTGTTTGTTTCACTTCAGAAATGGAGTTAAATCCCATGCTCTGAGTCTTCCTACAAGCAAGACTTCGTTTCAGGTAAGGGCAGTCACTATTCTGCTCAAACGAACTACATCTTTCACGAAGCTCACAAGTTTCTCATCTTAACTGACAAGCATTGGATGTTAGAGGACCAGTGCATTCTATCAGTTTCAGAAGAAGATTTGGATTACATATTGTCCTTATGTGTAGGAAACAACGTTCTTTTGTTCTAGGCACACTCAGTTTTCCTGCTGTATTAGAGACTCTATAAAGCAAGAGTGTGCTTCTCGCTCTAAAGCAGAGTGTGATCAATGGATGAGACAATGTTGTGTGTTTCACTTCAGAAATGTAGTTAAATCCCATGCTCTGAGTCTCCTTACAAGCAAGACTTTGTTTCAGGTAAGGGCTGTCACTTTTCTGCTCAAAGGAACTACACCCTTCACGAAGCTCACACGGTTCTCATCTTAACTGACAACCATTGGATGTTAGAGGACCAGTGCATTGTATCCGTTTCAGAAGAAGATTTGGACTACATATAGTCAGTATGTGTAGGAAACACCATTCTTTTGTTCTGGGCACACTTAGATTTCCTGCTGTATTAGAGAATCTAGAAAGCAAGAGGGTGCTTCTTGCTCTAAAGCAGAGTGTGATCCATGGATGAGAACTATGCTGTGTGTTTCCCTTCAGAAATGGAGTTAAATCCCAGACTCTGTGTCTTCCTACAGGCAAGACTTCCTTTCAGGTAAGGGCAGTCACTTTTCAGCTCAAACGAACTACATCATTCACGAAGCTCACACGTTTCTCATCTTAAGAGACGAGCATTGGATTTTAGAGGACCAGTGTTTTGTATCAGTTTCAGATGCAGAGTTGGACTATATAATGTCCGTAACGGTAGGAAACACCGTTCTTTTGTTCCCAGCACACTCACATTTCCTGCTGTCTTAGAGAATCTAGAAAGCAAGAGCGTGCTTCTTGTTCTAAAGCAGAGTTTGATCAATGGATGATTACACGGCTGTGTGTTTTACTTCAGAAATGGAGTTAAATCCCAGGCTCTGAGTCTTCCTACAAGCAAGACTTCAATTCAGGTAAGGGCAGTCACTTTTCTGCTCAAACGAACTACACCGTTCACGAGGCTCACACGTTTCTCATCTTAACTGACAAGCATTGGATGTAAGATGGTCAGTGCTTTGTATCAGTTTCAGAAGCAGATTTGGACTACATAAGGTCCATATGTGTAGGAAACACCGTTCTTTTGTTCTGGGCACACTCAGATTACCTGCTGTATTAGAGAATCTAGAAAGAAAGAGTGTGCTTCTCGCTCTAAAGCAGAGTGTGATCCATGGATGAGAACTATGCTGTGTGTTTCCATTCAGAAATGGACTTAAATCCCAGGCTCTGTTTCTTACTACAAGCAAGACTTCATTCCAGGTAAGGGCAGTCACTTTTCAGTTCAAAGGAACTACATCATTCACTAAGCTCACACGTTTCTCATCTTAACTGACAAGCATTGGATGTTAGAGGACCAGTGCTTTGTATCACTTTCAGAAGCAGAGTTGGACTAGATATGGTCCGTATGTGTAGGAAACACCGTTCTTTTGTTCTCAGCAAACTCACGTTTCCTGCTGTCTTAGAGACTCTAGAAAGCACGATCGTGCTTCTTGTTCTAAAGCAGAGTGTGATCATTGGATGAGAACACTGCTGTTTGTTTCACTTCAGAAATGGAGTTAAATCCCATGCTCTGAGTCTTCCTACAAGCAAGACTTCGTTTCAGGTAAGGGCAGTCACTTTTCTGCTCAAACGAACTACATCTTCCACGAAGCTCACAAGTTTCTCATCTTAACTGACAAGCATTGCATGTTAGAGGACCAGTGCATTTTATCAGTTTCAGAAGAAGATTTGGATTACATATTGTCCTTATGTGTAGGAAACACCGTACTTTTGTTATGGGCACACTCATATTTCCTGCTTTATTAGAGAATCTATAAAGCAAGAGTGTGCTTCTCGCTCTAAAGCAGAGTGTGATCCATGGATGAGAACTTTGCTGTGTGTTTCCCTTCAGAAATGGAGTTAAATCTCAGGCTCTGAGTCTTCCTACAAGTAAGACTTCGTTTCAGGTAAGGGCAGTCACTCTCCAGCTCAAACGAACTACATCCTTCACTGAGCTCACACGTTTCTCATCTTAACAGACAAGCATTGGATGTTAGAGGACCAGTGCATTGTATCAGTTTCAGAAGAAGATTTGGACAACATATGGGCCATATGTGTAGGAAACACCCTTCTTTTGTTCTGGGCACACTCAGATTTCCTGGTGTATTAGAGAATCTAGAAAGCAAGAGTGTGCTTCTCGCTCTAAAGCAGAGTGTGATCCATGGATGAGAACTATGCTGTGTGTTTCCCTTCAGAAATGGACTTAAATCCCAGGCTCTGTGTCTTACTACAAGCAAGACTTCGTTTCAGGTCAGGGCAGTCACTTTTCATTTCAAAGGAACTACATCATTCACTAAGCTCACACGTTTCTCATCTTAACTGACAAGCATTGGATGTTAGAGGACCAGTGCTTTGTATCACTTTCAGAAGCAGAGTTGGACTAGATATGGTCCGTATGTGTAGGAACACCGTTCTTTTGTTCTCAGCACACTCACGTTTCCTGCTGGCTTAGAGACTTTAGAAAGCAAGAGCGTGCTTCTCGCTCTAAAGCAGAGTGTGAGCCATGGATGAGAACTATGCTGTGTGTTTCCCTTCAGAAATGGAGTTAAATCCCAGGCTCTTTGTCTTCCTACAAGCAAGACTTCGTTTCAGGTAAGGGCAGTCACTTTCCAGCTCAAACGAACTACATCCTTCATTGAGCTCACACGTTTATCATCTTAACAGACAAGCATTGGATGTTGGAGGACCAGAGCATTGTATCAGTTTCAGAAGAAGATTTGGACTACATATAGTCAGTATGTGTAGGAAACACCGTTCTTTTGTTCTGGGCACACTCAGATTTCCTGCTGTATTAGAGACTCTAGAAAGCAAGAGCGTGCTTCTTGCTCTAAAGCAGAGTGTGATCCATTGATGAGAACCATGCTGTATGTTTCCCTTCAGAAATGGAGTTAAATCCCAGGCGATGAATCTTCCTACAAGCAAGACTTCAATTCAGGTAAGGGCAGTCACTTTTCAGTTCAAAGGAACTACATCATTCACTAAGCTCACACGTTTCTCATCTTAACTGACAAGCATTGGATGTTAGAGGACCAGTGCTTTGTATCACTTTCAGAAGCAGAGTTGGACTAGATATGGTCCCTATGTGTAGGAACACCGTTCTTTTGTTCTCAGCACACTCACCTTTCCTGCTGGTGTAGAGACTTTAGAAAGCAAGAGCGTGCTTCTCGCTTTAAAGCAGAGTGTGATCCACGGATGAGAACTATGCTGTGTGTTTCCCTTCAGAAATGGAGTTAAATCCAATGCTCTGAGTCTCCCTACAAGCAAGACTTTGTTTCTGGTAAGGGCTGTCACTTTTCTGCTCAAAGGAACTACATCGTTCACGAAGCTCACACGTTTCTCATCTTAACTGACAACCATTGGATGTTAGAGGACCAGTGCATTGTATCAGTTTCAGAAGAAGATTTGGACTACATATAGTCCGTATGTGTAGGAAACACCGTTCTTTGGTCTGGGCACACTCTGATTTCCTGCTGTATTAGAGAATCTAGAAAGCAAGAGGGTGCTTCTTTCTCTAAAGCAGAGTGTGATCCATGGATGAGAACTATGCTGTGTGTTTCCCTTCAGAAATGGAATTAAATCCCAGGCTCTGTGTCTTCCTACAGGCAAGACTTCGTTTCAGGTAAGGGCAGTCACTTTTCTGCTCAAACGAACTACATCGTTCACGAAGCTCAAACGTTTCTCATCTTAATTGACAAGCATTGGCTGTTAGAGGACCACTGCTTTGTATCAGTTTCAGAAGAAGAGTTGGACTAGATATCGTCCGTATGTGTAGGAAACACCGTTCTTTTCTTCTCAGCACACTCACATTTCCTGCTGGCTTAGAGACTTTAGAAAGCAAGAGCGTGCTTCTCGCTCTAAAGCAGAGTGTGATCCATGGATGAGAACTATGCTGTGTGTTTCCCTTCAGAAATGGAGTTAAATCCCAGGCTCTGTGTGTTCTTACAAGCAAGACTTCGTTTCAGGTAAGGGCAGTCACTTTTCAGCTCAAACGAACCTCATCCTTCAATGAGCTCACACGTTTCTCATCTTAACAGACAAGCATTGGATGTTAGAGGACCAGTGCTTTGTATCACTTTCAGAAGCAGAGTTGGACTAGATATGGTCCGTATGTGTAGGAACACCGTTCTTTTGTTCTCAGCACACTCACGTTTCCTGCTGTCTTAGAGACTTTAGAAAGCAAGAGCGTGCTTCTCGCTCTAAAGCAGAGTGTGAACCATGGATGAGACCTATGCTGTATGTTTCCATTCAGAAATGGAGTTAAATCCCAGACTCTGTGTCTTCCTACAGGCAAGACTTCCTTTCAGGTAAAGGCAGTCACTTTTCAGCTCAAACGAACTACATCATTCACGAAGCTCACACGTTTCTCATCTTAAGAGACAAGCATTGGATTTTAGAGGACCAGTGTTTTGTATCAGTTTCAGATGCAGAGTTGGACTATATAATGTCCGTAAGGGTAGGAAACACCGTTCTTTTGTTCCCAGCACACTCACATTTCCTGCTGTCTTAGAGAATCTAGAAAGCAAGAGCGTGCTTCTTGTTCTAAAGCAGAGTTTGATCAATGGATGATTACACGGCTGTGTGTTTTACTTCAGAAATGGAGTTAAATCCCAGGCTCTGAGTCTTCCTACAAGCAAGACTTCAATTCAGGTAAGGGCAGTCACTTTTCTGCTCAAACGAACTACACCGTTCACGAGGCTCACACGTTTCTCATCTTAACTGACAAGCATTGGATGTAAGATGGTCAGTGCTTTGTATCAGTTTCAGAAGCAGATTTGGACTACATAAGGTCCATATGTGTAGGAAACACCGTTCTTTTGTTTTGGGCACACTCAGATTACCTGCTGTATTAGAGAATCTAGAAAGAAAGAGTGTGCTTCTCGCTCTAAAGCAGAGTGTGATCCATGGATGAGAACTATGCTGTGTGTTTCCATTCAGAAATGGACTTAAATCCCAGGCTCTGTTTCTTACTACAAGCAAGACTTCATTCCAGGTAAGGGCAGTCACTTTTCAGTTCAAAGGAACTACATCATTCACTAAGCTCACACGTTTCTCATCTTAACTGACAAGCATTGGATGTTAGAGGACCAGTGCTTTGTATCACTTTCAGAAGCAGAGTTGGACTAGATATGGTCCGTATGTCTAGGAAACACCGTTCTTTTGTTCTCAGCAAACTCACGTTTCCTGCTGTCTTAGAGACTCTAGAAAGCACGATCGTGCTTCTCGTTCTAAAGCAGAGTGTGATCATTGGATGAGAACACTGCTGTTTGTTTCACTTCAGAAATGGAGTTAAATCCCATGCTCTGAGTCTTCCTACAAGCAAGACTTCGTTTCAGGTAAGGGCAGTCACTTTTCTGCTCAAACGAACTACATCTTCCACGAAGCTCACAAGTTTCTCATCTTAACTGACAAGCATTGCATGTTAGAGGACCAGTGCATTTTATCAGTTTCAGAAGAAGATTTGGATTACATATTGTCCTTATGTGTAGGAAACACCGTACTTTTGTTATGGGCACACTCATATTTCCTGCTTTATTAGAGAATCTATAAAGCAAGAGTGTGCTTCTCGCTCTAAAGCAGAGTGTGATCCATGGATGAGAACTTTGCTGTGTGTTTCCCTTCAGAAATGGAGTTAAATCTCAGGCTCTGAGTCTTCCTACAAGTAAGACTTCGTTTCAGGTAAGGGCAGTCACTCTCCAGCTCAAAGGAACTACATCCTTCACTGAGCTCACACGTTTCTCATCTTAACAGACAAGCATTGGATGTTAGAGGACCAGTGCATTGTATCAGTTTCAGAAGAAGATTTGGACAACATATGGGCCATTTGTGTAGGAAACACCCTTCTTTTGTTCTGGGCACACTCAGATTTCCTGGTGTATTAGAGAATCTAGAAAGCAAGAGTGTGCTTCTCGCTCTAAAGCAGAGTGTGATCCATGGATGAGAACTATGCTGTGTGTTTCCCTTCAGAAATGGACTTAAATCCCAGGCTCTGTGTCTTACTACAAGCAAGACTTCGTTTCAGGTCAGGGCAGTCACTTTTCATTTCAAAGGAACTACATCATTCACTAAGCTCACACGTTTCTCATCTTAACTGACAAGCATTGGATGTTAGAGGACCAGTGCTTTGTATCACTTTCAGAAGCAGAGTTGGACTAGATATGGTCCGTATGTGTAGGAACACCGTTCTTTTGTTCTCAGCACACTCACGTTTCCTGCTGGCTTAGAGACTTTAGAAAGCAAGAGCGTGCTTCTCGCTCTAAAGCAGAGTGTGAGCCATGGATGAGAACTATGCTGTGTGTTTCCCTTCAGAAATGGAGTTAAATCCCAGGCTCTTTGTCTTCCTACAAGCAAGACTTCGTTTCAGGTAAGGGCAGTCACTTTCCAGCTCAAACGAACTACATCCTTCATTGAGCTCACACGTTTCTCATCTTAACAGACAAGCATTGGATGTTGGAGGACCAGAGCATTGTATCAGTTTCAGAAGAAGATTTGGACTACATATAGTCAGTATGTGTAGGAAACACCGTTCTTTTGTTCTGGGCACACTCAGATTTCCTGCTGTATTAGAGACTCTAGAAAGCAAGAGCGTGCTTCTTGCTCTAAAGCAGAGTGTGATCCATTGATGAGAACCATGCTGTATGTTTCCCTTCAGAAATGGAGTTAAATCCCAGGCGATGAATCTTCCTACAAGCAAGACTTCAATTCAGGTAAGGGCAGTCACTTTTCTGCTCAAACGAACTACATCGTTCACGAAGCTCACACGTTTCTCATCTTAACTGACAAGCATTGGATGTTAGATGGTCAGTGCTTTGTATCAGTTTCAGAAGCAGATTTGGACTACATATGGTCCATATGTGTAGGAAACACCGTTCTTTTGTTCTGGGCACACTCAGATTTCCTGCTGTATTAGAGACTCTAGTAAGCAAGAGTGTGCTTCTCGCTCTAAAGCAGAGTCTGATCCATGGATGAGAACTAGGCTGTGTGTTTCCCTTCAGAAATGGACTTAAATCCCAGGCTCTGAGTCTTCCTACAAGCAAGACTTCATTTCAGGTAAGGGCAGTCACTTTTCAGTTCAAATGAACTACATCATTCACGAAGCTCACACGTTTCTCATCTTAAGAGACAAGCATTGGATTTTAGAGGACCAGTGTTTTGTATCAGTTTCAGATGCAGAGTTGGACTATATAATGTCTGTAAGGGTAGGAAACACCGTTCTTTTGTCCCCAGCACACTCACATTTCCTGCTGTCTTAGAGAATCTAGAAAGCAAGAGCGTGCTTCTTGTTCTAAAGCAGAGTTTGTTCAATGGATGATTACACGGCTGTGTGTTTTACTTCAGAAATGGAGTTAAATCCCAGGCTCTGAGTCTTCCTACAAGCAAGACTTCAATTCAGGTAAGGGCAGTCACTTTTCTGCTCAAACGAACTACACCGTTCACGAGGCTCACACGTTTCTCATCTTAACTGACAAGCATTGGATGTAAGATGGTCAGTGCTTTGTATCAGTTTCAGAAGCAGATTTGGACTACATAAGGTCCATATGTGTAGGAAACACCGTTCTTTTGTTCTGGGCACACTCAGATTACCTGCTGTATTAGAGAATCTAGAAAGAAAGAGTGTGCTTCTCGCTCTAAAGCAGAGGGTGATCCATGGATGAGAACTATGCTGTGTGTTTCCATTCAGAAATGGACTTAAATCCCAGGCTCTGTTTCTTACTACAAGCAAGACTTCATTCCAGGTAAGGGCAGTCACTTTTCAGTTCAAAGGAACTACATCATTCACTAAGCTCACACGTTTCTCATCTTAACTGACAAGCATTGGATGTTAGAGGACCAGTGCTTTGTATCACTTTCAGAAGCAGAGTTGGACTAGATATGGTCCGTATGTGTAGGAAACACCGTTCTTTTGTTCTCAGCAAACTCACGTTTCCTGCTGTCTTAGAGACTCTAGAAAGCACGATCGTGCTTCTTGTTCTAAAGCAGAGTGTGATCATTGGATGAGAACACTGCTGTTTGTTTCACTTCAGAAATGGAGTTAAATCCCATGCTCTGAGTCTTCCTACAAGCAAGACTTCGTTTCAGGTAAGGGCAGTCACTTTCCAGCTCAAACGAACTACATCCTTCATTGAGCTCACACGTTTATCATCTTAACAGACAAGCATTGGATGTTGGAGGACCAGTGCATTGTATCAGTTTCAGAAGAAGATTTGGACTACATATAGTCAGTATGTGTAGGAAACACCGTTCTTTTGTTCTGGGCACACTCAGATTTCCTGCTGTATTAGAGACTCTAGAAAGCAAGAGCGTGCTTCTTGCTCTAAAGCAGAGTGTGATCCATTGATGAGAACCATGCTGTATGTTTCCCTTCAGAAATGGAGTTAAATCCCAGGCGATGAATCTTCCTACAAGCAAGACTTCAATTCAGGTAAGGGCAGTCACTTTTCTGCTCAAACGAACTACATCATTCACGAAGCTCACACGTTTCTCATCTTAACTGACAAGCATTGGATGTTAGATGGTCAGTGCTTTGTATCAGTTTCAGAAGCAGATTGGACTACATATGGTCCATATGTGTAGGAAACACCGTTCTTTTGTTCTGGGCACACTCAGATATCCTGTTGTATTAGAGACTCTAGTAAGCAAGAGTGTGCTTCTCGCTCTAAAGCAGAGTGTGATCCATGGATGAGAACTAGGCTGTGTGTTTCCCTTCAGAAATGGAGTTAAATCCCAGGCTCTGAGTCTTCCTACAAGCAAGACTTCGTTTCAGGTAAGGGCAGTCACTTTTCAGTTCAAAGGAACTACATCATTCACTAAGCTCACACGTTTCTCATCTTAACTGACAAGCATTGGATGTTAGAGGACCAGTGCTTTGTATCACTTTCAGAAGCAGAGTTGGACTAGATATGGTCCGTATGTCTAGGAAACACCGTTCTTTTGTTCTCAGCAAACTCACGTTTCCTGCTGTCTTAGAGACTCTAGAAAGCACGATCGTGCTTCTCGTTCTAAAGCAGAGTGTGATCATTGGATGAGAACACTGCTGTTTGTTTCACTTCAGAAATGGAGTTAAATCCCATGCTCTGAGTCTTCCTACAAGCAAGACTTCGTTTCAGGTAAGGGCAGTCACTTTTCTGCTCAAACGAACTACATCTTCCACGAAGCTCACAAGTTTCTCATCTTAACTGACAAGCATTGCACGTTAGAGGACCAGTGCATTTTATCAGTTTCAGAAGAAGATTTGGATTACATATTGTCCTTATGTGTAGGAAACACCGTACTTTTGTTATGGGCACACTCATATTTCCTGCTTTATTAGAGAATCTATAAAGCAAGAGTGTGCTTCTCGCTCTAAAGCAGAGTGTGATCCATGGATGAGAACTTTGCTGTGTGTTTCCCTTCAGAAATGGAGTTAAATCTCAGGCTCTGAGTCTTCCTACAAGTAAGACTTCGTTTCAGGTAAGGGCAGTCACTTTCCAGCTCAAACGAACTACATCCTTCACTGAGCTCACACGTTTCTCATCTTAACAGACAAGCATTGGATGTTAGAGGACCAGTGCATTGTATCAGTTTCAGAAGAAGATTTGGACAACATATGGGCCATATGTGTAGGAAACACCCTTCTTTTGTTCTGGGCACACTCAGATTTCCTGGTGTATTAGAGAATCTAGAAAGCAAGAGTGTGCTTCTCGCTCTAAAGCAGAGTGTGATCCATGGATGAGAACTATGCTGTGTGTTTCCCTTCAGAAATGGACTTAAATCCCAGGCTCTGTGTCTTACTACAAGCAAGACTTCGTTTCAGGTCAGGGCAGTCACTTTTCATTTCAAAGGAACTACATCATTCACTAAGCTCACACGTTTCTCATCTTAACTGACAAGCATTGGACGTTAGAGGACCAGTGCTTTGTATCACTTTCAGAAGCAGAGTTGGACTAGATATGGTCCGTATGTGTAGGAACACCGTTCTTTTGTTCTCAGCACACTCACGTTTCCTGCTGGCTTAGAGACTTTAGAAAGCAAGAGCGTGCTTCTCGCTCTAAAGCAGAGTGTGAGCCATGGATGAGAACTATGCTGTGTGTTTCCCTTCAGAAATGGAGTTAAATCCCAGGCTCTTTGTCTTCCTACAAGCAAGACTTCGTTTCAGGTAAGGGCAGTCACTTTCCAGCTCAAACGAACTACATCCTTCATTGAGCTCACACGTTTATCATCTTAACAGACAAGCATTGGATGTTGGAGGACCAGAGCATTGTATCAGTTTCAGAAGAAGATTTGGACTACATATAGTCAGTATGTGTAGGAAACACCGTTCTTTTGTTCTGGGCACACTCAGATTTCCTGCTGTATTAGAGACTCTAGAAAGCAAGAGCGTGCTTCTTGCTCTAAAGCAGAGTGTGATCCATTGATGAGAACCATGCTGTATGTTTCCCTTCAGAAATGGAGTTAAATCCCAGGCGATGAATCTTCCTACAAGCAAGACTTCAATTCAGGTAAGGGCAGTCACTTTTCTGCTCAAACGAACTACATCGTTCACGAAGCTCACACGTTTCTCATCTTAACTGACAAGCATTGGATGTTAGATGGTCAGTGCTTTGTATCAGTTTCAGAAGCAGATTTGGACTACATATGGTCCATATGTGTAGGAAACACCGTTCTTTTGTTCTGGGCACACTCATATTTCCTGCTGTATTAGAGACTCTAGTAAGCAAGAGTGTGCTTCTCGCTCTAAAGCAGAGTCTGATCCATGGATGAGAACTAGGCTGTGTGTTTCCCTTCAGAAATGGACTTAAATCCCAGGCTCTGAGTCTTCCTACAAGCAAGACTTCGTTTCAGGTAAGGGCAGTCACTTTTCAGTTCAAATGAACTACATCATTCACGAAGCTCACACGTTTCTCATCTTAAGAGACAAGCATTGGATTTTAGAGGACCAGTGTTTTGTATCAGTTTCAGATGCAGAGTTGGACTATATAATGTCCGTAAGGGTAGGAAACACCGTTCTTTTGTCCCCAGCACACTCACATTTCCTGCTGTCTTAGAGAATCTAGAAAGCAAGAGCGTGCTTCTTGTTCTAAAGCAGAGTTTGTTCAATGGATGATTACACGGCTGTGTGTTTTACTTCAGAAATGGAGTTAAATCCCAGGCTCTGAGTCTTCCTACAAGCAAGACTTCAATTCAGGTAAGGGCAGTCACTTTTCTGCTCAAACGAACTACACCGTTCATGAGGCTCACACGTTTCTCATCTTAACTGACAAGCATTGGATGTAAGATGGTCAGTGCTTTGTATCAGTTTCAGAAGCAGATTTGGACTACATAAGGTCCATATGTGTAGGAAACACCGTTCTTTTGTTCTGGGCACACTCAGATTACCTGCTGTATTAGAGAATCTAGAAAGAAAGAGTGTGCTTCTCGCTCTAAAGCAGAGTGTGATCCATGGATGAGAACTATGCTGTGTGTTTCCATTCAGAAATGGACTTAAATCCCAGGCTCTGTTTCTTACTACAAGCAAGACTTCATTCCAGGTAAGGGCAGTCACTTTTCAGTTCAAAGGAACTACATCATTCACTAAGCTCACACGTTTCTCATCTTAACTGACAAGCATTGGATGTTAGAGGACCAGTGCTTTGTATCACTTTCAGAAGCAGAGTTGGACTAGATATGGTCCGTATGTGTAGGAAACACCGTTCTTTTGTTCTCAGCAAACTCACGTTTCCTGCTGTCTTAGAGACTCTAGAAAGCACGATCGTGCTTCTTGTTCTAAAGCAGAGTGTGATCATTGGATGAGAACACTGCTGTTTGTTTCACTTCAGAAATGGAGTTAAATCCCATGCTCTGAGTCTTCCTACAAGCAAGACTTCGTTTCAGGTAAGGGCAGTCACTTTCCAGCTCAAACGAACTACATCCTTCATTGAGCTCACACGTTTATCATCTTAACAGACAAGCATTGGATGTTGGAGGACCAGTGCATTGTATCAGTTTCAGAAGAAGATTTGGACTACATATAGTCAGTATGTGTAGGAAACACCGTTCTTTTGTTCTGGGCACACTCAGATTTCCTGCTGTATTAGAGACTCTAGAAAGCAAGAGCGTGCTTCTTGCTCTAAAGCAGAGTGTGATCCATTGATGAGAACCATGCTGTATGTTTCCCTTCAGAAATGGAGTTAAATCTCAGGCTCTGAGTCTTCCTACAAGTAAGACTTCGTTTCAGGTAAGGGCAGTCACTTTCCAGCTCAAACGAACTACATCCTTCACTAAGCTCACACGTTTCTCATCTTAACTGACAAGCATTGGATGTTAGAAGACCAGTGCTTTGTATCACTTTCAGAAGCAGAGTTGGACTAGATATGGTCCGTATGTCTAGGAAACACCGTTCTTTTGTTCTCAGCAAACTCACGTTTCCTGCTGTCTTAGAGACTCTAGAAAGCACGATCGTGCTTCTCGTTCTAAAGCAGAGTGTGATCATTGGATGAGAACACTGCTGTTTGTTTCACTTCAGAAATGGAGTTAAATCCCATGCTCTGAGTCTTCCTACAAGCAAGACTTCGTTTCAGGTAAGGGCAGTCACTTTTCTGCTCAAACGAACTACATCTTCCACGAAGCTCACAAGTTTCTCATCTTAACTGACAAGCATTGCACGTTAGAGGACCAGTGCATTTTATCAGTTTCAGAAGAAGATTTGAATTACATATTGTCCTTATGTGTAGGAAACACCGTACTTTTGTTATGGGCACACTCATATTTCCTGCTTTATTAGAGAATCTATAAAGCAAGAGTGTGCTTCTTGCTCTAAAGCAGAGTGTGATCCATGGATGAGAACTTTGCTGTGTGTTTCCCTTCAGAAATGGAGTTAAATCTCAGGCTCTGAGTCTTCCTACAAGTAAGACTTCGTTTCAGGTAAGGGCAGTCACTTTCCAGCTCAAACGAACTACATCCTTCACTGAGCTCACACGTTTCTCATCTTAACAGACAAGCATTGGATGTTAGAGGACCAGTGCATAGTATCAGTTTCAGAAGAAGATTTGGACAACATATGGGCCATATGTGTAGGAAACACCCTTCTTTTGTTCTGGGCACACTCAGATTTCCTGGTGTATTAGAGAATCTAGAAAGCAAGAGTGTGCTTCTCGCTCTAAAGCAGAGTGTGATCCATGGATGAGAACTATGCTGTGTGTTTCCCTTCAGAAATGGACTTAAATCCCAGGCTCTGTGTCTTACTACAAGCAAGACTTCGTTTCAGGTCAGGGCAGTCACTTTTCATTTCAAAGGAACTACATCATTCACTAAGCTCACACGTTTCTCATCTTAACTGACAAGCATTGGATGTTAGAGGACCAGTGCTTTGTATCACTTTCAGAAGCAGAGTTGGACTAGATATGGTCCGTATGTGTAGGAACACCGTTCTTTTGTTCTCAGCACACTCACGTTTCCTGCTGGCTTAGAGACTTTAGAAAGCAAGAGCGTGCTTCTCGCTCTAAAGCAGAGTGTGAGCCATGGATGAGAACTATGCTGTGTGTTTCCCTTCAGAAATGGAGTTAAATCCCAGGCTCTTTGTCTTCCTACAGGCAAGACTTCGTTTCAGGTAAGGGCAGTCACTTTCCAGCTCAAACGAACTACATCCTTCATTGAGCTCACACGTTTATCATCTTAACAGACAAGCATTGGATGTTGGAGGACCAGAGCATTGTATCAGTTTCAGAAGAAGATTTGGACTACATATAGTCAGTATGTGTAGGAAACACCGTTCTTTTGTTCTGGGCACACTCAGATTTCCTGCTGTATTAGAGACTCTAGAAAGCAAGAGCGTGCTTCTTGCTCTAAAGCAGAGTGTGATCCATTGATGAGAACCATGCTGTATGTTTCCCTTCAGAAATGGAGTTAAATCCCAGGCTCTGAGTCTTCCTACAAGCAAGACTTCGTTTCAGGTAAGGGCAGTCACTTTTCAGTTCAAAGGAACTACATCATTCACTAAGCTCACACGTTTCTCATCTTAACTGACAAGCATTGGATGTTAGAGGACCAGTGCTTTGTATCACTTTCAGAAGCAGAGTTGGACTAGATATGGTCCCTATGTGTAGGAACACCGTTCTTTTGTTCTCAGCACACTCACCTTTCCTGCTGGTGTAGAGACTTTAGAAAGCAAGAGCGTGCTTCTCGCTTTAAAGCAGAGTGTGATCCACGGATGAGAACTATGCTGTGTGTTTCCCTTCAGAAATGGAGTTAAATCCAGTGCTCTGAGTCTCCCTACAAGCAAGACTTTGTTTCTGGTAAGGGCTGTCACTTTTCTGCTCAAAGGAACTACATCCTTCACGAAGCTCACACGTTTCTCATCTTAACTGACAACCATTGGATGTTAGAGGACCAGTGCATTGTATCAGTTTCAGAAGAAGATTTGGACTACATATAGTCCGTATGTGTAGGAAAAACCGTTCTTTGGTCTGGGCACACTCTGATTTCCTGCTGTATTAGAGAATCTAGAAAGCAAGAGGGTGCTTCTTTCTCTAAAGCAGAGTGTGATCCATGGATGAGAACTTTGCTGTGTGTTTCCCTTCAGAAATGGAATTAAATCCCAGGCTCTGTGTCTTCCTACAGGCAAGACTTCGTTTCAGGTAAGGGCAGTCACTTTTCTGCTCAAACGAACTACATCGTTCACGAAGCTCAAACGTTTCTCATCTTAATTGACAAGCATTGGCTGTTAGAGGACCACTGCTTTGTATCAGTTTCAGAAGAAGAGTTGGACTAGATATCGTCCGTATGTGTAGGAAACACCGTTCTTTTTTTCTCAGCACACTCACATTTCCTGCTGGCTTAGAGACTTTAGAAAGCAAGAGCGTGCTTCTCGCTCTAAAGCAGAGTGTGATCCATGGATGAGAACTATGCTGTGTGTTTCCCTTCAGAAATGGAGTTAAATCCCAGGCTCTGTGTGTTCTTACAAGCAAGACTTCGTTTCAGGTAAGGGCAGTCACTTTTCAGCTCAAACGAACCTCATCCTTCACTGAGCTCACACGTTTCTCATCTTAACAGACAAGCATTGGATGTTAGAGGACCAGTGCTTTGTATCACTTTCAGAAGCAGAGTTGGACTAGATATGGTCCGTATGTGTAGGAACACCGTTCTTTTGTTCTCAGCACACTCACGTTTCCTGCTGTCTTAGAGACTTTAGAAAGCAAGAGCGTGCTTCTCGCTCTAAAGCAGAGTGTGAACCATGGATGAGACCTATGCTGTATGTTTCCATTCAGAAATGGAGTTAAATCCCAGACTCTGTGTCTTCCTACAGGCAAGACTTCCTTTCAGGTAAAGGCAGTCACTTTTCAGCTCAAACGAACTACATCATTCACGAAGCTCACACGTTTCTCATCTTAAGAGACAAGCATTGGATTTTAGAGGACCAGTGTTTTGTATCAGTTTCAGATGAAGAGTTGGACTATATAATATCCGTAAGGGTAGGAAACACCGTTCTTTGTTCCCAGCACACTCACATTTCCTGCTGTCTTAGAGAATCTAGAAAGCAAGAGCGTGCTTCTTGTTCTAAAGCAGAGTTTGATCAATGGATGATTACACGGCTGTGTGTTTTACTTCAGAAATGGAGTTAAATCCCAGGCTCTGAGTCTTCCTACAAGCAAGACTTCAATTCAGGTAAGGGCAGTCACTTTTCTGCTCAAACGAACTACACCGTTCACGAGGCACACACGTTTCTCATCTTAACTGACAAGCATTGGATGTAAGATGGTCAGTGCCTTGTATCAGTTTCAGAAGCAGATTTGGACTACATAAGGTCCATATGTGTAGGAAACACCGTTCTTTTGTTTTGGGCACACTCAGATTACCTGCTGTATTAGAGAATCTAGAAAGAAAGAGTGTGCTTCTCGCTCTAAAGCAGAGTGTGATCCATGGATGAGAACTATGCTGTGTGTTTCCATTCAGAAATGGACTTAAATCCCAGGCTCTGTTTCTTACTACAAGCAAGACTTCATTCCAGGTAAGGGCAGTCACTTTTCAGTTCAAAGGAACTACATCATTCACTAAGCTCACACGTTTCTCATCTTAACTGACAAGCATTGGATGTTAGAGGACCAGTGCTTTGTATCACTTTCAGAAGCAGAGTTGGACTAGATATGGTCCGTATGTGTAGGAAACACCGTTCTTTTGTTCTCAGCAAACTCACGTTTCCTGCTGTCTTAGAGACTCTAGAAAGCACGATCGTGCTTCTCGTTCTAAAGCAGAGTGTGATCATTGGATGAGAACACTGCTGTTTGTTTCACTTCAGAAATGGAGTTAAATCCCATGCTCTGAGTCTTCCTACAAGCAAGACTTCGTTTCAGGTAAGGGCAGTCACTTTTCTGCTCAAACGAACTACATCTTCCATGAAGCTCACAAGTTTCTCATCTTAACTGACAAGCATTGCATGTTAGAGGACCAGTGCATTTTATCAGTTTCAGAAGCAGATTTGGACTACATATGGTCCATATGTGTAGGAAACACCGTTCTTTTGTTCTGGGCACACTCAGATTTCCTGCTGTATTAGAGACTCTAGTAAGCAAGAGTGTGCTTCTCGCTCTAAAGCAGAGTCTGATCCATGGATGAGAACTAGGCTGTGTGTTTCCCTTCAGAAATGGACTTAAATCCCAGGCTCTGAGTCTCCCTACAAGCAAGACATTGTTTCTGGTAAGGGCTGTCACTTTTCTGCTCAAAGGAACTACATCCTTCACGAAGCTCACACGTTTCTCATCTTAACTGACAAGCATTGGATGTTAGAGGACCAGTGCTTTGTATCACTTTCAGAAGCAGAGTTGGACTAGATATGGTCCCTATGTGTAGGAACACCGTTCTTTTGTTCTCAGCACACTCACGTTTCCTGCTGGTGTAGAGATTTTAGAAAGCAAGAGCGTGCTTCTCGCTTTAAAGCAGAGTGTGATCCACGGATGAGAACTATGCTGTGTTTCCCTTCAGAAATGGAGTTAAATCCAATGCTCTGAGTCTCCCTACAAGCAAGACTTTGTTTCTGGTAAGGGCTGTCACTTTTCTGCTCAAAGGAACTACATCCTTCACGAAGCTCACACGTTTCTCATCTCAACTGACAACCATTGGATGTTAGAGGACCAGTGCATTGTATCAGTTTCAGAAGAAGATTTGGACTACATATAGTCCATATGTGTAGGAAACACCCTTCTTTTGTTCTGGGCACACTCAGATTTCCTGCTGTATTAGAGAATCTAGAAAGCAAGAGGGTGCTTCTTTCTCTAAAGCAGAGTGTGATCCATGGATGAGAACTATGCTGTGTGTTTCCCTTCAGAAATGGAGTTAAATCCCAGGCTCTGTGTCTTCCCTCAGGCAAGACTTCGTTTCAGGTAAGGGCAGTCACTTTTCTGCTCAAAGGAACTACATCGTTCACGAAGCTCAAACGTTTCTCATCTTAATTGACAAGCATTGGCTGTTAGAGGACCACTGCTTTGTATCAGTTTCAGAAGAAGAGTTGGACTAGATATTGTCCGTATGTGTAGGAAACACCGTTCTTTTCTTCTCAGCACACTCACATTTCCTGCTGGCTTAGAGACTTTAGAAAGCAAGAGCGTGCTTCTCGCTCTAAAGCAGAGTGTGATCCATGGATGAGAACTATGCTGTGTGTTTCCCTTCAGAAATGGAGTTAAATCCCAGGCTCTGTGTCTTCCTACAGGCAAGACTTCCTTTCAGGTAAGGGCAGTCACTTTTCAGCTCAAACGAACTACATCATTCACGAAGCTCACACGTTTCTCATCTTAAGAGACAAGCATTGGATTTTAGAGGACCAGTGTTTTGTATCGGTTTCAGATGCAGAGTTGGACTATATAATGTCCGTAAGGGTAGGAAACACCGTTCTTTTGTTCCCAGCACACTCACATTTCCTGCTGTCTTAGAGAATCTAGAAAGCAAGAGCGTGCTTCTTGTTCTAAAGCAGAGTTTGATCAATGGATGATTACACGGCTGTGTGTTTTACTTCAGAAATGGAGTTAAATCCCAGGCTCTGAGTCTTCCTACAAGCAAGATTTCAATTCAGGTAAGGGCAGTCACTTTTCTGCTCAAACGAACTACACCGTTCACGAGGCTCACACGTTTCTCATCTTAACTGACAAGCATTGGATGTAAGATGGTCAGTGCTTTGTATCAGTTTCAGAAGCAGATTTGGACTACATAAGGTCCATATGTGTAGGAAACACCGTTCTTTTGTTCTGGGCACACTCAGATTACCTGCTGTATTAGAGAATCTAGAAAGCAAGAGTGTGCTTCTCGCTCTAAAGCAGAGTGTGATCCATGGATGAGAACTATGCTGTGTGTTTCCCTTCAGAAATGGACTTAAATCCCAGGCTCTGTGTCTTACTACAAGCAAGACTTCGTTTCAGGTAAGGGCAGTCACTTTTCATTTCAAAGGAACTACATCATTCACTAAGCTCACACGTTTCTCATCTTAACTGACAAGCATTGGATGTTAGAGGACCAGTGCTTTGTATCACTTTCAGAAGCAGAGTTGGACTAGATATGGTCCCTATGTGTAGGAACACCGTTCTTTTGTTCTCAGCACACTCACGTTTCCTGCTGGCTTAGAGAATTTAGAAAGCAAGAGCGTGCTTCTCGCTCTAAAGCAGAGTGTGAGCCATGGATGAGAACTATGCTGTGTGTTTCCCTTCAGAAATGGAGTTAAATCCCAGGCTCTTTGTCTTCCTACAGGCAAGACTTCGTTTCAGGTAAGGGCAGTCACTTTCCAGGTCAAACGAACTACATCCTTCATTGAGCTCACACGTTTATCATCTTAACAGACAAGCATTGGATGTTGGAGGACCAGTGCATTGTATCAGTTTCAGAAGAAGATTTGGACTACATATAGTCAGTATGTGTAGGAAACACCGTTCTTTTGTTCTGGGCACACTCAGATTTCCTGCTGTATTAGAGACTCTAGAAAGCAAGAGCGTGCTTCTTGCTCTAAAGCAGAGTGTGATCCATTGATGAGAACCATGCTGTATGTTTCCCTTCAGAAATGGAGTTAAATCCCAGGCGATGAATCTTCCTACAAGCAAGACTTCAATTCAGGTAAGGGCAGTCACTTTTCTGCTCAAAAGAACTACATCGTTCACGAAGCTCACACGTTTCTCATCTTAACTGACAAGCATTGGATGTTAGATGGTCAGTGCTTTGTATCATTTTCAGATGCAGATTTGGACTACATATGGTCCATATGTGTAGGAAACACCGTTCTTTTGTTCTGGGCACACTCAGATTTCCTGCTGTATTAGAGACTCTAGTAAGCAAGAGTGTGCTTCTTGCTCTAAAGCAGAGTGTGATCCATGGATGAGAACACTGCTGTGTGTTTCCCTTCAGAAATGGACTTAAATCCCAGGCTCTGTGTCTTACTACAAGCAAGATTTCGTATCAGGTAAGGGCAGTCACTTTTCAGTTGAAAGGAACTACATCATTCACTAAGGTCACAGGTTTCTCATCTTAACTGACAAGCATTGGATGTTAGAGGACCAATACTTTTTATCACTTTCAGAAGCAGAGTTTGACTAGATATGGTCCGTATGTGTAGGAAACACCGTTCTTTTGTTCTCAGCAAACTCACGATTCCTGCTGTCTTAGAGACTCTAGAAAGCGCGATCATGCTTCTTGTTCTAAAGCAGAGTGTGATCAATGGATGAGAACACTGCTGTGTGTTTCACTTCAGAAATGGAGTTAAATCCCATGCTCTGAGTCTTCCTACAAGCAAGACTTCGTTTCAGGTACGGGCAGTCACTTTTCTGGTCATCGAACTACATCTTTCACGAAGCTCACAAGTTTCTCATCTTAACTGACAAGCATTGGATGTTAGAGGACCAGTGCATTCTATCAGTTTCGGAAGAAGATTTGGATTACATATTGTCCTTATGTGTAGGAAACACCCTTCTTTTGTTCTGGGCACTATCAGATTTCCTGGTGTATTAGAGAATCTAGAAAGCAAGAGTGTGCTTCTCGCTCTAAAGCACAGTGTGATCCATGGATGAGAACTATGCTGTGTGTTTCCCTTCAGAAATGGACTTAAATCCCAGGCTCTGTGTCTTACTACAAGCAAGACTTCGTTTCAGGTAAGGGCAGTCACTTTTCAGTTCAAAGGAACTACATCATTCACTAAGCTCACACGTTTCTCATCTTAACTGACAAGCATTGGATGTTAGATGGTCAGTGCTTTGTATCAGTTTCAGAAGAAGATTTGGATTACATATTGTCCTTATGTGTAGGAAACACCATTCTTTTGTTCTGGGCACTCTCAGATTTCCTGGTGTATTAGACAATCTAGAAAGCAAGAGTGTGCTTCTCGCTCTAAAGCAGAGTGTGATCCATGGATGAGAACTATGCTGTGTGTTTCCCTTCAGAAATGGACTTAAATCCCAGGCTCTGTGTCTTACTACAAGCAAGACTTCGTTTCAGGTAAGGGCAGTCACTTTTCAGTTCAAAGGAACTACATCATTCACTAAGCTCACACGTTTCTCATCTTAACTGACAAGCATTGGATGTTAGAGGACCAGTGCTTTGTATCACTTTCAGAAGCAGAGTTGGACTAGATATGGTCCGTATGTGTAGGAACACCGTTCTTTTGTTCTCAGCACACTCACGTTTCCTGCTGGCTTAGAGACTTTAGAAAGCAAGAGCGTGCTTCTCGCTCTAAAGCAGAGTGTGATCCATGGATGAGAACTATGCTGTGTGTTTCCCTTCAGAAATGGAGTTAAATCCCAGGCTCTTTGTCTTCCTACAGCAAGACATCGTTTCAGGTAAGGGCAGTCACTTTCCAGCTCAAACGAACTACATCCTTCACTGAGCTCACACGTTTCTCATCTTAACAGACAAGCATTGGATGTTAGAGGACCAGTGCATTGTATCAGTTTCAGAAGAAGATTTGGACTACATATGGGCCATATGTGTAGGAAACACCCTTCTTTTGTTCTGGGCACACTCAGATTTCCTGGTGTATTAGAGAATCTAGAAAGCAAGAGTGTGCTTCTCGCTCTAAAGCAGAGTGTGATCCATGGATGAGAACTAGGCTGTGTGTTTCCCTTCAGAAATGGAGTTAAATCCCAGGCTCAGAGTCTTCCTACAAGCAAGACTTCGTTTCAGTTAAGGGCAATCACTTTTCAGTTCAAAGGAACTACATCATTCACTAAGCTCACACGTTTCTCATCTTAACTGACAAGCATTGGATGTTAGAGGACCAGTGCTTTGTATCACTTTCAGAAGCAGAGTTGGACTAGATATGGTCCCTATGTGTAGGAACACCGTTCTTTTGTTCTCAGCACACTCACGTTTCCTGCTGGTATAGAGACTTTAGAAAGCAAGAGCGTGCTTCTCGCTTTAAAGCAGAGTGTGATCCACGGATGAGAACTATGCTGTGTGTTTCCCTTCAGAAATGGAGTTAAATCCAATGCTCTGAGTCTCCCTACAAGCAAGACTTTGTTTCTGGTAAGGGCTGTCACTTTTCTGCTCAAAGGAACTACATCCTTCACGAAGCTCACACGTTTCTCATCTTAACTGACAACCATTGGATGTTAGAGGACCAGTGCATTGTATCAGTTTCAGAAGAAGATTTGGACTACATATAGTCCATGTGTGTAGGAAACACCGTTCTTTTGTTCTGGGCTCACTCAGATTTCCTGCTGTATTAGAGAATCTAGAAAGCAAGAGGGTGCTTCTTGCTCTAAAGCAGAGTGTGATCCATGGATGAGAACTATGCTGTGTGTTTCCCTTCAGAAATGGAGTTAAATCCCAGGCTCTGTGTCTTCCTACAGGCAAGACTTCGTTTCAGGTAAGGGCAGTCACTTTTCTGCTCAAACGAACTACATAGTTCACGAAGCTCAAACGTTTCTCATCTTAATTGACAAGCATTGGCTGTTAGAGGACCACTGCTTTGTATCAGTTTCAGAAGAAGAGTTGGACTAGATATCGTCCGTATGTGTAGGAAACACCGTTCTTTTCTTCTCAGCACACTCACATTTCCTGCTGGCTTAGAGACTTTAGAAAGCAAGAGCGTGCTTCTCGCTCTAAAGCAGAGTGTGATCCATGGATGAGAACTATGCTGTGTGTTTCCCTTCAGAAATGGAGTTAAATCCCAGGCTCTGAGTCTTCCTACAAGCAAGACTTCAATTCAGGTAAGGGCAGTCACTTTTCTGCTCAAACGAACTACACCGTTCACGAGGCTCACACGTTTCTCATCTTAACTGACAAGCATTGGATGTAAGATGGTCAGTGCTTTGTATCAGTTTCAGAAGCAGATTTGGACTACATAAGGTCCATATGTGTAGGAAACACCCTTCTTTTGTTCTGGGCACACTCAGATTACCTGCTGTATTAGAGAATCTAGAAAGAAAGAGTGTGCTTCTCGCTCTAAAGCACAGTGTGATCCATGGATGAGAACTATGCTGTGTGTTTCCCTTCAGAAATGGACTTAAATCCCAGGCTCTGTGTCTTACTACAAGCAAGACTTCGTTTCAGGTAAGGGCAGTCACTTTTCAGTTCAAAGGAACTACATCATTCACTAAGCTCACACGTTTCTCATCTTAACTGACAAGCATTGGATGTTAGATGGTCAGTGCTTTGTATCAGTTTCAGAAGAAGATTTGGATTACATATTGTCCTTATGTGTAGGAAACACCATTCTTTTGTTCTGGGCACTCTCAGATTTCCTGGTGTATTAGACAATCTAGAAAGCAAGAGTGTGCTTCTCGCTCTAAAGCAGAGTGTGATCCATGGATGAGAACTATGCTGTGTGTTTCCCTTCAGAAATGGACTTAAATCCCAGGCTCTGTGTCTTACTACAAGCAAGACTTCGTTTCAGGTAAGGGCAGTCACTTTTCAGTTCAAAGGAACTACATCATTCACTAAGCTCACACGTTTCTCATCTTAACTGACAAGCATTGGATGTTAGAGGACCAGTGCTTTGTATCACTTTCAGAAGCAGAGTTGGACTAGATATGGTCCGTATGTGTAGGAACACCGTTCTTTTGTTCTCAGCACACTCACGTTTCCTGCTGGCTTAGAGACTTTAGAAAGCAAGAGCGTGCTTCTCGCTCTAAAGCAGAGTGTGATCCATGGATGAGAACTATGCTGTGTGTTTCCCTTCAGAAATGGAGTTAAATCCCAGGCTCTTTGTCTTCCTACAGCAAGACATCGTTTCAGGTAAGGGCAGTCACTTTCCAGCTCAAACGAACTACATCCTTCACTGAGCTCACACGTTTCTCATCTTAACAGACAAGCATTGGATGTTAGAGGACCAGTGCATTGTATCAGTTTCAGAAGAAGATTTGGACTACATATGGGCCATATGTGTAGGAAACACCCTTCTTTTGTTCTGGGCACACTCAGATTTCCTGGTGTATTAGAGAATCTAGAAAGCAAGAGTGTGCTTCTCGCTCTAAAGCAGAGTGTGATCCATGGATGAGAACTAGGCTGTGTGTTTCCCTTCAGAAATGGAGTTAAATCCCAGGCTCAGAGTCTTCCTACAAGAAAGACTTCGTTTCAGTTAAGGGCAATCACTTTTCAGTTCAAAGGAACTACATCATTCACTAAGCTCACACGTTTCTCATCTTAACTGACAAGCATTGGATGTTAGAGGACCAGTGCTTTGTATCACTTTCAGAAGCAGAGTTGGACTAGATATGGTCCCTATGTGTAGGAACACCGTTCTTTTGTTCTCAGCACACTCACGTTTCCTGCTGGTATAGAGATTTTAGAAAGCAAGAGCGTGCTTCTCGCTTTAAAGCAGAGTGTGATCCACGGATGAGAACTATGCTGTGTGTTTCCCTTCAGAAATGGAGTTAAATCCAATGCTCTGAGTCTCCCTACAAGCAAGACTTTGTTTCTGGTAAGGGCTGTCACTTTTCTGCTCAAAGGAACTACATCCTTCACGAAGCTCACACGTTTCTCATCTTAACTGACAACCATTGGATGTTAGAGGACCAGTGCATTGTATCAGTTTCAGAAGAAGATTTGGACTACATATAGTCCATGTGTGTAGGAAACACCGTTCTTTTGTTCTGGGCTCACTCAGATTTCCTGCTGTATTAGAGAATCTAGAAAGCAAGAGGGTGCTTCTTGCTCTAAAGCAGAGTGTGATCCATGGATGAGAACTATGCTGTGTGTTTCCCTTCAGAAATGGAGTTAAATCCCAGGCTCTGTGTCTTCCTACAGGCAAGACTTCGTTTCAGGTAAGGGCAGTCACTTTTCTGCTCAAACGAACTACATAGTTCACGAAGCTCAAACGTTTCTCATCTTAATTGACAAGCATTGGCTGTTAGAGGACCACTGCTTTGTATCAGTTTCAGAAGAAGAGTTGGACTAGATATCGTCCGTATGTGTAGGAAACACCGTTCTTTTCTTCTCAGCACACTCACATTTCCTGCTGGCTTAGAGACTTTAGAAAGCAAGAGCGTGCTTCTCGCTCTAAAGCAGAGTGTGATCCATGGATGAGAACTATGCTGTGTGTTTCCCTTCAGAAATGGAGTTAAATCCCAGGCTCTGAGTCTTCCTACAAGCAAGACTTCAATTCAGGTAAGGGCAGTCACTTTTCTGCTCAAACGAACTACACCGTTCACGAGGCTCACACGTTTCTCATCTTAACTGACAAGCATTGGATGTAAGATGGTCAGTGCTTTGTATCAGTTTCAGAAGCAGATTTGGACTACATAAGGTCCATATGTGTAGGAAACACCCTTCTTTTGTTCTGGGCACACTCAGATTACCTGCTGTATTATAGAATCTAGAAAGAAAGAGTGTGCTTCTCGCTCTAAAGCAGAGTGTGATCCATGGATGAGAACTTTGCTGTGTGTTTCCCTTCAGAAATGGAGTTAAATCTCAGGCTCTGAGTCTTCCTACAAGTAAGACTTCGTTTCAGGTAAGGGCAGTCACTTTCCAGCTCAAACGAACTACATCCTTCACTGAGCTCACACGTTTCTCATCTTAACAGACAAGCATTGGATGTTAGAGGACCAGTGCATTGTATCAGTTTCAGAAGAAGATTTGGACTACATATGGGCCATATGTGTAGGAAACACCCTTCTTTTGTTCTGGGCACACTCAGATTTCCTGGTGTATTAGAGAATCTAGAAAGCATGAGTGTGCTTCTCGCTCTAAAGCAGAGTGTGATCCATGGATGAGAACTATGCTGTGTGTTTCCCTTCAGAAATGGACTTAAATCCCAGGCTCTGTGTCTTACTACAAGCAAGACTTCGTTTCAGGTAAGGGCAGTCACTTTTCATTTCAAAGGAACTACATCATTCACTAAGCTCACACGTTTCTCATCTTAACTGACAAGCATTGGATGTTAGAGGACCAGTGCTTTGTATCACTTTCAGAAGCAGAGTTGGACTAGATATGGTCCGTATGTGTAGGAACACCGTTCTTTTGTTCTCAGCACACTCACGTTTCCTGCTGGCTTAGAGACTTTAGAAAGCAAGAGCGTGCTTCTCGCTCTAAAGCAGAGTGTGAGCCATGGATGAGAACTATGCTGTGTGTTTCCCTTCAGAAATGGAGTTAAATCCCAGGCTCTTTGTCTTCCTACAAGCAAGACTTCGTTTCAGGTAAGGGCAGTCACTTTCCAGCTCAAACGAACTACATCCTTCATTGAGCTCACACGTTTATCATCTTAAGAGACAAGCATTGGATGTTGGAGGACCAGTGCATTGTATCAGTTTCAGAAGAAGATTTGGACTACATATAGTCAGTATGTGTAGGAAACACCGTTCTTTTGTTCTGGGCACACTCAGTTTTCCTGCTGTATTAGAGACTCTAGAAAGCAAGAGCGTGCTTCTTGCTCTAAAGCAGAGTGTGATCCATTGATGAGAACCATGCTGTATGTTTCCATTCAGAAATGGAGTTAAATCCCAGGCGATGAATCTTCCTACAAGCAAGACTTCAATTCAGGTAAGGGCAGTCACTTTTCTGCTCAAACGAACTACATCGTTCACGAAGCTCACACGTTTCTCATCTTAACTGACAAGCATTGGATGTTAGATGGTCAGTGCTTTGTATCAGTTTCAGAAGCAGATTTGGACTACATATGGTCCATATGTGTAGGAAACACCGTTCTTTTGTTATGGGCACACTCAGATTTCCTGCTGTATTAGAGACTCTAGTAAGCAAGAGTGTGCTTCTTGCTCTAAAGCAGAGTGTGATCCATGGATGAGAACACTGCTGTGTGTTTCCCTTCAGAAATGGACTTAAATCCCAGGCTCTGTGTCTTACTACAAGCAAGATTTCTTATCAGGTAAGGGCAGTCACTTTTCAGTTGAAAGGAACTACATCATTCACTAAGGTCACACGTTTCTCATCTTAACTGACAAGCATTGGATGTTAGAGGACCAATACTTTTTATCACTTTCAGAAGCAGAGTTTGACTAGATATGGTCCGTATGTGTAGGAAACACCGTTCTTTTGTTCTCAGCAAACTCACGATTCCTGCTGTCTTAGAGACTCTAGAAAGCGCGATCATGCTTCTTGTTCTAAAGCAGAGTGTGATCAATGGATGAGAACACTGCTGTGTGTTTCACTTCAGAAATGGAGTTAAATCCCATGCTCTGAGTCTTCCTACGAGCAAGACTTCGTTTCAGTTAAGGGCAGTCACTTTTCTGCTCAAACGAACTACATCTTTCACGAAGTTCACAAGTTTCTCATCTTAACTGACAAGCATTGGATGTTAGAGGACCAGTGCATTCTATCAGTTTCGGAAGAAGATTTGGATTACATATTGTCCTTATGTGTAGGAAACACCCTTCTTTTGTTCTGGGCACTCTCAGATTTCCTGGTGAATTAGAGAATCTAGAAAGCAAGAGTGTGCTTCTCGCTCTAAAGCAGAGTGTGATCCATGGATGAGAACTATGCTGTGTGTTTCCCTTCAGAAATGGAGTTAAATCCAATGCCCTGAGTCTCCCTACAAGCAAGACTTTGTTTCTGGTAAGGGCTGTCACTTTTCTGCTCAAAGGAACTACATCCTTCACGAAGCTCACACGTTTCTCATCTTAACTGACAACCATTGGATGTTAGAGGACCAGTGCATTGTATCAGTTTCAGAAGAAGATTTGGACTACATATAGTCCGTATGTGTAGGAAACACCGTTCTTTTTTTCTGGGCACACTCAGATTTCCTGCTGTATTAGAGAATCTAGAAAGCAAGAGGGTGCTTCTTGCTCTAAAGCAGAGTGTGATCCATGGATGAGAACTATGCTGTCTGTTTCCCTTCAGAAATGGAGTTAAATCCCAGGCTCTGTGTCTTCCTACAGGCAAGACTTCGTTTCAGGTAAGGGCAGTCACTTTTCTGCTCAAACGAACTACATCGTTCACGAAGCTCAAACGTTTCTCATCTTAATTGACAAGCATTGGCTGTTAGAGGACCACTGCTTTGTATCAGTTTCAGAAGAAGAGTTGGACTAGATATCGTCCGTATGTGTAGAAAACACCGTTCTTTTCTTCTCAGCACACTCACGTTTCCTGCTGGCTTAGAGACTTTAGAAAGCAAGAGCGTGCTTCTCGCTCTAAAGCAGAGTGGGATCCATGGATGAGAACTATGCTGTGTGTTTCCCTTCAGAAATGGAGTTAAATCCCAGGCTCTGTGTGTTCTTACAAGCAAGACTTCGTTTCAGGTACAGGCAGTCACTTTTCAGCTCAAACGAACTACATCCTTCACTGAGCTCACACGTTTCTCATCTTAACAGACAAGCATTGGATGTTAGAGGACCAGTGCTTTCTATCACTTTCAGAAGCAGAGTTGGACTAGATAAGGTCCGTATGTGTAGGAACACTGTTCTTTTGTTCTCAGTACACTCACGTTTCCTGCTGTCTTAGAGACTTTAGAAAGCAAGAGCGTGCTTCTCGCTCTAAAGCAGAGTGTGAACCATGGATGAGACCTATGCTGTATGTTTCCGTTCAGAAATGGAGTTAAATCCCAGACTCTGTGTCTTCCTACAGGCAATACTTCCTTTCATGTAAGGGCAGTCACTTTTCAGCTCAAACGAACTACATCATTCACGAAGCTCACACGTTTCTCATCTTAAGAGACAAGCATTGGATTTTAGAGGACCAGTGTTTTGTATCAGTTTCAGATGCAGAGTTGGACTATATAATGTCCGTAAGGGTAGGAAACACCGTTCTTTTGTTCCCAGCACACTCACATTTCCTGCTGTCTTAGAGAATCTAGAAAGCAAGAGCGTGCTTCTTGTTCTAAAGCAGAGTTTGATCAATGGATGATTACACGGCTGTGTGTTTTACTTCAGAAATGGAGTTAAATCCCAGGCTCTGAGTCTTCCTACAAGCAAGACTCCAATTCAGGTAAGGGCAGTCACTTTTCTGCTCAAACGAACTACACCGTTCATGAGGCTCACACGTTTCTCATCTTAACAGACAAGCATTGGATGTTAGAGGACCAGTGCATTGTATCAGTTTCAGAAGAAGATTTGGACTACATATGGGCCATATGTGTAGGAAACACCGTTCTTTTGTTCTGGGCACACTCAGATTTCCTGGTGTATTAGAGAATCTAGAAAGCAAGAGTGTGCTTCTCGCTCTAAAGCAGAGTGTGATCCATGGATGAGAACTATGCTGTGTGTTTCCCTTCAGAAATGGAGTTAAATCCCAGGCTCTGTGTGTTCTTACAAGCAAGACTTCGTTTCAGGTAAGGGCAGTCACTTTTCATTTCAAAGGAACTACATCATTCACTAAGCTCACACGTTTCTCATCTTAACTGACAAGCATTGGATGTTAGAGGACCAGTGCTTTGTATCACTTTCAGAAGCAGAGTTGGACTAGATATGGTCCGTATGTGTAGGAACACCGTTCTTTTGTTCTCAGCACACTCACGTTTCCTGCTGTCTTAGAGACTTTAGAAAGCAAGAGCGTTCTTCTCGCTCTAAAGCAGAGTGTGAACCATGGATGAGACCTATGCTGTATGTTTCCGTTCAGAAATGGAGTTAAATCCCAGACTCTGTGTCTTCCTACAGGCAAGACTTCCTTTCAGGTAAGGGCAGTCACTTTTCAGCTCAAACGAACTACATCATTCACGAAGCTCACAAGTTTCTCATCTTAAGAGACAAGCATTGGATTTTAGAGGACCAGTGTTTTGTATCAGTTTCAGATGCAGAGTTGGACTATATAATGTCCGTAAGGGTAGGAAACACCGTTCTTTTGTTCCCAGCACACTCACATTTCCTGCTGTCTTAGAGAATCTAGAAAGCAAGAGCGTGCTTCTTGTTCTAAAGCAGAGTTTGATCAATGGATGATTACACGGCTGTGTGTTTTACTTCAGAAATGGAGTTAAATCCCAGGCTCTGAGTCTTCCTACAAGCAAGACTTCAATTCAGGTAAGGGCAGTCACTTTTCTGCTCAAACGAACTACACCGTTCACGAGGCTCACACGTTTCTCATCTTAACTGACAAGCATTGCATGTTAGAGGGCCAGTGCTTTGTATCACTTTCAGAAGCAGAGTTGGACTAGATATGGTCCATATGTGTAGGAAACACCGTTCTTTTGTTCTCAGCAAACTCACGTTTCCTGCTGTCTTAGAGACTCTAGAAAGCACGATCGTGCTTCTTGTTCTAAAGCAGAGTGTGATCATTGGATGAGAACACTGCTGTTTGTTTCACTTCAGAAATGGAGTTAAATCCCATGCTCTGAGTCTTCCTACAAGCAAGACTTCGTTTCAGGTTAGGGCAGTCACTTTTCTGCTCAAACGAACTACATCTTTCACGAAGCTCACAAGTTTCTCATCTTAACTGACAAGCATTGGATGTTAGAGGACCAGTGCATTCTATCAGTTTCAGAAGAAGATTTGGATTACATATTGTCCTTATGTGTAGGAAACACCGTTCTTTTGTTCTGGGCACACTCATATTTCCTGCTTTAATAGAGAATCTATAAAGCAAGAGTGTGCTTCTCGCTCTAAAGCAGAGTGTGATCCATGGATGAGAACTTTGCTGTGTGTTTCCCTTCAGAAATGGAGTTAAATCTCAGGCTCTGAGTCTTCCTACAAGCAAGACTTCGTTTCAGGTAAGGGCAGTCACTTTCCAGCTCAAACGAACTACATCCTTCACTGAGCTCACACGTTTCTCATCTTAACAGACAAGCATTGGATGTTAGAGGACCAGTGCATTGTATCAGTTTCAGAAGAAAATTTGGACTACATATGGGCCATATGTGTAGGAAACACCCTTTTTTTGTTCTGGGCACACTCATATTTCCTGGTGTATTAGAGAATCTAGAAAGCAAGAGTGTGCTTCTCGCTCTAAAGCACAGTGTGATCCATGGATGAGAACTATGCTGTGTGTTTCCCTTCAGAAATGGACTTAAATCCCAGGCTCTGTGTCTTACTACAAGCAAGACTTCGTTTCAGGTAAGGGCAGTCACTTTTCAGTTCAAAGGAACTACATCATTCACTAAGCTCACACGTTTCTCATCTTAACTGACAAGCATTGGATGTTAGAGGACCAGTGCTTTGTATCACTTTCAGAAGCAGAGTTGGACTAGATATGGTCCGTATGTGTAGGAACACCGTTCTTTTGTTCTCAGCACACTCACGTTTCCTGCTGTCTTAGAGACTTTAGAAAGCAAGAGCGTGCTTCTCGCTCTAAAGCAGAGTGTGAACCATGGATGAGACCTATGCTGTATGTTTCCGTTCAGAAATGGAGTTAAATCCCAGACTCTGTGTCTTCCTACAGGCAAGTCTTCGTTTCAGGTAAGGGCAGTCACTTTTCAGCTCAAACGAACTACATCATTCACGAAGCTCACACGTTTCTCATCTTAAGAGACAAGCATTGGATTTTAGAGGACCAGTGTTATGTATCAGTTTCAGATGCAGAGTTGGACTATATAATGTCCGTAAGGGTTGGAAACACCGTTCTTTTGTTCCCAGCACACTCACATTTCCTGCTGTCTTAGAGGATCTAGAAAGCAAGAGCGTGCTTCTTGTTCTAAAGCAGAGTTTGATCAATGGATGATTACACGGCTGTGTGTTTTACTTCAGAAATGGAGTTAAATCCCAGGCTCTGAGTCTTCCTACAAGCAAGATTTCAATTCAGGTAAGGGCAGTCACTTTTCTGCTCAAATGAACTACACCGTTCACGAGGCTCACACGTTTCTCATCTTAACTGACAAGCATTGGATGTAAGATGGTCAGTGCTTTGTATCAGTTTCAGAAGCAGATTTGGACTACATATGGTCCATATGTGTAGGAAACACCATTTTTTTGTTCTGGGCACACTCAGATTACCTGCTGTATTAGAGCATCTAGAAAGAAAGAGTGTGCTTCTCGCTCTAAAGCAGAGTGTGATCCATGGATGAGAACTATGCTTTGTGTTTCCATTCAGAAATGGACTTAAATCCCAGGCTCTGTTTCTTACTACAAGCAAGACTTCATTCCAGGTAAGGGCAGTCACTTTTCAGTTCAAAGGAACTACATCATTCACTAAGCTCACACGTTTCTCATCTTAACTGACAAGCATTGGATGTTAGAGGGCCAGTGCTTTGTATCACTTTCAGAAGCAGAGTTGGACTAGATATGGTCCGTATGTGTAGGAAACACCGTTCTTTTGTTCTCAGCAAACTCACGTTTCCTGCTGTCTTAGAGACTCTAGAAAGCACGATTGTGCTTCTTGTTCTAAAGCAGAGTGTGATCATTGGATGAGAACACTGCTGTTTGTTTCACTTCAGAAATGGAGTTAAATCCCATGCTCTGAGTCTTCCTACAAGCAAGACTTCGTTTCAGGTAAGGGCAGTCACTTTTCTGCTCAAACGAACTACATCTTTCACGAAGCTCACAAGTTTCTCATCTTAACTGACAAGCATTGGATGTTAGAGGACCAGTGCATTCTATCAGTTTCAGAAGAAGATTTGGATTACATATTGTCCTTATGTGTAGGAAACACCGTTCTTTTGCTCTGGGCACACTCATATTTCCTGCTTTATTAGAGAATCTATAAAGCAAGAGTGTGCTTCTCGCTCTAAAGCAGAGTGTGATCCATGGATGAGAACTTTGCTGTGTGTTTCCCTTCAGAAATGGAGTTAAATCTCAGGCTCTGAGTCTTCCTACAAGCAAGACTTCGTTTAAGGTAAGGGCAGTCACTTTCCAGCTCAAACGAACTACATCCTTCACTGAGCTCACACGTTTCTCATCTTAACAGACAAGCATTGGATGTTAGAGGACCAGTGCATTGTATCAGTTTCAGAAGAAGATTTGGACTACATATGGGCCATATGTGTAGGAAACACCCTTCTTTTGTTCTGGGCACACTCAGATTTCCTGGTGTATTAGAGAATCTAGAAAGCAAGAGCGTGCTTCTCGCTCTAAAGCAGAGTGTGATCCATGGATGAGAACTATGCTGTGTGTTTCCCTTCAGAAATGGACTTAAATCCCAGGCTCTGTGTCTTACTACAAGCAAGACTTCGTTTCAGGTAAGGGCAGTCACTTTTCATTTCAAAGGAACTACATCATTCACTAAGCTCACACGTTTCTCATCTTAACTGACAAGCATTGGATGTTAGAGGACCAGTGCTTTGTATCACTTTCAGAAGCAGAGTTGGACTAGATATGGTCCGTATGTGTAGGAACACCGTTCTTTTGTTCTCAGCACACTCGCGTTTCCTGCTGGCTTAGAGACTTTAGAAAGCAAGAGCGTGCTTCTCGCTCTAAAGCAGAGTGTGAGCCATGGATGAGAACTATGCTGTGTGTTTCCCTTCAGAAATGGAGTTAAATCCCAGGCTCTTTGTCTTCCTACAAGCAAGACTTCGTTTCAGGTAAGGGCAGTCACTTTCCAGCTCAAACGAACTACATCCTTCATTGAGCTCACACGTTTATCATCTTAACAGACAAGCATTGGATGTTGGAGGACCAGTGCATTGTATCAGTTTCAGAAGAAGATTTGGACTACATATAGTCAGTATGTGTAGGAAACACCGTTCTTTTGTTCTGGGCACACTCAGATTTCCTGCTGTATTAGAGACTCTAGAAAGCAAGAGCGTGCTTCTTGCTCTAAATCAGAGTGTGATCCATTGATGAGAGCCATGCTGTATGTTTCCCTTCAGAAATGGAGTTAAATCCCATGCGATGAATCTTCCTACAAGAAAGACTTCAATTCAGGTAAGGGCAGTCACTTTTCTGCTCAAACGAACTACATCGTTCAAGAAGCTCACACGTTTCTCATCTTAACTGACAAGCATTGGATGTTAGATGGTCAGTGCTTTGTATCAGTTTCAGAAGCAGATTTGGACTACATATGGTCCATATGTGTAGGAAACACCGTTCTTTTATTCTGGGCACACTCAGATTTCCTGCTGTATTAGAGACTCTAGTAAGCAAGATTGTGCTTCTCGCTCTAAAGCAGAGTGTGATCCATGGATGAGAACACTGCTGTGTGTTTCCCTTCAGAAATGGACTTAAATCCCAGGCTCTGTGTCTTACTACAAGCAAGATTTCATATCAGGTAAGGGCAGTCACTTTTCAGTTGAAAGGAACTACATCATTCACTAAGGTCACACGTTTCTCATCTTAACTGACAAGCATTGGATGTTAGAGGACCAGTGCTTTCTATCACTTTCAGAAGCAGAGTTGGACTAGATATGGTCCGTATGTGTAGGAAACACGGTTCTTTTGTTCTCAGCAAACTCACGTTTCCTGCTGTCTTAGAGACTCTAGAAAGCGCAATCATGCTTCTTGTTCTAAAGTAGAGTGTGATCAATGGATGAGAACACTGCTGTGTGTTTCACTTCAGAAATGGAGTTAAATCCCATGCTCTGAGTCTTCCTACAAGCAAGACTTCGTTTCAGGTAAGGGCAGTCACTTTTCTGCTCAAACGAACTACATCTTTCACGAAGCTCACACGTTTCTCATCTTAACTGACAAGCATTGGATGTTAGAGGACCAGTGCATTCTATCAGTTTCAGAAGAATATTTGGATTACATATTGTCCTTATGTGTAGGAAACACCCTTCTTTTCTTCTGGGCACTCTCAGATTTCCTGGTGTATTAGAGAATCTAGAAAGCAAGAGTGTGCTTCTCGCTCTAAAGCAGTGTGTGATCCATGGATGAGAACTATGCTGTGTGTTTCCCTTCAGAAATGGACTTAAATCCCAGGCTCTGTGTCTCCCTACAAGCAAGACTTCGTTTCAGGTAAGGGCAGTCACTTTTCTGCTCAAAGGAACTACATCATTCACTAAGCTCACACGTTTCTCATCTTAACTGACAAGCATTGGATGTTAGAGGACCAGTGCTTTGTATCAGTTTCAGAAGCAGAGTTGGACTAGATATGGTCCGTATGTGTAGGAAACACCGTTCTTTTCTTCTCAGCACACTCATGTTTCCTGCTGTCTTAGAGACTCTAGAAAGCAAGAGCGTGTTTCTTGTTCTAAAGCAGAGTGTGATCAATGGATGAGACAATGTTGTGTGTTTCTCTTCAGAAATGTAGTTAAATTCCATGCTCTGAGTCTCCCTACAAGCAAGACTTCGTTTCAGGTAAGGGCTGTCACTTTTCTGCTCAAAGGAACTACATCCTTCACGAAGCTCACACGTTTCTCATCTTAACTGACAACCATTGGATGTTAGAGGACCAGTGCTTTGTATCAGGTTCAGAAGCAGATTTGGACTACATATGGTCCATATGTGTAGGAAACACCGTTCTTTTGTTCCTGGCACACTCAGATTTCCTGCTGTATTAGAGATTCTATAAAGCAAGAGTGTGCTTCTCGCTCTAAAGCAGAGTGTGATCCATGGATGAGAACTATGCTGTGTGTTTCCCTTCAGAAATGGACTTAAACCCCAGGCTCTGTGTCTTCCTACAAGCAAGACTTCGTTTCAGGTAAGGGCAGTCACTTTTCAGCTCAAACGAACTACATCGTTCACTGAGCTCACACATTTCTCATTTTAACAGACAAGCATTGGGTGTTAGAGGACCAGTGCTTTGTATCAGTTTCAGAAGCAGATTTGGACTACATATGGTCCATATGTGTAGGAAACACCCTTCTTTTGTTCTGGGCACACTCAGATTTCCTGCTGTATTAGAGACTCTAGAAAGCAAGAGCGTGCTTCTTGCTATAAAGCAGCGTGTGATCCATTGATGAAAACCATGCTGTATGTTTCCCTTCAGAAATGGAGTTAAATCCCAGACTCTGTGTCTTCCTACAGGCAAGACTTCGTTTCAGGTAAGGGCAGTCACTTTTCAGCTCAAACGAACTACATCATTCACGAAGCTCACACGTTTCTCATCTTAACAGACAAGCATTGGATTTTAGAGGACCCGTGCTTTGTATCAGTTTCAGATGCAGAGATGGACTATATAATGTCCGTAATTGTAGGAAACACCATTCTTTTGATCTCAGCACACTCACATTTCTTGCTGTCTTAGAGACTCTAGAAAGCAAGGGCGTGCTTCTTGTTCTAAAGCAGAGTGTGATCAATGGATGATTATACGGCTGTGTGTTTTACTTCAGAAATGGAGTTAAATCCCAGGCTCTGAATCTTCCTACAAGCAAGACTTCAATTCAGGTAAGGGCAGTCACTTTTCTGCTCAAACGAACTACATCGTTCACGACGCTCACACGTTTCTCATCTTAACTGACAAGCATTGGATGTTAGATGGTCAGTGCTTTGTATCAGTTTCAGAAGCAGATTTGGACTACATATGGTCCATATGTGTAGGAAACACCGTTCTTTTGTTCTGGGCACACTCAGATTTCCTGCTGTATTAGAGACTCTAGTAAGCAAGATTGTGCTTCTCGCTCTAAAGCAGAGTGTGATCCATGGATCAGAAAACTGCTGTGTGTTTCCCTTCAGAAATGGACTTAAATCCCAGCCTCTGTGTCTTACTACAAGCAAGACTTCGTATCAGGTAAGGGCAGTCACTTTTCAGTTCAAAGGAACTACATCATTCACTAAGGTCACACGTTTCTCATCTTGACTGACAAGCATTGGATGATAGAGGACCAGTGCTTTGTATCACTTTCAGAAGCAGAGTTGGATAGATATGGTCCGTATGTGTAGGAAACACCGTTCTTTTGTTCTCAGCACACGCACGTTTCCTGCTGTCTTAGAGACTTTAGAAAGCAATAGCGTGCTTCTCGCTCTAAAGCAGAGTGTGAACTATGGATGAGAACTATGCTGTATGTTTCCGTTCCGAAATGTAGTTAAATCCCAGACTCTGTGTCTTCCTACAGGCAAGACTTCATTTCAGGTAAGGGCAGTCACTTTTCCGCTCAAACGAAGTACATCATTCACGAAGCTCACACGATTCTCAACTTAACAGACAAGCATTGGATTTTAGAGGACCAGGGCTTTGTATCAGTTTCAGATGCAGAGTTGGACTATATAATGTCTGTAAGGGTAGGAAACACTGTTCTTTTGTTCTCAGCACACTCACATTTCCTGCTGTATTAGAGACTCTAGAAAGCAAGAGCATGCTTCTTGTTCTAAAGCAGAGTTTGATCAATGGATGATTACACGGCTGTGAGTTTTACTTCAGAAATGGAGTTAAATCCCAGGCTCTGAGTCTTCCTACAAGGAAGACTTCAATTCAGGTAAGGGCAGTTACTTTTCTGCTCAAACGAACTACACCGTTCACGAAGCTCACACGTTTCTCATCTTAACTGACAAGCATTGGATGTAAGATGGTCAGTGCTTTGTATCAGTTTCAGAAGCAGATTTGGACTACATATGGTAAATATGTGTAGGAAACACCCTTCTTTTGTTCTGGGCACACTCAGATTTCCTGCTGTATTAGAGACTCTTCAAAGCAAGAGTGGGCTTCTCGCTCTAAAGCAGAGTGTGATCCATGGATGAGAACTATGCTGTGTGTTTCCCTTCAGAAATGGACTTAAATCCCAGGCTCTGTGTCTTACTACAAGCAAGACTTCGTTTCAGGTAAGGGCAGTCACTTTTCAGTTGAAAGGAACTACATCATTCACTAAGGTCACACGTTTCTCATCTTAACTGACAAGCATTGGATGTTAGAGGACCAGTGCTTTGTATCACTTTCAGAAGCAGAGTTGGACTAGATATGGTCCGTATGTGTAGGAACACCGTTCTTTTGTTCTCAGCACACTCACGTTTCCTGCTGGCTTAGAGACTTTAGAAAGCAAGAGCGTGCTTCTCGCTCTAAAGCAGAGTGTGATCCATGGATGAGAACTATGCTGTGTGTTTCCCTTCAGAAATGGAGTTAAATCCCAGGCTCTTTGTCTTCCTACAGCAAGACTTCGTTTCAGGTAAGGGCAGTCACTTTCCAGCTCAAACGAACTACATCCTTCACTGAGCTCACACGTTTCTCATCTTAACAAACAAGCATTGGATGTTAGAGGACCAGTGCATTGTATCAGTTTCAGAAGAAGATTTGGACTACATATAGCCATATGTGTAGGAAACACCCTTCTTTTGTTCTGGGCACACTCAGATTTCCTGGTGTATTAGAGAATCTAGAAAGCAAGAGTGTGCTTCTCGCTCTAAAGCAGAGTGTGATCCATGGATGAGAACTATGCTGTGTGTTTCCCTTCAGAAATGGAGTTAAATCCCAGGCTCTGAGTCTTCCTACAAGCAAGACTTCGTTTCAGGTAAGGGCAGTCACTTTTCAGTTCAAAGGAACTACATCATTCACTAAGCTCACAAGTTTCTCATCTTAACTGACAAGCATTGGATGTTAGAGGACCAGTGCTTTGTATCACTTTCAGAAGCAGAGTTGGACTAGATATGGTCCCTATGTGTAGGAACACCGTTCTTTTGTTCTCAGCACACTCACGTTTCCTGCTGGTGTAGAGACTTTAGAAAGCAAGAGCGTGCTTCTCGCTTTAAAGCAGAGTGTGATCCACAGATGAGAACTATGCTGTGTGTTTCCCTTCAGAAATGGAGTTAAATCCAATGCCCTGAGTCTCCCTACAAGCAAGACTTTGTTTCTGGTAAGGGCTGTCACTTTTCTGCTCAAAGGAACTACATCCTTCACGAAGCTCACACGTTTCTCATCTTAACTGACAACCATTGGATGTTAGAGGACCAGTGCATTGTATCAGTTTCAGAAGAAGATTTGGACTACATATAGTCCGTATGTGTAGGAAACACCGTTCTTTTGTTCTGGGCACACTCAGATTTCCTGCTGTATTAGAGAATCTAGAAAGCAAGAGGGTGCTTCTTGCTCTAAAGCAGAGTGTGATCCATGGATGAGAACTATGCTGTGTGTTTCCCTTCAGAAATGGAGTTAAATCCAATGCCCTGAGTCTCCCTACAAGCAAGACTTCGTTTCAGGTAAGGGCAGTCACTTTTCTGCTCAAACGAACTACATCGTTCACGAAGCTCAAACGTTTCTCATCTTAATTGACAAGCATTGGCTGTTAGAGGACCACTGCTTTGTATCAGTTTCAGAAGAAGAGTTGGACTAGATATCGTCCGTATGTGTAGGAAACACCGTTCTTTTCTTCTCAGCACACTCACATTTCCTGCTGGCTTAGAGACTTTAGAAAGCAAGAGCGTGCTTCTCGCTCTAAAGCAGAGTGGGATCCATGGATGAGAACTATGCTGTGTGTTTCCCTTCAGAAATGGAGTTAAATCCCAGTTCTGTGTGTTCTTACAAGCAAGACTTCGTTTCAGGTAAGGGCAGTCACTTTTCAGCTCAAACGAACTACATCCTTCACTGAGCTCACACATTTCTCATCTTAACAGACAAGCATTGGATGTTAGAGGACCAGTGCTTTGTATCACTTTCAGAAGCAGAGTTGGACTAGATATGGTCCGTATGTGTAGGAACACCGTTCTTTTGTTCTCAGCACACTCACGTTTCCTGCTGTCTTAGAGACTTTAGAAAGCAAGAGCGTGCTTCTCGCTCTAAAGCAGAGTGTGAACCATGGATGAGACCTATGCTGTATGTTTCCGTTCAGAAATGGAGTTAAATCCCAGACTCTGTGTCGTCCTACAGGCAAGACTTCCTTTCAGGTAAGGGCAGTCACTTTTCAGCTCAAACGAACTACATCATTCACGAAGCTCACACGTTTCTCATCTTAAGAGACAAGCATTGGATTTTAGAGGACCAGTGTTTTGTATCAGTTTCAGATGCAGAGTTGGACTATATAATGTCCGTAAGGGTAGGAAACACCGTTCTTTTGTTCTCAGCACACTCACATTTCCTGCTGGCTTAGAGACTTTAGAAAGCAAGAGCGTGCTTCTCGCTCTAAAGCAGAGTGTGAGCCATGGATGAGAACTATGCTGTGTGTTTCCCTTCAGAAATGGAGTTAAATCCCAGGCTCTTTGTCTTCCTACAAGCAAGACTTCGTTTCAGGTAAGGGCAGTCACTTTCCAGCTCAAACGAACTACATCCTTCATTGAGCTCACACGTTTATCATCTTAACAGACAAGCATTGGATGTTGGAGGACCAGTGCATTGTATCAGTTTCAGAAGAAGATTTGGACTACATATAGTCAGTATGTGTAGGAAACACCGTTCTTTTGTTCTGGGCACACTCAGATTTCCTGCTGTATTAGAGACTCTAGAAAGCAAGAGCGTGCTTCTTGCTCTAAAGCAGAGTGTGATCCATTGATGAGAGCCATGCTGTATGTTTCCCTTCAGAAATGGAGTTAAATCCCATGCGATGAATCTTCCTACAAGAAAGACTTCAATTCAGGTAAGGGCAGTCACTTTTCTGCTCAAACGAACTACATCGTTCACGAAGCTCACACGTTTCTCATCTTAACTGACAAGCATTGGATGTTAGATGGTCAGTGCTTTGTATCAGTTTCAGAAGCAGATTTGGACTACATATGGTCCATATGTGTAGGAAACACCGTTCTTTTATTCTGGGCACACTCAGATTTCCTGCTGTATTAGAGACTCTAGTAAGCAAGATTGTGCTTCTCGCTCTAAAGCAGAGTGTGATCCATGGATGAGAACTATGCTGTGTGTTTCCCTTCAGAAATGGACTTAAATCCCAGGCTCTGTGTCTTCCTACAAGCAAGACTTCGTTTCAGGTAAGGGCAGTCACTTTTCAGCTCAAACGAACTACATCGTTCACTGAGCTCACACATTTCTCATCTTAACAGACAAGCATTGGGTGTTAGAGGACCAGTGCTTTGTATCAGTTTCAGAAGCAGATTTGGACTACATATGGTCCATATGTGTAGGAAACACCCTTCTTTTGTTCTGGGCACACTCAGATTTCCTGCTGTATTAGAGACTCTAGTAAGCAAGATTGTGCTTCTCGCTCTAAATCAGAGTGTGATCCATGGATGAGAACACTGCTGTGTGTTTCCCTTCAGAAATGGACTTAAATCCCAGGCTCTGTGTCTTACTACAAGCAAGATTTCGTATCAGGTAAGGGCAGTCACTTTTCAGTTGAAAGGAACTACATCATTCACTAAGGTCACACGTTTCTCATCTTAACTGACAAGCATTGGATGTTAGAGGACCAGTGCTTTGTATCACTTTCAGAAGCAGAGTTGGACTAGATATGGTCCGTATGTGTAGGAAACACCGTTCTTTGTTCTCAGCAAACTCACGTTTCCTGCTGTCTTAGAGACTCTAGAAAGCGCAATCATGCTTCTTGTTCTAAAGCAGAGTGTGATCAATGGATGAGAACACTGCTGTGTGTTTCACTTCAGAAATGGAGTTAAATCCCATGCTCTGAGTCTTCCTACAAGCAAGACTTCGTTTCAGGTAAGGGCAGTCACTTTTCTGCTCAAACGAACTACATCTTTCACGAAGCTCACACGTTTCTCATCTTAACTGACAAGCATTGGATGTTAGAGGACCAGTGCATTCTATCAGTTTCAGAAGAATATTTGGATTACATATTGTCCTTATGTGTAGGAAACACCCTTCTTTTGTTCTGGGCACTCTCAGATTTCCTGGTGTATTAGAGAATCTAGAAAGCAAGAGTGTGCTTCTCGCTCTAAAGCAGAGTGTGATCCATGGATGAGAACTATGCTGTGTGTTTCCCTTCAGAAATGGACTTAAATCCCAGGCTCTGTGTCTTACTACAAGCAAGACTTCGTTTCAGGTAAGGGCAGTCACTTTTCAGTTCAAAGGAACTACATCATTCACTAAGCTCACACGTTTCTCATCTTAACTGACAAGCATTGGATGTTAGAGGACCAGTGCTTTGTATCAGTTTCAGAAGCAGAGTTGGACTAGATATGGTCCGTATGTGTAGGAAACACCGTCCTTTCCTCTCAGCACACTCATGTTTCCTGCTGTCTTAGAGACTCTAGAAAGCAAGAGCGTGTTTCTTGTTCTAAAGCAGAGTGTGATCAATGGATGAGACAATGTTGTGTGTTTCTCTTCAGAAATGTAGTTAAATTCCATGCTCTGAGTCTCCCTACAAGCAAGACTTCGTTTCAGGTAAGGGCTGTCACTTTTCTGCTCAAAGGAACTACATCCTTCACGAAGCTCACACGTTTCTCATCTTAACTGACAACCATTGGATGTTAGAGGACCAGTGCTTTGTATCAGTTTCAGAAGCAGATTTGGACTACATATGGTCCATATGTGTAGGAAACACCGTTCTTTTGTTCCTGGCACACTCAGATTTCCTGCTGTATTAGAGATTCTATAAAGCAAGAGTGTGCTTCTCGCTCTAAAGCAGAGTGTGATCCATGGATGAGAACTATGCTGTGTGTTTCCCTTCAGAAATGGACTTAAATCCCAGGCTCTGTGTCTTCAGACAAGCAAGACTTCGTTTCAGGTAAGGGCAGTCACTTTTCAGCTCAAACGAACTACATCGTTCACTGAGCTCACACATTTCTCATCTTAACAGACAAGCATTGGGTGTTAGAGGACCAGTGCTTTGTATCAGTTTCAGAAGCAGATTTGGACTACATATGGTCCATATGTGTAGGAAACACCCTTCTTTTGTTCTGGGCACACTCAGATTTCCTGCTGTATTAGAGACTCTAGAAAGCAAGAGCGTGCTTCTTGCTCTAAAGCAGAGTGTGATCCATTGATGAAAACCATGCTGTATGTTTCCCTTCAGAAATGGAGTTAAATCCCAGACTCTGTGTCTTCCTACAGGCAAGACTTCGTTTCAGGTAAGGGCAGTCACTTTTCAGCTCAAACGAACTATATCATTCACGAAGCTCACACGTTTCTCATCTTAACAGACAAGCATTGGATTTTAGAGGACCCGTGCTTTGTATCAGTTTCAGATGCAGAGTTGGACTATATAATGTCCGTAATTGTAGGAAACACCATTCTTTTGATCTCAGCACACTCACATTTCTTGCTGTCTTAGAGACTCTAGAAAGCAAGGGCGTGCTTCTTGTTCTAAAGCAGAGTGTGATCAATGGATGATTATACGGCTGTGTGTTTTACTTCAGAAATGGAGTTAAATCCCAGGCTCTGAATCTTCCTACAAGCAAGACTTCAATTCAGGTAAGGGCAGTCACTTTTCTGCTCAAACGAACTACATCGTTCAAGACGCTCACACGTTTCACATCTTAACTGACAAGCATTGGATGTTAGATGGTCAGTGCTTTGTATCAGTTTCAGAAGCAGATTTGGACTACATATGGTCCATATGTGTAGGAAACACCGTTCTTTTGTTCTGGGCACACTCAGATTTCCTGCTGTATTAGAGACTCTAGTAAGCAAGATTGTGCTTCTCGCTCTAAAGCAGAGTGTGATCCATGGATGAGAACACTGCTGTGTGTTTCCCTTCAGAAATGGACTTAAATCCCAGGCTCTGTGTCTTACTACAAGCAAGACTTCGTATCAGGTAAGGGCAGTCACTTTTCAGTTCAAAGGAACTACATCATTCACTAAGGTCACACGTTTCTCATCTTGACTGACAAGCATTGGATGATAGAGGACCAGTGCTTTGTATCACTTTCAGAAGCAGAGTTGGATAGATATGGTCCGTATGTGTAGGAAACACCGTTCTTTTGTTCTCAGCACACGCACGTTTCCTGCTGTCTTAGAGACTTTAGAAAGCAATAGCGTGCTTCTCGCTCTAAAGCAGAGTGTGTACTATGGATGAGAACTATACTGTATGTTTCCGTTCAGAAATGTAGTTAAATCCCAGACTCTGTGTCTTCCTACAGGCAAGACTTCTTTCAGGTAAGGGCAGTCACTTTTCCGCTCAAACGAAGTACATCATTCACGAAGCTCACACGTTTCTCTTCTTAACAGACAAGCATTGATTTTAGAGGACCAGGGCTTTGTATCAGTTTCAGATGCAGAGTTGGACTATATAATGTCCGTAACGGTAGGAAACACTGTTCTTTTGTTCTCAGCACACTCACATTTCCTGCTGTCTTAGAGACTCTAGAAAGCAAGAGCGTGCTTCTTGTTCTAAAGCAGAGTTTGATCAATGGATGATTACACGGCTGTGAGTTTTACTTCAGAAATGGAGTTAAATCCCAGGCTCTGAGTCCTCCTACAAGGAAGACTTCAATTCAGGTAAGGGCAGTTACTTTTCTGCTCAAACGAACTACACCGTTCACGAAGCTCACCTGTTTCTCATCTTAACTGACAAGCATTGGATGTAAGATGGTCAGTGCTTTGTATCAGTTTCAGAAGCAGATTTGGACTACATATGGTAAATATGTGTAGGAAACACCCTTCTTTTGTTCTGGGCACACTCAGATTTCCTGCTGTATTAGAGACTCTACAAAGCAAGAGTGGGCTTCTCGCTCTAAAGCAGAGTGTGATCCATGGATGAGAACTATGCTGTGTGTTTCCCTTCAGAAATGGACTTAAATCCCAGGCTCTGTGTCTTACTACAAGCAAGACTTCGTTTCAGGTAAGGGCAGTCACTTTTCAGTTGAAAGGAACTACATCATTCACTAAGGTCACACGTTTCTCATCTTAACTGACAAGCATTGGATGTTAGAGGACCAGTGCTTTGTATCACTTTCAGAAGCAGAGTTGGACTAGATATGGTCCGTATGTGTAGGAACACCGTTCTTTTGTTCTCAGCACACTCACGTTTCCTGCTGGCTTAGAGAATTTAGAAAGCAAGAGCGTGCTTCTCGCTCTAAAGCAGAGTGTGATCCATGGATGAGAACTATGCTGTGTGTTTCCCTTCAGAAATGGAGTTAAATCCCAGGCTCTTTGTCTTCCTACAGCAAGACTTCGTTGCAGGTAAGTGCAGTCACTTTCCAGCTCAAACGAACTACATCCTTCACTGAGCTCACACGTTTCTCATCTTAACAAACAAGCATTGGATGTTAGAGGACCAGTGCATTGTATCAGTTTCAGAAGAAGATTTGGACTACATATAGCCATATGTGTAGGAAAAACCCTTCTTTTGTTCTGGGCACACTCAGATTTCCTGGTGTATTAGAGAATCTAGAAAGCAAGAGTGTGCTTCTCGCTCTAAAGCAGAGTGTGATCCATGGATGAGAACTATGCTGTGTGTTTCCCTTCAGAAATGGAGTTAAATCCCAGGCTCTGAGTCTTCCTACAAGCAAGACTTCGTTTCAGGTAAGGGCAGTCACTTTTCAGTTCAAAGGAACTACATCATTCACTAAGCTCACACGTTTCTCATCTTAACTGACAAGCATTGGATGTTAGAGGACCAGTGCTTTGTATCAGTTTCAGAAGCAGAGTTGGACTAGATATGGTCCCTATGTGTAGGAACACCGTTCTTTTGTTCTCAGCACACTCACGTTTCCTGCTGGTGTAGAGACTTTAGAAAGCAAGAGCGTGCTTCTCGCTTTAAAGCAGAGTGTGATCCACGGATGAGAACTATGCTGTGTGTTTCCCTTCAGAAATGGAGTTAAAATCCAGGCTCTGTGTCTTCCTACAGGCAAGACTTCGTTTCAGGTAAGGGCAGTCACTTTTCTGCTCAAACGAACTACATCGTTCACGAAGCTCAAACGTTTCTCATCTTAATTGACAAGCATTGGCTGTTAGAGGACCACTGCTTTGTATCAGTTTCAGAAGAAGAGTTGGACTAGATATCGTCCGTATGTGTAGGAAACACCGTTCTTTTCTTCTCAGCACACTCACATTTCCTGCTGGCTTAGAGACTTTAGAAAGCAAGAGCGTGCTTCTCGCTCTAAAGCAGAGTGGGATCCATGGATGAGAACTATGTTGTGTGTTTCCCTTCAGAAATGGAGTTAAATCCCAGGTCTGTGTGTTCTTACAAGCAAGACTTCGTTTCAGGTAAGGGCAGTCACTTTTCAGCTCAAACGAACTACATCCTTCACTGAGCTCACACGTTTCTCATCTTAACAGACAAGCATTGGATGTTAGAGGACCAGTGCTTTGTATCACTTTCAGAAGCAGAGTTGGACTATATATGGTCCGTATGTGTAGGAACACCGTTCTTTTGTTCTCAGCACACTCACGTTTCCTGCTGTCTTAGAGACTTTAGAAAGCAAGAGCGTGCTTCTCGCTCTAAAGCAGAGTGTGAACCATGGATGAGACCTATGCTGTATGTTTCCGTTCAGAAATGGAGTTAAATCCCAGACTCTGTGTCTTCCTACAGGCAAGACTTCCTTTCAGGTAAGGGCAGTCACTTTTCAGCTCAAACGAACTACATCATTCACGAAGCTCACACGTTTCTCATCTTAAGAGACAAGCATTGGATTTTAGAGGACCAGTGTTTTGTATCAGTTTTAGATGCAGAGTTGGACTATATAATGTCCGTAAGGGTAGGAAACACCGTTCTTTTGTTCTCAGCACACTCACGTTTCCTGCTGGCTTAGAGACTTTAGAAAGCAAGAGCGTGCTTCTCGCTCTAAAGCAGAGTGTGAGCCATGGATGAGAACTATGCTGTGTGTTTCCCTTCAGAAATGGAGTTAAATCCCAGGCTCTTTGTCTTCCTACAAGCAAGACTTCGTTTCAGGTAAGGGCTGTCACTTTCCAGCTCAAACGAACTACATCCTTCATTGAGCTCACACGTTTATCATCTTAACAGACAAGCATTGGATGTTGGAGGACCAGTGCATTGTAGCAGTTTCAGAAGAAGGTTTGGACTACATATAGTCAGTATGTGTAGGAAACACCGTTCTTTTGTTCTGGGCACACTCAGATTTCCTACTATATTAGAGACTCTAGAAAGCAAGAGCGTGCTTCTTGCTCTAAAGCAGAGTGTGATCCATGGATGAGAACACTGCTGTGTGTTTCCCTTCAGAAATGGACTTAAATCCCAGGCTCTGTGTCTTACTACAAGCAAGACTTCGTATCAGGTAAGGGCAGTCACTTTTCAGTTCAAAGGAACTACATCATTCACTAAGGTCACACGATTCTCATCTTAACTGACAAGCATTGGATGTTAGAGGACCAGTGCTTTGTATCACTTTCAGAAGCAGAGTTGGACTAGATATGGTCCGTATGTGTAGGAAACACCGTTCTTTTGTTCTCAGCAAACTCACGTTTCCTGCTGTCTTAGAGACTCTAGAAAGCACAATCATGCTTCTTGTTCTAAAGCAGAGTGTGATCAATGGATGAGAACACTGCTGTGTGTTTCACTTCAGAAATGGAGTTAAATCCCATGCTCTGAGTCTTCCTACAAGCAAGACTTCGTTTCAGGTAAGGGCAGTTACTTTTCTGCTCAAACGAACTACATCTTTCACGAAGCTCACACGTTTCTCATCTTAACTGACAAGCATTGGATGTTAGAGGACCAGTGCATTCTATCAGTTTCAGAAGAAGATTTGGATTACATATTGTCCTTAAGTGTAGGAAACACCCTTCTTTTGTTCTGGGCACTCTCAGATTTCCTGGTGTATTAGAGAATCTAGAAAGCAAGAGTGTGCTTCTCGCTCTAAAGCAGAGTGTGATCCATGGATGAGAACTATGCTGTGTGTTTCCCTTCAGAAATGGACTTAAATCCCAGGCTCTGTGTCTTACTACAAGCAAGACTTCGTTTCAGGTAAAGGCAGTCACTTTTCAGTTCAAAGGAACTACATCATTCACTAAGCTCACACGTTTCTCATCTTAACTGACAAGCATTGGATGTTAGAGGACCAGTGCTTTGTATCACTTTCAGAAGCAGAGTTGTACTAGATATGGTCCGTATGTGTAGGAACACCGTTCTTTTGTTCTCAGCACACTCACGTTTCCTGCTGGCTTAGAGACTTTAGAAAGCAAGTGCGTGCTTCTCGCTCTAAAGCAGAGTGTGATCGATGGATGAGAACTATGCTGTGTGTTTCCTTTCAGAAATGGAGTTAAATCCCTGGCTCTTTGTCTTCCTACAGCAAGACTTCGTTTCAGGTAAGGGCTGTCACTTTTCAGCTCAAACGAACTACATCGTTCACTGAGCTCACACATTTCTCATCTTAACAGACAAGCATTGGGTGTTAGAGGACCAGTGCTTTGTATCAGTTTCAGAAGCAGAGTTGGACTAGATATGGTCCGTACATTTAGGAAACACCGTTCTTTTGTTCTCAGCACACTCACGTTTCCTGCTGTTTTAGAGACTCTAGAGAGCAAGAGCGTGCTTCTTGTTCTAAAGCAGAGTGTGATCCATGGATGAGAACTATGCTGTGTGTTTCCCTTCAGAAATGGAGTGAAATCCCAGGATCTGAGTCTTCCTACAAGCAAGACTTCAATTCAGGTAAGGGCAGTCACTTTTCTGCTCAAACTAACTACATCGTTCACGAAGCTCACACGTTTCTCATCTTAACTGACAAGCATTGGATGTTAGATGGTCAGTGCTTTGTATCAGTTTCAGAAGCAGATTTGGACTACATATGGTCCATATGTGTAGGAAACACCGTTCTTTTGTTGTGGGCACACTCAGATTTCCTGCTGTATTAGAGACTCTAGAAAGCAAGAGCGTGCTTCTTGCTCTAAAGCAGAGTGTGATCCATTGATGAAAACCATGCTGTATGTTTCCCTTCAGAAATGGAGTTAAATCCCAGACTCTGTGTCTTCCTACAGGCAAGACTTCGTTTCAGGTAAGGGCAGTCACTTTTCAGCTCAAACGAACTACATCATTCAAGAAGCTCATACGTTTCTCATCTTAACAGACAAGCATTGGATTTTAGAGGACCCGTGCTTTGTATCAGTTTCAGATGCAGAGTTGGACTATATAATGTCCGTAATTGTAGGAAACACCATTCTTTTGATCTCAGCACACTCACATTTCCTGCTGTCTTAGAGACTCTAGAAAGCAAGGGCGTGCTTCTTGTTCTAAAGCAGAGTGTGTTCAATGGATGATTACACTGCTGTGTGTTTTACTTCAGAAATGGAGTTAAATCCCAGGCTCTGAATCTACCTACAAGCAAGACTTCAACTCAGGTAAGGGCAGTCACTTTTCTGCTCAAACGAACTACATCGTTCACGACGCTCACATGATTCTCATCTTAACTGACAAGCATTGGATGTTAGATGGTCAGTGCTTTGTATCAGTTTCAGAAGCAGATTTGGACTACATATGGTCCATATGTGTAGGAAACACCGTTCTTTTGTTCTGGGCACACTCATATTTCCTGCTGTATTAGATACTCTAGTAAGCAAGATTGTGCTTCTCGCTCTAAAGCAGAGTGTGATCCATGGATGAGAACACTGCTGTGTGTTTCCCTTCAGAAATGGACTTAAATCCCAGGCTCTGTGTCTTACTACAAGCAAGACTTCGTATCAGGTAAGGGCAGTCACTTTTCAGTTCAAAGGAACTACATCATTCACTAAGGTCACACGTTTCTCATCTTGACTGACAAGCATTGGATGATAGAGGACCAGTGCTTTGTATCACTTTCAGAAGCAGAGTTGGATAGATATGGTCCGTATGTGTAGGAAACACCGTTCTTTTGTTCTCAGCACACGCACGTTTCCTGCTGTCTTAGAGACTTTAGAAAGCAATAGCGTGCTTCTCGCTCTAAAGCAGAGTGTGTACTATGGATGAGAACTATACTGTATGTTTCCGTTCAGAAATGTAGTTAAATCCCAGACTCTGTGTCTTCCTACAGGCAAGACTTCTTTCAGGTAAGGGCAGTCACTTTTCCGCTCAAACGAAGTACATCATTCACGAAGCTCACACGTTTCTCTTCTTAACAGACAAGCATTGATTTTAGAGGACCAGGGCTTTGTATCAGTTTCAGATGCAGAGTTGGACTATATAATGTCCGTAACGGTAGGAAACACTGTTCTTTTGTTCTCAGCACACTCACATTTCCTGCTGTCTTAGAGACTCTAGAAAGCAAGAGCGTGCTTCTTGTTCTAAAGCAGAGTTTGATCAATGGATGATTACACGGCTGTGAGTTTTACTTCAGAAATGGAGTTAAATCCCAGGCTCTGAGTCCTCCTACAAGGAAGACTTCAATTCAGGTAAGGGCAGTTACTTTTCTGCTCAAACGAACTACACCGTTCACGAAGCTCACCTGTTTCTCATCTTAACTGACAAGCATTGGATGTAAGATGGTCAGTGCTTTGTATCAGTTTCAGAAGCAGATTTGGACTACATATGGTAAATATGTGTAGGAAACACCCTTCTTTTGTTCTGGGCACACTCAGATTTCCTGCTGTATTAGAGACTCTACAAAGCAAGAGTGGGCTTCTCGCTCTAAAGCAGAGTGTGATCCATGGATGAGAACTATGCTGTGTGTTTCCCTTCAGAAATGGACTTAAATCCCAGGCTCTGTGTCTTACTACAAGCAAGACTTCGTTTCAGGTAAGGGCAGTCACTTTTCAGTTGAAAGGAACTACATCATTCACTAAGGTCACACGTTTCTCATCTTAACTGACAAGCATTGGATGTTAGAGGACCAGTGCTTTGTATCACTTTCAGAAGCAGAGTTGGACTAGATATGGTCCGTATGTGTAGGAACACCGTTCTTTTGTTCTCAGCACACTCACGTTTCCTGCTGGCTTAGAGAATTTAGAAAGCAAGAGCGTGCTTCTCGCTCTAAAGCAGAGTGTGATCCATGGATGAGAACTATGCTGTGTGTTTCCCTTCAGAAATGGAGTTAAATCCCAGGCTCTTTGTCTTCCTACAGCAAGACTTCGTTGCAGGTAAGTGCAGTCACTTTCCAGCTCAAACGAACTACATCCTTCACTGAGCTCACACGTTTCTCATCTTAACAAACAAGCATTGGATGTTAGAGGACCAGTGCATTGTATCAGTTTCAGAAGAAGATTTGGACTACATATAGCCATATGTGTAGGAAAAACCCTTCTTTTGTTCTGGGCACACTCAGATTTCCTGGTGTATTAGAGAATCTAGAAAGCAAGAGTGTGCTTCTCGCTCTAAAGCAGAGTGTGATCCATGGATGAGAACTATGCTGTGTGTTTCCCTTCAGAAATGGAGTTAAATCCCAGGCTCTGAGTCTTCCTACAAGCAAGACTTCGTTTCAGGTAAGGGCAGTCACTTTTCAGTTCAAAGGAACTACATCATTCACTAAGCTCACACGTTTCTCATCTTAACTGACAAGCATTGGATGTTAGAGGACCAGTGCTTTGTATCAGTTTCAGAAGCAGAGTTGGACTAGATATGGTCCCTATGTGTAGGAACACCGTTCTTTTGTTCTCAGCACACTCACGTTTCCTGCTGGTGTAGAGACTTTAGAAAGCAAGAGCGTGCTTCTCGCTTTAAAGCAGAGTGTGATCCACGGATGAGAACTATGCTGTGTGTTTCCCTTCAGAAATGGAGTTAAAATCCAGGCTCTGTGTCTTCCTACAGGCAAGACTTCGTTTCAGGTAAGGGCAGTCACTTTTCTGCTCAAACGAACTACATCGTTCACGAAGCTCAAACGTTTCTCATCTTAATTGACAAGCATTGGCTGTTAGAGGACCACTGCTTTGTATCAGTTTCAGAAGAAGAGTTGGACTAGATATCGTCCGTATGTGTAGGAAACACCGTTCTTTTCTTCTCAGCACACTCACATTTCCTGCTGGCTTAGAGACTTTAGAAAGCAAGAGCGTGCTTCTCGCTCTAAAGCAGAGTGGGATCCATGGATGAGAACTATGTTGTGTGTTTCCCTTCATAAATGGAGTTAAATCCCAGGTCTGTGTGTTCTTACAAGCAAGACTTCGTTTCAGGTAAGGGCAGTCACTTTTCAGCTCAAACGAACTACATCCTTCACTGAGCTCACACGTTTCTCATCTTAACAGACAAGCATTGGATGTTAGAGGACCAGTGCTTTGTATCACTTTCAGAAGCAGAGTTGGACTATATATGGTCCGTATGTGTAGGAACACCGTTCTTTTGTTCTCAGCACACTCACGTTTCCTGCTGTCTTAGAGACTTTAGAAAGCAAGAGCGTGCTTCTCGCTCTAAAGCAGAGTGTGAACCATGGATGAGACCTATGCTGTATGTTTCCGTTCAGAAATGGAGTTAAATCCCAGACTCTGTGTCTTCCTACAGGCAAGACTTCCTTTCAGGTAAGGGCAGTCACTTTTCAGCTCAAACGAACTACATCATTCACGAAGCTCACACGTTTCTCATCTTAAGAGACAAGCATTGGATTTTAGAGGACCAGTGTTTTGTATCAGTTTTAGATGCAGAGTTGGACTATATAATGTCCGTAAGGGTAGGAAACACCGTTCTTTTGTTCTCAGCACACTCACGTTTCCTGCTGGCTTAGAGACTTTAGAAAGCAAGAGCGTGCTTCTCGCTCTAAAGCAGAGTGTGAGCCATGGATGAGAACTATGCTGTGTGTTTCCCTTCAGAAATGGAGTTAAATCCCAGGCTCTTTGTCTTCCTACAAGCAAGACTTCGTTTCAGGTAAGGGCTGTCACTTTCCAGCTCAAACGAACTACATCCTTCATTGAGCTCACACGTTTATCATCTTAACAGACAAGCATTGGATGTTGGAGGACCAGTGCATTGTAGCAGTTTCAGAAGAAGGTTTGGACTACATATAGTCAGTATGTGTAGGAAACACCGTTCTTTTGTTCTGGGCACACTCAGATTTCCTACTATATTAGAGACTCTAGAAAGCAAGAGCGTGCTTCTTGCTCTAAAGCAGAGTGTGATCCATGGATGAGAACACTGCTGTGTGTTTCCCTTCAGAAATGGACTTAAATCCCAGGCTCTGTGTCTTACTACAAGCAAGACTTCGTATCAGGTAAGGGCAGTCACTTTTCAGTTCAAAGGAACTACATCATTCACTAAGGTCACACGATTCTCATCTTAACTGACAAGCATTGGATGTTAGAGGACCAGTGCTTTGTATCACTTTCAGAAGCAGAGTTGGACTAGATATGGTCCGTATGTGTAGGAAACACCGTTCTTTTGTTCTCAGCAAACTCACGTTTCCTGCTGTCTTAGAGACTCTAGAAAGCACAATCATGCTTCTTGTTCTAAAGCAGAGTGTGATCAATGGATGAGAACACTGCTGTGTGTTTCACTTCAGAAATGGAGTTAAATCCCATGCTCTGAGTCTTCCTACAAGCAAGACTTCGTTTCAGGTAAGGGCAGTTACTTTTCTGCTCAAACGAACTACATCTTTCACGAAGCTCACACGTTTCTCATCTTAACTGACAAGCATTGGATGTTAGAGGACCAGTGCATTCTATCAGTTTCAGAAGAAGATTTGGATTACATATTGTCCTTAAGTGTAGGAAACACCCTTCTTTTGTTCTGGGCACTCTCAGATTTCCTGGTGTATTAGAGAATCTAGAAAGCAAGAGTGTGCTTCTCGCTCTAAAGCAGAGTGTGATCCATGGATGAGAACTATGCTGTGTGTTTCCCTTCAGAAATGGACTTAAATCCCAGGCTCTGTGTCTTACTACAAGCAAGACTTCGTTTCAGGTAAAGGCAGTCACTTTTCAGTTCAAAGGAACTACATCATTCACTAAGCTCACACGTTTCTCATCTTAACTGACAAGCATTGGATGTTAGAGGACCAGTGCTTTGTATCACTTTCAGAAGCAGAGTTGTACTAGATATGGTCCGTATGTGTAGGAACACCGTTCTTTTGTTCTCAGCACACTCACGTTTCCTGCTGGCTTAGAGACTTTAGAAAGCAAGTGCGTGCTTCTCGCTCTAAAGCAGAGTGTGATCGATGGATGAGAACTATGCTGTGTGTTTCCTTTCAGAAATGGAGTTAAATCCCTGGCTCTTTGTCTTCCTACAGCAAGACTTCGTTTCAGGTAAGGGCTGTCACTTTTCAGCTCAAACGAACTACATCGTTCACTGAGCTCACACATTTCTCATCTTAACAGACAAGCATTGGGTGTTAGAGGACCAGTGCTTTGTATCAGTTTCAGAAGCAGAGTTGGACTAGATATGGTCCGTACATTTAGGAAACACCGTTCTTTTGTTCTCAGCACACTCACGTTTCCTGCTGTTTTAGAGACTCTAGAGAGCAAGAGCGTGCTTCTTGTTCTAAAGCAGAGTGTGATCCATGGATGAGAACTATGCTGTGTGTTTCCCTTCAGAAATGGAGTGAAATCCCAGGATCTGAGTCTTCCTACAAGCAAGACTTCAATTCAGGTAAGGGCAGTCACTTTTCTGCTCAAACTAACTACATCGTTCACGAAGCTCACACGTTTCTCATCTTAACTGACAAGCATTGGATGTTAGATGGTCAGTGCTTTGTATCAGTTTCAGAAGCAGATTTGGACTACATATGGTCCATATGTGTAGGAAACACCGTTCTTTTGTTGTGGGCACACTCAGATTTCCTGCTGTATTAGAGACTCTAGAAAGCAAGAGCGTGCTTCTTGCTCTAAAGCAGAGTGTGATCCATTGATGAAAACCATGCTGTATGTTTCCCTTCAGAAATGGAGTTAAATCCCAGACTCTGTGTCTTCCTACAGGCAAGACTTCGTTTCAGGTAAGGGCAGTCACTTTTCAGCTCAAACGAACTACATCATTCAAGAAGCTCATACGTTTCTCATCTTAACAGACAAGCATTGGATTTTAGAGGACCCGTGCTTTGTATCAGTTTCAGATGCAGAGTTGGACTATATAATGTCCGTAATTGTAGGAAACACCATTCTTTTGATCTCAGCACACTCACATTTCCTGCTGTCTTAGAGACTCTAGAAAGCAAGGGCGTGCTTCTTGTTCTAAAGCAGAGTGTGTTCAATGGATGATTACACTGCTGTGTGTTTTACTTCAGAAATGGAGTTAAATCCCAGGCTCTGAATCTACCTACAAGCAAGACTTCAACTCAGGTAAGGGCAGTCACTTTTCTGCTCAAACGAACTACATCGTTCACGACGCTCACATGATTCTCATCTTAACTGACAAGCATTGGATGTTAGATGGTCAGTGCTTTGTATCAGTTTCAGAAGCAGATTTGGACTACATATGGTCCATATGTGTAGGAAACACCGTTCTTTTGTTCTGGGCACACTCATATTTCCTGCTGTATTAGATACTCTAGTAAGCAAGATTGTGCTTCTCGCTCTAAAGCAGAGTGTGATCCATGGATGAGAACACTGCTGTGTGTTTCCCTTCAGAAATGGACTTAAATCCCAGGCTCTGTGTCTTACTACAAGCAAGACTTCGTATCAGGTAAGGGCAGTCACTTTTCAGTTCAAAGGAACTACATCATTCACTAAGGTCACACGTTTCTCATCTTGACTGACAAGCATTGGATGACAGAGGACCAGTGCTTTGTATCACTTTCATAATCAGAGTTGGATAGATATGGTCCGTATGTGTAGGAAACACCGTTCTTTTGTTCTCAGCACACTCACGTTTCCTGCTGTCTTAGAGACTTTAGAAAGCAATAGCGTGCTTCTCGCTCTAAAGCAGAGTATGAACTATGGATGAGAACTATGCTGTGTGTTTCCCTTCAGAAATGGACTTAAATCCCAGTCTCTGTGTCTTACTACAAGCAAGACTTCGTTTCAGGTAAGGGCAGTCACTTTTCAGCTCAAACGCACTACATTGTTCACTAAGCTCACATGTTTCTCATCTTAACTGACAAGCATTGGATGTTAGCGGACCAGTGCTTTGTATCACTTTCAGAAGCAGAGTTGGACTAGATATGGTGCGTAAGTGTAGGAAACACCGTTCTTTTGTTCTCAGCAAACTCACGTTTCCTGCTGTCTTAGAGACTCTAGAAAGTGCGATCGTGCTTCTTGTTCTAAAGCAGAGTGTGATCAATGGATGAGAACACTGCTGTGTGTTTCACTTCAGAAATGGAGTTAAATCCCATGCTCTGAGTCTTCCTACAAGCAAGACTTCGGTTCAGGTAAGGGCAGTCACTTTTCTGCTCAATTGAACTACATCTTTCACGAAGCTCACACGTTTCTCATCTTAACTGACAAGCATTGGATGTTAGAGGACCAGTGCATTCTATCAGTTTCAGAAGAAGATTTGGATTACATATTGTCCTTTTGTGTAGAAAACACCGTTCTTTTGTACTGGGCACACTCAGATTTCCTGCTGTATTAGAGACTCTATAAAGCTAGAGTGTGATTCTCGCTCTAAAGCAGAGTGTGATCCATGGATGAGAACTATGCTGTGTGTTTCACTTCAGAAATGGAGGTAAATCTCAGGATCTGAGACTTCCTACAAGCAAGACTTCGTTTCATGTAAGTGCAGTCACTTTTCGGCTCAAAGGAACTACATCGTTCACTGAACTCACACGTTTCTCATCTTAACAGACATGCATTGGATGTTAGAGGACCAGTGCTTTGTATCAGTTTCAGAAGAAGAGGTGGACTAGATATGGTCCGTATGTGTAGGAAACACCGTCTTTTTCTTCTCAGCACACTCATGTTTCCTGCTGTCTTAGAGACTCTAGAAAGCAAGAGCTTGCTTCTTGTTCTAAAGCAGAGTGTGATCAATGGATGAGACAATGTTGTGTGTTTATCTTCAGAAATGTAGTAAAATCCCATGCTCTGAGTCTCCCTACAAGCAAGACTTCGTTTCAGGTAAGGGCTGTCACTTTTCTGCTCAAAGGAACTACATCCTTCACGAAGCTCACACGTTTCTCATCTTAACTGACAAGCATTGGATGTTAGATGGTCAGTGCTTTGTATCAGTTTCAGAAGCAGATTTGGACTACATATGGTCCATATGTGTAGGAAACAACGTTCTTTTGTTCTGGGCACACTCAGATTTCCTGCTGTATTAGAGACTCTACAAAGCAAGAGTGTGCTTCTCGCTCTAAAGCAGAGTATGATCTATTAATGAGAACTCTGCTGTGTGTTTCCCTTCAGAATTGGACTTAAATCCCTGGCTCTGTGTCTTACTACAAGCAAGACTTCGTTTCAGGTAAGGGCAGTCACTTTTCTGCTCAAATGAACTACATCATTCACGAAGCTCACGCGTTTCTCATCTTAATAGACAAGCAATGGATGTTAGAGGACCAGTGCTTCGTATCAATTTCAGAAGAAGAGTTGGACTAGATATGGTCCATATGTGTAGGAAACACCGTTCTTTTCTTCTGGGCACACTCAGATTTCCTACTATATTAGAGACTCTAGAAAGCAAGAGTGTGCTTCTCGCTCTAAAGCAGTGTATGATCCATAGATGAGAACTATGCTGTGTGTTTCCCTTCAGAAATGGAGTTAAATCCCAGGCTCTGTGTCTTCCTACACGCAAGACTTCGTTTCAGGTAAGGGCTGTCACTTTTCAGCTCAAACGAACTACATCGTTCACTGAGCTCACACATTTCTCATCTTAACAGACAAGCATTGGATGTTAGAGGACCAGTGCTTTGTATCAGTTTCAGAAGCAGAGTTGGACTAGATATGGTCCGTATGTGTAGGAAACACCGTTCTTTTGTTCTCAGCACACTCACGTTTCCTGCTGTTTTAGAGATTCTAGAAAGCAAGAGCGTGCTTCTTGTTCTAAAGCAGAGTGTGATCCATGGATGCGAACTATGCTGTGTGTTTCCCGTGAGAAATGGAGTTAAATCCCAGGAACTGAGTCTTCCTACAAGCAAGACTTCAATTTCGATAAGGGCAGTCACTTTTCTGCTCAAACTAACTACATTGTTCACGAAGCTCACACGTTTCTCATCTTAACTGACAAGCATTGGATGTTAGACGGTCAGTGCTTTGTATCAGTTTCAGAAGCAGATTTGGACTACATATGGTCCATATGTGTAGGAAACACCGTTCTTTTGTTCTGGGCACACTCAGATTTCCTGCTGTATTAGAGATTCTAGAAAGCTAGAGTGTGCTTCTCGCTCTAAAGCAGACTGTCATCCATGGATGAGAACTATGCTGTGTGTTTCCCTTCAGAAATGGACTTAAATCCCAGGCTCTGTGTCTTACTACAAGCAAGACTTCGTTTCAGGTAACGGCAGTCTCTTTTCTGCTCAAACAAACTACATCATTCACAAAGCTCACACATTTCTCATCTTATCTGACAAGCATTGGATGTTAGAGGACCAGTGCTTTGTATCAGTTCCAGAAGAAGAGTTGGACTAGATATGGTCCGTATGTGTAGGAAACACCGTTCTTTTGTTCTCAGCACACTCACGTTTCCTGCTGTCTTAGAGACTCTAGAAAGCAAGGGCGTGCTTCTCGCTCTAAAGCAGAGTGTGATCCATGGAAGAAAACTATGCTGTGTGTTTCTCTTCAGAAAAGTACTTAAATCCAAGGCTCTATGTCTTCCTACAAGCAAGACTTCGTTTCAGGTAAGGGCAGTCACTTTTCAGCTCAAACGAACTCCATCTTTCACGGAGCTCACATGTTTCTCATCTTAACACACAAGCATTGGATGTTATAGGACCAGTGCTTTGTATCAGTTTCAGAAGCAGTGTTGGACTAGATATGGTCCGTATGTGTAGGAAACACCGTTCTTTTCTTCTCAGCACACTCACGTTTCCTGCTGTCTTAGAGACTTTAGAAAGCAAGAGCGTGCTTCTTGCTCTAAAGCAGAGTGTGATCCATGGATGAGAACTATGCTGTGTGTTTCACTTCAGAAATGGAGTTAAATCCCCGGCTCTGTGTCTTCCTACAAGCAAGACTTCGTTTCAGGTAAGGGCAGTTACTTTTCAGCTCAAACGAACTACATCGTTCACTGAGCTCACACGTTTCTCATCTTAACAGACAAGCATTGAATGTTAGTGGACCAGTGCTTTGTATCAGTTTCAGAAGCAGAGTTGGACTATATAATGTCCGCAAGTGTAGGAAACACCGTTCTTTTGTTCTCAGCACACGCACATTTCCTGCTGTCTTAGAGACTCTAGAAAGCAAGAGCGTGCTTCTTGTTCTAAAGCAGAGTGTGATCAATGGATGATTACACTGCTGTGTGTTTTACTTCAGAAATGGAGTTAAATCCCAGGCTCTGAATCTTCCTACAAGCAAGACTACAATTCAGGTAAGGGCAGTCACTTTTCTGCTCAAACGAACTACATCATTCACGAAGCTCACACGTTTCTCACCTTAACTGACAAGCATTGGATGTTAGATGGTCAGTGCTTTGTATCAGTTTCAGAAGCAGATTTGGACTACATATGGTCCATATGTGTAGGAAACACCGTTCTTTTGTTCCGGGCACACTCAGATTTCCTGCTGTATTAGAGACTCTACAAAGCAAGAGTGTGCTTCTCGCTCTAAAGCAGAGTGTGATCCATGGATGAGAACTATGCTGTGTGTTTCCCTTCAGAAATGGACTTAAATCCCAGGCTCTGTGTCTTACTACAAGCAAGACTTCGTTTTAGGTAAGGGCAGTCACTTTTCTGCTCAAATGAACTACATCATTCACGAAGCTCACACGTTTCTCATCTTAATTGACAAGCATTGGATGTTAGAGGACCAGTGCTTTGTATCAGTTTCAGAAGCAGAGTTGGACTAGATATTGTCCGTATGTGTAGGAAACACCGATCTTTTGTTCTCAGCACACTCACGTTTCCTGCTGTCTTAGAGACTCTAGAAAGCAAGAGTGTGCTTCTTGCTCTAATGCAGAGTGTGATCCATGGATGAGAACTATGCTGTGTGTTTCCCTTCAGAAAAGGAGTTAAATCCCAGGCTCTGAGTCTTCCTACAAGCAAGACTTCTTTTCAGGTAAGGGCAGTCTCTTTTCTGCTCAAACGAACTACATCGTTCACAAAGGTCACACGTTTCTCATCTTATCTGACAAGCATTGGATGTTAGAGGACCAATGCTTTGTATCAGTTTCAGAAGAAGAGTTGGACTAGATATGGTCCGTATGTGTAGGAAACACCGTTCTTTTGTTCTCAGCACACTCACGTTTCCTGCTGTCTTAGAGACTCTAGAAAGCAAGAGCGTGCTTCTCGCTCTAAAGCAGACTGTGATCCATGGATGAGAACTATGCTGTGTGTTTGCCTTCATAAATGGAGTTAAATCCCAGGCTCTGAGTCTTCCTACCAGCAAGACTTGGTTTCAGGTAAGGGCAGTCACTTTTCTGCTCAAACGAACTACATCGTTCACTGAGCTCACACGTTTCTCATCTTAACTGACAAGCATTGGATGTTAGAGGGTCAGTGCTTTGTATCAGTTTCAGAAGCAGATTTGGACTAGATATGTTCCATATGTGCAGGAAACACTGTTCATTTGTTCTGGGCACACTCAGATTTCCTGCTGTCTTAGAGACTCTAGAAAGCAAGAGTGTGCTTCTCGCTCTAAAGCAGAGTGTGATCCATGGAAGAAAACTATGCTGTGTGTTTCTCTTCAGAAAAGTACTTAAATCCCAGGCTCTATGTCTTCCTACAAGCAAGACTTCTTTTCAGGTAAGGGCAGTCACTTTTCAGCTCAAACGAACTCCATCTTTCACGGAGCTCACACGTTTCTCATGTTAACAGACAAGCATTGGATGTTAGAGGACCAGTGCTTTGTATCAGCTTCAGAAGCAGAGTTGGACTAGATATGGTCCGTATGTGTAGGAAACACCGTTCTTTTCTCTCAGCACACTCACGTTTCCTGCTGTCTTAGAGACTTTGGAAAGCAAGAGCGTGCTTCTCGCTCTAAAGCAGAGTGTGATCCATGAAGGAGAACTATGCTGTGTGTTTCACTTCAGAAATGGAGTTAAATCCCAGGCTCTGGGTCTTCCTACAAGCAAGACTTCGTTTCAGGTAAGGGCAGTCACTTTTCTGCTCAAACTAACTACATTGTTCACGAAGCTCACACGTTTCTCATCTTAACTGACAAGCATTGGATGTTAGACGGTCAGTGCTTTGTATCAGTTTCAGAAGCAGATTTGGACTACATATGGTCCATATGTGTAGGAAACACCGTTCTTTTGTTCTGGGCACACTCAGATTTCCTGCTGTATTAGAGACTCTAGAAAGCTAGAGTGTGATTCTCACTCTAAAGCAGAGTGTGATCCATGGATGAGAACTATGCTGTGTGTTTCCCTTCAGAAATGGACTTAAATCCCAGGCTCTGTGTCTTACTACAAGCAAGACTTCGTTTCAGGTAAGGGCAGTCTCTTTTCTGCTCAAACGAACTACATCGTTCACGAAGCTCACACGTTTCTCAGCTTAACAGACAAGCATTGGATGTTAGCTGACCAGTGCTTTGTATCACTTTCAGAAGCAGAGTTGGACTAGATATGGTGCGTAAGTGTAGGAAACACCGTTCTTTTGTTCTCAGCAAACTCACGTTTCCTGCTGTCTTAGAGACTCTAGAAAGTGCGATCGTGCTTCTTGTTCTAAAGCAGAGTGTGATCAATGGATGAGAACACTGCTGTGTGTTTCACTTCAGAAATGGAGTTAAATCCCATGCTCTGAGTCTTCCTACAAGCAAGACTTCGGTTCAGGTAAGGGCAGTCACTTTTCTGCTCAATTGAACTACATCTTTCACGGAGCTCACACGTTTCTCATGTTAACAGACAAGCATTGGATGTTAGAGGACCAATGCTTTGTATCAGTTTCAGAAGAAGAGTTGGACTAGATATGGTCCGTATGTGTAGGAAACACCGTTCTTTTGTTCTCAGCACACTCACGTTTCCTGCTGTCTTAGAGACTCTAGAAAGCAAGAGCGTGCTTCTCGCTCTAAAGCAGACTGTGATCCATGGATGAGAACTATGCTGTGTGTTTGCCTTCATAAATGGAGTTAAATCCCAGGCTCTGAGTCTTCCTACCAGCAAGACTTGGTTTCAGGTAAGGGCAGTCACTTTTCTGCTCAAACGAACTACATCGTTCACTGAGCTCACACGTTTCTCATCTTAACTGACAAGCATTGGATGTTAGAGGGTCAGTGCTTTGTATCAGTTTCAGAAGCAGATTTGGACTAGATATGTTCCATATGTGCAGGAAACACTGTTCATTTGTTCTGGGCACACTCAGATTTCCTGCTGTCTTAGAGACTCTAGAAAGCAAGAGTGTGCTTCTCGCTCTAAAGCAGAGTGTGATCCATGGAAGAAAACTATGCTGTGTGTTTCTCTTCAGAAAAGTACTTAAATCCCAGGCTCTATGTCTTCCTACAAGCAAGACATCTTTTCAGGTAAGGGCAGTCACTTTTCAGCTCAAACGAACTCCATCTTTCACGGAGCTCACACGTTTCTCATGTTAACAGACAAGCATTGGATGTTAGAGGACCAGTGCTTTGTATCAGCTTCAGAAGCAGAGTTGGACTAGATATGGTCCGTATGTGTAGGAAACACCGTTCTTTTCTCTCAGCACACTCACGTTTCCTGCTGTCTTAGAGACTTTGGAAAGCAAGAGCGTGCTTCTCGCTCTAAAGCAGAGTGTGATCCATGAAGGAGAACTATGCTGTGTGTTTCACTTCAGAAATGGAGTTAAATCCCAGGCTCTGGGTCTTCCTACAAGCAAGACTTCGTTTCAGGTAAGGGCAGTCACTTTTCTGCTCAAACGAACTACATCGTTCACGAAGCTCACACGTTTCTCAGCTTAACAGACAAGCATTGGATGTTAGCGGACCAGTGCTTTGTATCACTTTCAGAAGCAGAGTTGGACTAGATATGGTGCGTAAGTGTAGGAAACACCGTTCTTTTGTTCTCAGCAAACTCACGTTTCCTGCTGTCTTAGAGACTCTAGAAAGTGCGATCGTGCTTCTTGTTCTAAAGCAGAGTGTGATCAATGGATGAGAACACTGCTGTGTGTTTCACTTCAGAAATGGAGTTAAATCCCATGCTCTGAGTCTTCCTACAAGCAAGACTTCGGTTCAGGTAAGGGCAGTCACTTTTCTGCTCAATTGAACTACATCTTTCACGAAGCTCACACGTTTCTCATCTTAACTGACAAGCATTGGATGTTAGAGGACCAATGCTTTGTATCAGTTTCAGAAGAAGAGTTGGACTAGATATGGTCCGTATGTGTAGGAAACACCGTTCTTTTGTTCTCAGCACACTCACGTTTCCTGCTGTCTTAGAGACTCTAGAAAGCAAGAGCGTGCTTCTCGCTCTAAAGCAGACTGTGATCCATGGATGAGAACTATGCTGTGTGTTTGCCTTCATAAATGGAGTTAAATCCCAGGTTCTGAGTCTTCCTACCAGCAAGACTTGGTTTCAGGTAAGGGCAGTCACTTTTCTGCTCAAACGAACTACATCGTTCACTGAGCTCACACGTTTCTCATCTTAACTGACAAGCATTGGATGTTAGAGGGTCAGTGCTTTGTATCAGTTTCAGAAGCAGATTTGGACTAGATATGTTCCATATGTGCAGGAAACACTGTTCATTTGTTCTGGGCACACTCAGATTTCCTGCTGTCTTAGAGACTCTAGAAAGCAAGAGTGTGCTTCTCGCTCTAAAGCAGAGTGTGATCCATGGAAGAAAACTATGCTGTGTGTTTCTCTTCAGAAAAGTACTTAAATCCCAGGCTCTATGTCTTCCTACAAGCAAGACTTCTTTTCAGGTAAGGGCAGTCACTTTTCAGCTCAAACGAACTCCATCTTTCACGGAGCTCACACGTTTCTCATGTTAACAGACAAGCATTGGATGTTAGAGGACCAGTGCTTTGTATCAGTTTCAGAAGAAGAGTTGGACTAGATATGGTCCGTATGTGTAGGAAACACCGTTCTTTTGTTCTCAGCACACTCACGTTTCCTGCTGTCTTAGAGACTCTAGAAAGCAAGAGCGTGCTTCTCGCTCTAAAGCAGACTGTGATCCATGGATGAGAACTATGCTGTGTGTTTGCCTTCATAAATGGAGTTAAATCCCAGGCTCTGAGTCTTCCTACCAGCAAGACTTGGTTTCAGGTAAGGGCAGTCACTTTTCTGCTCAAACGAACTACATCGTTCACTGAGCTCACACGTTTCTCATCTTAACTGACAAGCATTGGATGTTAGAGGGTCAGTGCTTTGTATCAGTTTCAGAAGCAGATTTGGACTAGATATGTTCCATATGTGCAGGAAACACTGTTCATTTGTTCTGGGCACACTCAGATTTCCTGCTGTCTTAGAGACTCTAGAAAGCAAGAGTGTGCTTCTCGCTCTAAAGCAGAGTGTGATCCATGGAAGAAAACTATGCTGTGTGTTTCTCTTCAGAAAAGTACTTAAATCCCAGGCTCTATGTCTTCCTACAAGCAAGACTTCTTTTCAGGTAAGGGCAGTCACTTTTCAGCTCAAACGAACTCCATCTTTCACGGAGCTCACACGTTTCTCATGTTAACAGACAAGCATTGGATGTTAGAGGACCAGTGCTTTGTATCAGCTTCAGAAGCAGAGTTGGACTAGATATGGTCCGTATGTGTAGGAAACACCGTTCTTTTCTCTCAGCACACTCACGTTTCCTGCTGTCTTAGAGACTTTGGAAAGCAAGAGCGTGCTTCTCGCTCTAAAGCAGAGTGTGATCCATGAAGGAGAACTATGCTGTGTGTTTCACTTCAGAAATGGAGTTAAATCCCAGGCTCTGGGTCTTCCTACAAGCAAGACTTCGTTTCAGGTAAGGGCAGTCACTTTTCTGCTCAAACGAACTACATCGTTCACGAAGCTCACACGTTTCTCAGCTTAACAGACAAGCATTGGATGTTAGCGGACCAGTGCTTTGTATCACTTTCAGAAGCAGAGTTGGACTAGATATGGTGCGTAAGTGTAGGAAACACCGTTCTTTTGTTCTCAGCAAACTCACGTTTCCTGCTGTCTTAGAGACTCTAGAAAGTGCGATCGTGCTTCTTGTTCTAAAGCAGAGTGTGATCAATGGATGAGAACACTGCTGTGTGTTTCACTTCAGAAATGGAGTTAAATCCCATGCTCTGAGTCTTCCTACAAGCAAGACTTCGGTTCAGGTAAGGGCAGTCACTTTTCTGCTCAATTGAACTACATCTTTCACGAAGCTCACACGTTTCTCATCTTAACTGACAAGCATTGGATGTTAGAGGACCAATGCTTTGTATCAGTTTCAGAAGAAGAGTTGGACTAGATATGGTCCGTATGTGTAGGAAACACCGTTCTTTTGTTCTCAGCACACTCACGTTTCCTGCTGTCTTAGAGACTCTAGAAAGCAAGAGCGTGCTTCTCGCTCTAAAGCAGACTGTGATCCATGGATGAGAACTATGCTGTGTGTTTGCCTTCATAAATGGAGTTAAATCCCAGGTTCTGAGTCTTCCTACCAGCAAGACTTGGTTTCAGGTAAGGGCAGTCACTTTTCTGCTCAAACGAACTACATCGTTCACTGAGCTCACACGTTTCTCATCTTAACTGACAAGCATTGGATGTTAGAGGGTCAGTGCTTTGTATCAGTTTCAGAAGCAGATTTGGACTAGATATGTTCCATATGTGCAGGAAACACTGTTCATTTGTTCTGGGCACACTCAGATTTCCTGCTGTCTTAGAGACTCTAGAAAGCAAGAGTGTGCTTCTCGCTCTAAAGCAGAGTGTGATCCATGGAAGAAAACTATGCTGTGTGTTTCTCTTCAGAAAAGTACTTAAATCCCAGGCTCTATGTCTTCCTACAAGCAAGACTTCTTTTCAGGTAAGGGCAGTCACTTTTCAGCTCAAACGAACTCCATCTTTCACGGAGCTCACACGTTTCTCATGTTAACAGACAAGCATTGGATGTTAGAGGACCAGTGCTTTGTATCAGTTTCAGAAGAAGAGTTGGACTAGATATGGTCCGTATGTGTAGGAAACACCGTTCTTTTGTTCTCAGCACACTCACGTTTCCTGCTGTCTTAGAGACTCTAGAAAGCAAGAGCGTGCTTCTCGCTCTAAAGCAGACTGTGATCCATGGATGAGAACTATGCTGTGTGTTTGCCTTCATAAATGGAGTTAAATCCCAGGCTCTGAGTCTTCCTACCAGCAAGACTTGGTTTCAGGTAAGGGCAGTCACTTTTCTGCTCAAACGAACTACATCGTTCACTGAGCTCACACGTTTCTCATCTTAACTGACAAGCATTGGATGTTAGAGGGTCAGTGCTTTGTATCAGTTTCAGAAGCAGATTTGGACTAGATATGTTCCATATGTGCAGGAAACACTGTTCATTTGTTCTGGGCACACTCAGATTTCCTGCTGTCTTAGAGACTCTAGAAAGCAAGAGTGTGCTTCTCGCTCTAAAGCAGAGTGTGATCCATGGAAGAAAACTATGCTGTGTGTTTCTCTTCAGAAAAGTACTTAAATCCCAGGCTCTATGTCTTCCTACAAGCAAGACTTCTTTTCAGGTAAGGGCAGTCACTTTTCAGCTCAAACGAACTCCATCTTTCACGGAGCTCACACGTTTCTCATGTTAACAGACAAGCATTGGATGTTAGAGGACCAGTGCTTTGTATCAGCTTCAGAAGCAGAGTTGGACTAGATATGGTCCGTATGTGTAGGAAACACCGTTCTTTTCTCTCAGCACACTCACGTTTCCTGCTGTCTTAGAGACTTTGGAAAGCAAGAGCGTGCTTCTCGCTCTAAAGCAGAGTGTGATCCATGAAGGAGAACTATGCTGTGTGTTTCACTTCAGAAATGGAGTTAAATCCCAGGCTCTGGGTCTTCCTACAAGCAAGACTTCGTTTCAGGTAAGGGCAGTCACTTTTCTGCTCAAACGAACTACATCGTTCACGAAGCTCACACGTTTCTCAGCTTAACAGACAAGCATTGGATGTTAGCGGACCAGTGCTTTGTATCACTTTCAGAAGCAGAGTTGGACTAGATATGGTGCGTAAGTGTAGGAAACACCGTTCTTTTGTTCTCAGCAAACTCACGTTTCCTGCTGTCTTAGAGACTCTAGAAAGTGCGATCGTGCTTCTTGTTCTAAAGCAGAGTGTGATCAATGGATGAGAACACTGCTGTGTGTTTCACTTCAGAAATGGAGTTAAATCCCATGCTCTGAGTCTTCCTACAAGCAAGACTTCGGTTCAGGTAAGGGCAGTCACTTTTCTGCTCAATTGAACTACATCTTTCACGAAGCTCACACGTTTCTCATCTTAACTGACAAGCATTGGATGTTAGAGGACCAATGCTTTGTATCAGTTTCAGAAGAAGAGTTGGACTAGATATGGTCCGTATGTGTAGGAAACACCGTTCTTTTGTTCTCAGCACACTCACGTTTCCTGCTGTCTTAGAGACTCTAGAAAGCAAGAGCGTGCTTCTCGCTCTAAAGCAGACTGTGATCCATGGATGAGAACTATGCTGTGTGTTTGCCTTCATAAATGGAGTTAAATCCCAGGTTCTGAGTCTTCCTACCAGCAAGACTTGGTTTCAGGTAAGGGCAGTCACTTTTCTGCTCAAACGAACTACATCGTTCACTGAGCTCACACGTTTCTCATCTTAACTGACAAGCATTGGATGTTAGAGGGTCAGTGCTTTGTATCAGTTTCAGAAGCAGATTTGGACTAGATATGTTCCATATGTGCAGGAAACACTGTTCATTTGTTCTGGGCACACTCAGATTTCCTGCTGTCTTAGAGACTCTAGAAAGCAAGAGTGTGCTTCTCGCTCTAAAGCAGAGTGTGATCCATGGAAGAAAACTATGCTGTGTGTTTCTCTTCAGAAAAGTACTTAAATCCCAGGCTCTATGTCTTCCTACAAGCAAGACTTCTTTTCAGGTAAGGGCAGTCACTTTTCAGCTCAAACGAACTCCATCTTTCACGGAGCTCACACGTTTCTCATGTTAACAGACAAGCATTGGATGTTAGAGGACCAGTGCTTTGTATCAGCTTCAGAAGCAGAGTTGGACTAGATATGGTCCGTATGTGTAGGAAACACCGTTCTTTTCTCTCAGCACACTCACGTTTCCTGCTGTCTTAGAGACTTTGGAAAGCAAGATCGTGCTTCTCGCTCTAAAGCAGAGTGTGATCCATGAAGGAGAACTATGCTGTGTGTTTCACTTCAGAAATGGAGTTAAATCCCAGGCTCTGGGTCTTCCTACAAGCAAGACTTCGTTTCAGGTAAGGGCAGTCACTTTTCTGCTCAAACTAACTACATTGTTCACGAAGCTCACACGTTTCTCATCTTAACTGACAAGCATTGGATGTTAGACGGTCAGTGCTTTGTATCAGTTTCAGAAGCAGATTTGGACTACATATGGTCCATATGTGTAGGAAACACCGTTCTTTTGTTCTGGGCACACTCAGATTTCCTGCTGTATTAGAGACTCTAGAAAGCTAGAGTGTGATTCTCACTCTAAAGCAGAGTGTGATCCATGGATGAGAACTATGCTGTGTGTTTCCCTTCAGAAATGGACTTAAATCCCAGGCTCTGTGTCTTACTACAAGCAAGACTTCGTTTCAGGTAAGGGCAGTCTCTTTTCTGCTCAAACGAACTACATCGTTCACGAAGCTCACACGTTTCTCAGCTTAACAGACAAGCATTGGATTTTAGAGGACCAGTGCTTTGTATCAGTTTCAGAAGAAGATTTGGACTACATATAGTCCGTATGTGTAGGAAACACCGTTCTTTTTTTCTGGTGCTCAATCAGATTCCCTGCTCTATTAGAGACTCTAGAAAGCAAGAGCGTGCTTCTTGCTCTAAAGCAGAGTGTGATCCATTGATGAGAACTATGCTGTATGTTTCCCTTCAGAAATGGAGTTAAATCCCAGACTCTGTGTCTTCCTACAAGCAAGACTTCGTTTCAGGTAAGGGCAGTCACTTTTCTGCTCAAATGAACTACATCATTCACGAAGCTCACACGTTTCTCATCTTAATTGACAAGCATTGGATGTTAGAGGACCAGTGCTTTGTATCAGTTTCAGAAGCAGAGTTGGACTAGATATTGTCCGTATGTGTAGGAAACACCGATCTTTTGTTCTCAGCACACTCACGTTTCCTGCTGTCTTAGAGATTCTAGAAAGCAAGAGTGTGCTTCTTGCTCTAATGCAGAGTGTGATCCATGGATGAGAACTATGCTGTGTGTTTCCCTTCAGAAAAGGAGTTAAATCCCAGGCTCTGAGTCTTCCTACAAGCAAGACTTCGTTTCAGGTAAGGGCAGTCTCTTTTCTGCTCAAACGAACTACATCGTTCACAAAGCTCACACGTTTCTCATCTTATCTGACAAGCATTGGATGTTAGAGGACCAATGCTTTGTATCAGTTTCAGAAGAAGAGTTGGACTAGATATGGTCCGTATGTGTAGGAAACACCGTTCTTTTGTTCTCAGCACACTCACGTTTCCTGCTGTCTTAGAGACTCTAGAAAGCAAGAGCGTGCTTCTCGCTCTAAAGCAGACTGTGATCCATGGATGAGAACTATGCTGTGTGTTTGCCTTCATAAATGGAGTTAAATCCCAGGCTCTGAGTCTTCCTACCAGCAAGACTTGGTTTCAGGTAAGGGCAGTCACTTTTCTGCTCAAACGAACTACATCGTTCACGAAGCTCACACGTTTCTCAGCTTAACAGACAAGCATTGGATTTTAGAGGACCAGTGCTTTGTATCAGTTTCAGAAGAAGATTTGGACTACATATAGTCCGTATGTGTAGGAAACACCGTTCTTTTTTTCTGGTGCTCAATCAGATTCCCTGCTCTATTAGAGACTCTAGAAAGCAAGAGCGTGCTTCTTGCTCTAAAGCAGAGTGTGATCCATTGATGAGAACTATGCTGTATGTTTCCCTTCAGAAATGGAGTTAAATCCCAGACTCTGTGTCTTCCTACAAGCAAGACTTCGTTTCAGGTAAGGGCAGTCACTTTTCAGCTCAAACGAACTACATCGTTCACGAAGCTCACACGTTTCTCAGCTTAACAGACAAGCATTGGATTTTAGAGGACCAGTGCTTTGTATCAGTTTCAGATGCAGAGTTGGACTATATAATGTCCGTAAGTGTAGGAAACACCGTTCTTTTGTTCTCAGCACACGCACATTTCCTGCTGTCTTAGAGACTCTGGAAAGCAAGAGCGTGCTTCTTGTTCTAAAGCAGAGTGTGATCAATGGATGATTACACTGCTGTGTGTTTAACTTTAGAAATGGAGTTAAATCCCAGGCTCTCAGTCTTCCTACACGCAATACTTCAATTCAGGTAAGGGCAGTCACTTTTCTGCTCAAACGAACTACATCGTTCACGAAGCTCACACGTTTCTCATCTTAACTGACAAGCATTGGATGTTAGATGGTCAGTGCTTTGTATCAGTTTCAGAAGCAGATTTGGACTACATATGGTCCATATGTGTAGGAAACACCGTTCTTTTGTTCCGGGCACACTCAGATTTCCTGCTGTATTAGAGACTCTACAAAGCAAGAGTGTGCTTCTCGCTCTAAAGCAGAGTGTCATCAATGGATGAGACAATGCTGTGTGTTTCACTTCAGAAATGGAGTTAAATCCCAGGCTCTGTGTCTTACTACATGCAAGACTTCGTTTCAGGTAAGGGCAGTCACTTTTCTGCTCAAACAAACTACATCGTTCACGAAGCTCACACGTTTCTCATCTTAATTGACAAGCATTGGATGTTAGAGGACCAGTGCTTTGTATCAGTTTCAGAAGCAGAGTTGGACTAGATATTGTCCGTATGTGTAGGAAACACCGATCTTTTGTTCTCAGCACACTCACGTTTCCTGCTGTCTTAGAGACTCTAGAAAGCAAGAGTGTGCTTCTTGCTCTAAAGCAGAGTGTGATCCATGGATGAGAACTATGCTGTATGTTTCCCTTAAGAAATGGAGTTAAATACCAGGCTCTGAGTCTTCCTACAAGCAAGACTTCGTTTCAGGTAAGGGCAGTCACTTTTCTGCTCAAACGAACTACATCGTTCACGAAGCTCACACGTTTCTCATCTTAACTGACAAGCATTGGATGTTAGATGGTCAGTGCTTTGTATCAGTTTCAGAAGAAGATTTGGACTACATATGGTCCATATGTGTAGGAAACACCGTTCTTTTGTTCCGGGCACACTCAGATTTCCTGCTGTATTAGAGACTCTACAAAGCAAGAGTGTGCTTCTCGCTCTAAAGCAGAGTGTGATCCATGGATGAGAACTATGCTGTGTGTTTCCCTTCAGAAATGGACTTAAATCCCAGGCTCTGTGTCTTACTACAAGCAAGACTTCGTTTCAGGTAAGGGCAGTCACTTTTCTGCTCAAATGAACTACATCATTCACGAAGCTCACACGTTTCTCATCTTAATTGACAAGCATTGGATGTTAGAGGACCAGTGCTTTGTATCAGTTTCAGAAGCAGAGTTGGACTAGATATTGTCCATATGTGTAGGAAACACCGTTCTTTTGTTCTCAGCACACTCACGTTTCCTGCTGTCTTGGAGACTCTAGAAAGCAAGAGAGTGCTTCTTGCTCTAAAGCAGAGTGTGATCCATGGATGAGAACTATGCTGTGTGTTTCACTTCAGAAAAGGAGTTAAATCCCAGGCTCTGAGTCTTCCTACAAGCAAGACTTCGTTTCAGGTAAGGGCAGTCTCTTTTCTGCTCAAACGAACTACATCGTTCACAAAGCTCACACGTTTCTCATCTTATCTGACAAGCATTGGATGTTAGAGGACCAGTGCTTTGTATCAGTTTCAGAAGAAGAGTTGGACTAGATATGGTCCGTATGTGTAGGAAACACCGTTCTTTTGTTCTCAGCACACTCACGTTTCCTGCTGTCTTAGAGACTCAAGAAAGCAAGAGCGTGCTTCTCGCTCCAAAGCAGACTGTGATCCATGGATGAGAACTATGCTGTGTGTTTGCCTTCAGAAATGGAGTTAAATCCCAGGCTCTGAGTCTTCCTACAAGCAAGACTTCGTTTCAAGTAAGGGCAGTCACTTTTCTGCCCAAACGAACTACAGCGTTCACTGAGCTCACACGTTTCTCATCTTAACTGACAAGCATTGGATGTTAGAGGGTCATTGCTTTGTATCAGTTTCAGAAGCAGATTTGGACTAGATATGTTCCATATGTGCAGGAAACACCGTTCATTTGTTCTGGGCACACTCAGATTTCCTGCTGTCTTAGAGACTCTAGAAAGCAAGTGTGTGCTTCTCGCTCTAAAGCAGAGTGTGATATATGGAAGAAAACTATGCTGTGTGTTTCTCTTCAGAAAAGTACTTAAATCCCAGGCTCTATGTCTTCCTACAAGCAAGACTTCGTTTCAGGTAAGGGCAGTCACTTTTCAGCTCAAACGAACTCCATCTTTCACGGAGCTCACACGTTTCTCATGTTAACAGACAAGCATTGGATGTTAGAGGACCAGTGCTTTGTATCAGTTTCAGAAGCAGAGTTGGACTAGATATGGTCCGTATGTGTAGGAAACACCATTCTTTTCTTCTCAGCACACTCACGTTTCCTGCTGTCTTAGAGACTTTAGAAAGCAAGAGCGTGCTTCTCGCTCTAAAGCAGAGTGTGATCCATGGAGGAGAACTATGCTGTGTGTTTCGCTTCAGAAATGGAGTTAAATCCCAGGCTCTGGGTCTTCCTACAAGCAAGACTTCGTTTCAGTTAAGGGCAGTCACTTTTCAGCTCAAACGAACTACATCGTTCACGAAGCTCACACGTTTCTCAGCTTAACAGACAAGCATTGGATTTTAGAGGACCAGTGCTTTGTATCAGTTTCAGAAGAAGATTTGATCTACATATAGTCTGTATGTGTAGGAAACACCGTTCTTTTTTTCTGGTGCTCAATCAGATTCCCTGCTCTATTAGAGACTCTAGAAAGCAAGAGCGTGCTTCTTGCTCTAAAGCAGAGTGTGATCCATTGATGAGAACTATGCTGTATGTTTCCCTTCAGAAATGGAGTTAAATCCCAGACTCTGTGTCTTCCTAAAAGCAAGACTTCGTTTCAGGTAAGGGCAGTCACTTTTCAGCTCAAACGAACTACATCGTTCACGAAGCTCACACGTTTCTCAGCTTAACAGACAAGCATTGGATTTTAGAGGACCAGTGCATTGTATCAGATTCAGATGCAGAGTTGGACTGTATAATGTCCGTAAGTGTAGGAAACACCGTTCTTTTGTTCTCAGCACACGCACATTTCCTGCTGTCTTAGAGACTCCTGAAAGCAAGAGCGTGCTTCTTGTTCTAAAGCAGAGTGTGATCAATGGATGATTACACTGCTGTGTGTTTTACTTTAGAAATGGAGTTAAATCCCAGGCTCTCAGTCTTCCTACAAGCAATACTTCAATTCAGGTAAGGGCAGTCACTTTTCTGCTCAAACGAACTACATCGTTCACGAAGCTCACACGTTTCTCATCTTAACTGACAAGCATTGGATGTTAGATGGTCAGTGCTTTGTATCAGTTTCAGAAGCAGATTTGGACTACATATGGTCCATATGTGTAGGAAACACCGTTCTTTTGTTCCGGGCACACTCAGATTTCCTGCTGTATTAGAGACTCTACAAAGCAAGAGTGTGCTTCTCGCTCTAAAGCAGAGTGTGATCCATGGATGAGAACTGTGCTGTGTGTTTCCCTTCAGAAATGGACTTAAATCCCAGGCTCTGTGTCTTACTACATGCAAGACTTCGTTTCAGGTAAGGGCAGTCACTTTTCTGCTCAAATGAACTACATCATTCACGAAGCTCACACGTTTCTCATCTTAATTGACAAGCATTGGATGTTAGAGGACCAGTGCTTTGTATCAGTTTCAGAAGGAGAGTTGGACTAGATATTGTCCATATGTGTAGGAAACACCGTTCTTTTGTTCTCAGCACACTCACGTTTCCTGCTGTCTTAGAGACTCTAGAAAGCAAGAGTGTGCTTCTTGCTCTAAAGCAGAGTGTGATCCATGGATGAGAACTATGCTGTGTGTTTCACTTCAGAAAAGGAGTTAAATCACAGGCTCTGAGTCTTCCTACAAGTAAGACTTCGTTTCAGGTAAGGGCAGTCTCTTTTCTGCTCAAACGAACTACATCGTTCACAAAGCTCACACGTTTCTCATCTTATCTGACAAGCATTGGATGTTAGAGGACCAGTGCTTTGTATCAGTTTCAGAAGAAGAGTTGGACTAGATATGGTCCGTATGTGTAGGAAACACCGTTCTTTTGTTCTCAGCACACTCACGTTTCCTGCTGTCTTAGAGACTCAAGAAAGCAAGAGCGTGCTTCTCGCTCCAAAGCAGACTGTGATCCATGGATGAGAACTATGCTGTGTGTTTGCCTTCAGAAATGGAGTTGAATCCCAGGCTCTGAGTTTTCCTACAAGCAAGACTTCGTTTCAGGTAAGGGCAGTCACTTTTCTGCTCAAACGAACTACATCGTTCACTGAGCTCACACGTTTCTCATCTTAACTGACAAGCATTGGATGTTAGAGGGTCATTGCTTTGTATCAGTTTCAGAAGCAGATTTGGACTAGATATGTTCCATATGTGCAGGAAACACCGTTCATTTGTTCTGGGCACACTCAGATTTCCTGCTGTCTTAGAGACTCTAGAAAGCAAGTGTGTGCTTCTCGCTCTAAAGCAGAGTGTGATCCATGGAAGAAAACTATGCTGTGTGTTTCTCTTCAGAAAAGTACTTAAATCCCAGGCTCTATGTCTTCCTACAAGCAAGACTTCGTTTCAGGTAAGGGCAGTCACTTTTCAGCTCAAACGAACTCCATCTTTCACGGAGCTCACACGTTTCTCATGTTAACAGACAAGCATTGGATGTTAGAGGACCAGTGCTTTGTATCAGTTTCAGAAGCAGAGTTGGACTAGATATGGTCCGTATGTGTAGGAAACACCGTTCTTTTCTTCTCAGCACACTCACGTTTCTTGCTGTCTTAGAGACTTTAGAAAGCAAGAGCGTGCATCTCGCTCTAAAGCAGAGTGTGATCCATGGAGGAGAACTATGCTGTGTGTTTCACTTCAGAAATGGAGTTAAATCCCAGGCTCTGGGTCTTCCTACAAGCAAGATTTCGTTTCAGTTAAGGGCAGTCACTTTTCAGCTCAAACGAACTACATCGTTCACGAAGCTCACACGTTTCTCAGCTTAACAGACAAGCATTGGATTTTAGAGGACCAGTGCTTTGTATCAGTTTCAGATGCAGAGTTGGACTATATAATGTCCGTAAGTGTAGGAAACACCGTTCTTTTGTTCTCAGCACACGCACATTTCCTGCTGTCTTAGAGACTCTGGAAAGCAAGAGCGTGCTTCTTGTTCTAAAGCAGAGTGTGATCAATGGATGATTACACTGTTGTGTGTTTTACTTTAGAAATGGAGTTAAATCCCAGGCTCTCAGTCTTCCTACAAGCAATACTTCAATTCAGGTAAGGGCAGTCACTTTTCTGCTCAAACGAACTACATCGTTCACGAAGCTCACACGTTTCTCATCTTAACTGACAAGCATTGGATGTTAGATGGTCAGTGCTTTGTATCAGTTTCAGAAGCAGATTTGGACTACATATGGTCCATATGTGTAGGAAACACCGTTCTTTTGTTCCGGGCACACTCAGATTTCCTGCTGTATTAGAGACTCTACAAAGCAAGAGTGTGCTTCTCGCTCTAAAGCAGAGTGTCATCAATGGATGAGACAATGCTGTGTGTTTCACTTCAGAAATGGAGTTAAATCCCAGGCTCTGTGTCTTACTACATGCAAGACTTCGTTTCAGGTAAGGGCAGTCACTTTTCTGCTCAAACAAACTACATCGTTCACGAAGCTCACACGTTTCTCATCTTAATTGACAAGCATTGGATGTTAGAGGACCAGTGCTTTGTATCAGTTTCTGAAGCAGAGTTGGACTAGATATTGTCCGTATGTGTAGGAAACACCGATCTTTTGTTCTCAGCACACTCACGTTTCCTGCTGTCTTAGAGACTCTAGAAAGCAAGAGTGTGCTTCTTGCTCTAAAGCAGAGTGTGATCCATGGATGAGAACTATGCTGTGTGTTTCTCTTCAGAAAAGGAGTTAAATCCCAGGCTCTGAGTCTTCCTACAAGCAAGACTTCGTTTCAGGTAAGGGCAGTCTCTTTTCTGCTCAAACGAACTACATCGTTCACAAAGCTCACACGTTTCTCATCTTATCTGACAAGCATTGGATGTTAGAGGACCAGTGCTTTGTATCAGTTTCAGAAGAAGAGTTGGACTAGATATGGTCCGTATGTGTAGGAAACACCGTTCTTTTGTTCTCAGCACACTCACGTTTCCTGCTGTCTTAGAGACTCTAGAAAGCAAGAGCGTGCTTCTCGCTCTAAAGCAGACTGTGATCCATGTATGAGAACTATGCTGTGTGTTTGCCTTCAGAAATGGAGTTAAATCCCAGGCTCTGAGTCTTCCTACAAGCAAGACTTCGTTTCAGGTAAGGGCAGTCACTTTTCTGCTCAAACGAACTACATCGTTCACTGAGCTCACACGTTTCTCATCTTAACTGACAAGCATTGGATGTTAGAGGGTCATTGCTTTGTATCAGTTTCAGAAGCAGATTTGGACTAGATATGTTCCATATGTGCAGGAAACACCATTCATTTGTTCTGGGCACACTCAGATTTCCTGCTGTCTTAGAGACTCTAGAAAGCAAGTGTGTGCTTCTCGCTCTAAAGCAGAGTGTGATCCATGGAAGAAAACTATGCTGTGTGTTTCTCTTCAGAAAAGTACTTAAATCCCAGGCTCTATGTCTTCCTACAAGCAAGACTTCGTTTCAGGTAAGGGCAGTCACTTTTCAGCTCAAACGAACTCCATCTTTCACGGAGCTCACACGTTTCTCATGTTAACAGACAAGCATTGGATGTTAGAGGACCAGTGCTTTGTATCAGTTTCAGAAGCAGAGTTGGACTAGATATGGTCCGTATGTGTAGGAAACACCGTTCTTTTCTTCTCAGCACACTCACGTTTCCTGCTGTCTTAGAGACTTTAGAAAGCAAGAGCGTGCTTCTCGCTCTAAAGCAGAGTGTGATCCATGGAGGAGAACTATGCTGTGTGTTTCACTTCAGAAATGGAGTTAAATCCCAGGCTCTGGGTCTTCCTCCAAGCAAGATTTCGTTTCAGTTAAGGGCAGTCACTTTTCAGCTCAAACGAACTACATCGTTCACGAAGCTCACACGTTTCTCAGCTTAACAGACAAGCATTGGATTTTAGAGGACCAGTGCTTTGTATCAGTTTCAGATGCAGAGTTGGACTATATAATGTCCGTAAGTGTAGGAAACACCGTTCTTTTGTTCTCAGCACACGCACATTTCCTGCTGTCTTAGAGACTCTGGAAAGCAAGAGCGTGCTTCTTGTTCTAAAGCAGAGTGTGATCAATGGATGATTACACTGTTGTGTGTTTTACTTTAGAAATGGAGTTAAATCCCAGGCTCTCAGTCTTCCTACAAGCAATACTTCAATTCAGGTAAGGGCAGTCACTTTTCTGCTCAAACGAACTACATCGTTCACGAAGCTCACACGTTTCTCATCTTAACTGACAAGCATTGGATGTTAGATGGTCAGTGCTTTGTATCAGTTTCAGAAGCAGATTTGGACTACATATGGTCCATATGTGTAGGAAACACCGTTCTTTTGTTCCGGGCACACTCAGATTTCCTGCTGTATTAGAGACTCTACAAAGCAAGAGTGTGCTTCTCGCTCTAAAGCAGAGTGTCATCAATGGATGAGACAATGCTGTGTGTTTCACTTCAGAAATGGAGTTAAATCCCAGGCTCTGTGTCTTACTACATGCAAGACTTCGTTTCAGGTAAGGGCAGTCACTTTTCTGCTCAAACAAACTACATCGTTCACGAAGCTCACACGTTTCTCATCTTAATTGACAAGCATTGGATGTTAGAGGACCAGTGCTTTGTATCAGTTTCAGAAGCAGAGTTGGACTAGATATTGTCCGTATGTGTAGGAAACACCGATCTTTTGTTCTCAGCACACTCACGTTTCCTGCTGTCTTAGAGACTCTAGAAAGCAAGAGTGTGCTTCTTGCTCTAAAGCAGAGTGTGATCCATGGATGAGAACTATGCTGTGTGTTTCACTTCAGAAAAGGAGTTAAATCCCAGGCTCTGAGTCTTCCTACAAGCAAGACTTCGTTTCAGGTAAGGGCAGTCTCTTTTCTGCTCAAACGAACTACATCGTTCACAAAGCTCACACGTTTCTCATCTTATCTGACAAGCATTGGATGTTAGAGGACCAGTGCTTTGTATCAGTTTCAGAAGAAGAGTTGGACTAGATATGGTCCGTATGTGTAGGAAACACCGTTCTTTTGTTCTCAGCACACTCACGTTTCCTGCTGTCTTAGAGACTCTAGAAAGCAAGAGCGTGCTTCTCGCTCTAAAGCAGACTGTGATCCATGGATGAGAACTATGCTGTGTGTTTGCCTTCAGAAATGGAGTTAAATCCCAGGCTCTGAGTCTTCCTACAAGCAAGACTTCGTTTCAGGTAAGGGCAGTCACTTTTCTGCTCAAACGAACTACATCGTTCACTGAGCTCACACGTTTCTCATCTTAACTGACAAGCATTGGATGTTAGAGGGTCATTGCTTTGTATCAGTTTCAGAAGCAGATTTGGACTAGATATGTTCCATATGTGCAGGAAACACCATTCATTTGTTCTGGGCACACTCAGATTTCCTGCTGTCTTAGAGACTCTAGAAAGCAAGTGTGTGCTTCTCTCTCTAAAGCAGAGTGTGATCCATGGATGAAAACTATGCTGTGTGTTTCTCTTCAGAAAAGTACTTAAATCCCAGGCTCTATGTCTTCCTACAAGCAAGACTTCGTTTCAGGTAAGGGCAGTCACTTTTCAGCTCAAACGAACTCCATCTTTCACGGAGCTCACACGTTTCTCATGTTAACAGACAAGCATTGGATGTTAGAGGACCAGTGCTTTGTATCAGTTTCAGAAGCAGAGTTGGACTAGATATGGTCCGTATGTGTAGGAAACACCGTTCTTTTCTTCTCAGCACACTCACGTTTCCTGCTGTCTTAGAGACTTTAGAAAGCAAGAGCGTGCTTCTCGCTCTAAAGCAGAGTGTGATCCATGGAGGAGAACTATGCTGTGTGTTTCGCTTCAGAAATGGAGTTAAATCCCAGGCTCTGGGTCTTCCTACAAGCAAGACTTCGTTTCAGGTAAGGGCAGTCACTTTTCTGCTCAAACTAACTACATTGTTCAGGAAGCTCACACGTTTCTCATCTTAACTGACAAGCATTGGATGTTAGACGGTCAGTGCTTTGTATCAGTTTCAGAAGCAGATTTGGACTACATATGGTCCATATGTGTAGGAAACACCGTTCTTTTGTTCTGGGCACACTCAGATTTCCTGCTGTATTAGAGACTCTAGAAAACTAGAGTGTGCTTCTCGCTCTAAAGCAGAGTGTGATCCAAGGATGAGAACTATGCTGTGTGTTTCCCTTCAGAAATGGACTTAATCCCAGGCTCTGTGTCTTCCTACAAGCAAGACTTCGTTTCAGGTAACGGCAGTCTCTTTTCTGCTCAAACGAACTACATCGTTCACAAAGCTCACACGTTTCTCATCTTATCTGACAAGCATTGGATGTTAGAGGACCAGTGCTTTGTATCAGTTTCAGAAAAAGAGTTGTACTAGATAGGGTCCGTATGTGTAGGAAACACCGTTCTTTTGTTCTCAGCACACTCACGTTTCCTGCTGTCTTAGAGACTCAAGAAAGCAAGAGCGTGCTTCTCGCTCCAAAGCAGACTGTGATCCATGGATGAGAACTATGCTTTGTGTTTGCCTTCAGAAATGGAGTTGAATCCCAGGCTCTGAGTTTTCCTACAAGCAAGACTTCGTTTCAGGTAAGGGCAGTCACTTTTCTGCTCAAACGAACTACATCGTTCACTGAGCTCACACGTTTCTCATCTTAACTGACAAGCATTGGATGTTAGAGGGTCATTGCTTTGTATCAGTTTCAGAAGCAGATTTGGACTAGATATGTTCCATATGTGCAGGAAACACCGTTCATTTGTTCTGGGCACACTCAGATTTCCTGCTGTCTTAGAGACTCTAGAAAGCAAGTGTGTGCTTCTCGCTCTAAAGCAGAGTGTGATCATTGGAAGAAAACTATGCTGTGTGTTTCTCTTCAGAAAAGTACTTAAATCCCAGGCTCTATGTCTTCCTACAAGCAAGACTTCGTTTCAGGTAAGGGCAGTCACTTTTCAGCTCAAACGAACTCCATCTTTCACGGAGCTCACACGTTTCTCATGTTAACAGACAAGCATTGGATGTTAGAGGACCAGTGCTTTGTATCAGTTTCAGAAGCAGAGTTGGACTAGATATGGTCCGTATGTGTAGGAAACACCGTTCTTTTCTTCTCAGCACACTCACGTTTCCTGCTGTCTTAGAGACTTTAGAAAGCAAGAGCGTGCTTCTCGCTCTAAAGCAGAGTGTGATCCATGGAGGAGAACTATGCTGTGTGTTTCACTTCAGAAATGGAGTTAAATCCCAGGCTCTGGGTCTTCCTACAAGCAAGACTTTGTTTCAGTTAAGGGCAGTCACTTTTCAGCTCAAACGAACTACATCGTTCACGAAGCTCACACGTTTCTCAGCTTAACAGACAAGCATTGGATTTTAGAGGACCAGTGCTTTGTATCAGTTTCAGAAGAAGATTTGGACTACATATAGTCCGTATGTGTAGGAAACACCGTTCTTTTTTTCTGGTGCTCAATCAGATTCCCTGCTCTATTAGAGACTCTAGAAAGCAAGAGCGTGCTTCTTGCTCTAAAGCAGAGTGTGATCCATTCATGAGAACTATGCTGTATGTTTCCCTTCAGAAATTGAGTTAAATCCCAGACTCTGTGTCTTCCTACAAGCAAGACTTCGTTTCAGGTAAGGGCAGTCACTTTTCAGCTCAAACGAACTACATCGTTCACGAAGCTCACACGTTTCTCAGCTTAACAGACAAGCATTGGATTTTAGAGGACCAGTGCTTTGTATCAGTTTCAGATGCAGAGTTGGACTATATAATGTCCGTAAGTGTAGGAAACACCGTTCTTTTGTTCTCAGCACACGCACATTTCCTGCTGTCTTAGAGACTCTGGAAAGCAAGAGCGTGCTTCTTGTTCTAAAGCAGAGTGTGATCAATGGATGATTACACTGCTGTGTGTTTTACTTTAGAAATGGAGTTAAATCCCAGGCTCTCAGTCTTCCTACAAGCAATACTTCAATTCAGGTAAGGGCAGTCACTTTTCTGCTCAAACGAACTACATCGTTCACGAAGCTCACACGTTTCTCATCTTAACTGACAAGCATTGGATGTTAGATGGTCAGTGCTTTGTATCAGTTTCAGAAGCAGATTTGGACTACATATGGTCCATATGTGTAGGAAACACCGTTCTTTTGTTCCGGGCACACTCAGATTTCCTGCTGTATTAGAGACTCTACAAAGCAAGAGTGTGCTTCTCGCTCTAAAGCAGAGTGTCATCAATGGATGAGACAATGCTGTGTGTTTCACTTCAGAAATGGAGTTAAATCCCAGGCTCTGTGTCTTACTACATGCAAGACTTCGTTTCAGGTAAGGGCAGTCACTTTTCTGCTCAAACAAACTACATCGTTCACGAAGCTCACACGTTTCTCATCTTAATTGACAAGCATTGGATGTTAGAGGACCAGTGCTTTGTATCAGTTTCAGAAGCAGAGTTGGACTAGATATTGTCCGTATGTGTAGGAAACACCGATCTTTTGTTCTCAGCACACTCACGTTTCCTGCTGTCTTAGAGACTCTAGAAAGCAAGAGTGTGCTTCTTGCTCTAAAGCAGAGTGTGATCCATGGATGAGAACTATGCTGTGTGTTTCACTTCAGAAAAGGAGTTAAATCCCAGGCTCTGAGTCTTCCTACAAGCAAGACTTCGTTTCAGGTAAGGGCAGTCTCTTTTCTGCTCAAACGAACTACATCGTTCACAAAGCTCACACGTTTCTCATCTTATCTGACAAGCATTGGATGTTAGAGGACCAGTGCTTTGTATCAGTTTCAGAAGAAGAGTTGGACTAGATATGGTCCGTATGTGTAGGAAACACCGTTCTTTTGTTCTCAGCACACTCACGTTTCCTGCTGTCTTAGAGACTCTAGAAAGCAAGAGCGTGCTTCTCGCTCTAAAGCAGACTGTGATCCATGGATGAGAACTATGCTGTGTGTTTGCCTTCAGAAATGGAGTTAAATCCCAGGCTCTGAGTCTTCCTACAAGCAAGACTTCGTTTCAGGTAAGGGCAGTCACTTTTCTGCTCAAACGAACTACATCGTTCACTGAGCTCACACGTTTCTCATCTAAACTGACAAGCATTGGATGTTAGAGGGTCATTGCTTTGTATCAGTTTCAGAAGCAGATTTGGACTAGATATGTTCCATATGTGCAGGAAACACCGTTCATTTATTCTGGGCACACTCAGATTTCCTGCTGTCTTAGAGACTCTAGAAAGCAAGTGTGTGCTTCTCGCTCTAAAGCAGAGTGTGATCCATGGAAGAAAACTATGCTGTGTGTTTCTCTTCAGAAAAGTACTTAAATCCCAGGCTCTATGTCTTCCTACAAGCAAGACTTCGTTTCAGGTAAGGGCAGTCACTTTTCAGCTCAAACAAACTCCATCTTTCACGGAGCTCACACGTTTCTCATGTTAACAGACAAGCATTGGATGTTAGAGGACCAGTGCTTTGTATCAGTTTCAGAAGCAGAGTTGGACTAGATATGGTCCGTATGTGTAGGAAACACCGTTCTTTTCTTCTCAGCACACTCACGTTTCCTGCTGTCTTAGAGACTTTAGAAAGCAAGAGCGTGCTTCTCGCTCTAAAGCAGAGTGTGATCCATGGAGGAGAACTATGCTGTGTGTTTCGCTTCAGAAATGGAGTTAAATCCCAGGCTCTGGGTCTTCCTACAAGCAAGACTTCGTTTCAGGTAAGGGCAGTCACTTTTCTGCTCAAACTAACTACATTGTTCAGGAAGCTCACACATTTCTCATCTTAACTGACAAGCATTGGATGTTAGACGGTCAGTGCTTTGTATCAGTTTCAGAAGCAGATTTGGACTACATATGGTCCATATGTGTAGGAAACACCGTTCTATTGTTCTGGGCACACTCACATTTCCTGCTGTATTAGAGACTCTAGAAAACTAGAGTGTGCTTCTCGCTCTAAAGCAGAGTGTGATCCAAGGATGAGAACTATGCTGTGTGTTTCCCTTCAGAAATGGACTTAATCCCAGGCTCTGTGTCTTACTACAAGCAAGACTTCGTTTCAGGTAACGGCAGTCTCTTTTCTGCTCAAACGAACTACATCGTTCACAAAGCTCACACGTTTCTCATCTTATCTGACAAGCATTGGATGTTAGAGGACCAGTGCTTTGTATCAGTTTCAGAAAAAGAGTTGGACTAGATAGGGTCCGTATGTGTAGGAAACACCGTTCTTTTGTTCTCAGCACACTCACCTTTCCTGCTGTCTTAGAGACTCTAGAAAGCAAGAGCGTGCTTCTCGCTCTAAAGCAGACTGTGATCCATGGATGAGAACTATGCTGTGTGTTTCCCTTCAGAAATGGACTTAAATCCCAGGCTCTCTGTCTTACTACAAGCAAGACTTCGTTTCAGGTAACGGCAGTCTCTTTTCTGCTCAAACGAACTACATCGTTCACTGAGCTCACACGTTTCTCGTCTTAACTGACAAGCATTGGATGTTAGAGGGTCAGTGCTTTGTATCAGTTTCAGAAGCAGATTTGGACTAGATATGGTCCATATGTGCAGGAAACACCGTTCTTTTGTTCTGGGCACACTAAGATTTCCCTTTTGTCTTAGAGACTCTAGAAAGCAAGTGTGTGCTTCTCGCTCTAAAGCAGAGTGTGATCCATGGAAGAAAACTATGCTGTGTGTTTCTCTTCAGAAAAGTAC